>CM038793.1:166268141-166498841 GCA_021764765.1 Vicia sativa | reverse complement strand
AAAGATAAGACTCTAAATAAAAAACTCGAGATGCAAAGTATGATGCATGATTATGAATGCAAAGAAGAATTTCCAAAATTTACGCTAACAGAGAAATTTCTAGTAAACATTTGGATGGAAAACTCTTATTTTATTAATATTTGAAAGAAGATTACAACAATTTTTTTGGATCATAGCTCTTACAATGATAAAATAAATGATAAAAATAAAGATAAACTAATTAAGCGTCTTCGTCTGATGAAGAAACAAATGCTTGATGCGCTTCAACTTCGAGTTTCTTTCCATAGTAAGCTTTCGATTCGACTCTCGGCTTTCGACTTTGATGACTTTTTCCAATTTTCGAGGCGGAGATTGCTAGTTGTCATTTCTTCAAGCTTTCTTTTCCTTTCTTTGATGTATCTCTTGATCGCGTCATATTTTCGACGAATCTTCTCATCTTTCTCCATGAGCCATTCATCTTGAAAGTAGAGCGTTTTTTCATGATCTCTGACCTGCTTCTTAAGCTTCTCATTTTCAAAGTCAGTCTTAAGAAACTTGTCTTACAAAGCTTCTTTTACTAACCTCATCTTAGCCAAAGCTCCTTGGTATTCTCCCATAGTCTCGATGGGAATGGTGGTTGATTTAGATACCATTGGGAACATGGGTTCTTCATAAGCATAAGGCATTCGGAATTCCTTAGCTCTTTTCTTTACCCAAGAAGTGTAGATTTCCATGGCTACACAATTCCTTGCATCACCTTTTTCTTTCCTTCGAATGTGATGCCAAGCTCTTATCATTCTGGCTTTCAAACCTTGGGAATCTTCCCCTTCATGATAAAAGTAATTTTCTACTGTAAAAGCAAGAGGTTTACTAGAGTTTGCGTACCCGAGTTGACGTCTTGCCAAGAATGGGTTGTAGTTAATTCCTCCTTTCGTACCAATGAAAGGTACGTTGGCAAACTCCCCACAGCTTTCAATGATTTCCATCTCATTGTTGGCCAAGGTATACCAATGGATATCGTCATTAGTAAGAGACACGAGTCTTCGAGACCAATGCCAACCGTTTTTTGTTTTCGCGGAAGATAGGAGACTTAGGCAAGTGTGAGACAATCCATTTGAATAACAGAGGTATACAACACACAATAGTTCCATCTCCTTGACGATTCCTATGATGAATGGAGAAACACGTGTCACCAAGCAAAGTGGGAACGGGATTTCCAATCAGAAAGATCCTTATGGCGTTGATATCAACAAAACTTGGGACGTTGGGAAACAACACCAATCCATAAATGAGCAAAGCTAAAACAGCTTCAAAGGCTACCATGCTACCGGCTTCAGAAAATTTAAAACCCTTCTCCATTAGGAACTTTGAAGTTAGTCCTAAGAGTTTTCCTTTGGTAGTTAGGTTTTTGTCTATCTCAGATTTCCTTAAATGAGTCATCGCTACAATGACTGGTGGCTTAGGAATGGCTTCCAAACCATTGAAAGGCACCTTGTCTGACACTGAGATACCTAGGATGTGTGCATACTCTTCCAAAGTATGCATCAACTGATAATCAGGGAAAGTGAAACAGCGATAGACTGGATCATAAAACTGAACGAAAGTTTTGAGAAGTCCTTTATCAACGTTAGTGTTCAGGACAGTTAAAAGAGTTCCATAGCGTTTTCTGAAATCCGAGGGATCTTCTACCAAGGATGCTAACTCTTTTAACTTTCCTACATCAGGAATTCTAAAACTGTATTTCTTGGTATATCTTCTTCTGACGTCCATCACTCTAACCTAAAATGTTTACAAAGAAAAATCTCTAAATTCTCTGGAAGTGGGAAGAGAAATGAGAATTTGAAGTTTTTTTGAATGAATGCATGAATGCCACAAAGATACAAACATGGTTAGTGGTTATACACACGTTCAATCGTTTGAAGTCACGAGCATGAGGCCAACTATAAGAACCAAACGTGGGTAAGTTCTAAGGGCTTATTCACCTGCAAAAAATGTTCTACTGATAATACAGGTTCAATGCTTCTCTTTGAAATATTATCGTATTTGTTAAATACTTGAAGTCCAATAATATTTTTCAAGAAAAACTCGCCTGATCGTAGTCTCGTGTGACAACTAATCCAAGTTTACACCTGAATAGCTTCTGCACTACAGCCTAAATGGCCAGGATGGGTTATGTGTTCTGCAGCCACTCAGCTTCGTTAGTTCCCTTGAAAGCAAAATGTCTTCGCAAATACTTGTTAAACACAAATACTCCCAAGACAACCTCCATTGAGAGAGGGATCTCAAATTAACTTAGTAAGTAATGAAACTTCTCACAAGTTAATAGGACTATACCCCCACCTAGATCTTAAAATCTTTCTTAAATCCGGGTTAGGATTTCTATCCATCAAATGAAATCGCGAGAACTAAAACACACAATAAAGAAAAACAAACATGTGCACCTATGAAAGCTTCACCCCTTTTTTTCCTTTTTTAAAAACAAAAAAAAGCTTGGTGCTCTTTAGCAGAGTCACTGTTTTTTTTTTTAAAATAAAAGTTTAGCGTACTCCCCAGCAGAGTCACCAATTTTTTTGTTCGTGTTAAAAAGTGACGAATGAGGGAATCGAATCGGAATTCGAATCTCTGGCTTGAAACAATTTACTCTTTTGATTTTTTTTTAAAGATGCCGCGAGCATCAAGATTTATTGTTTCCAAAACAAGAAAAATGAGATGAAAAAGGGGAAAGCTGCAATACCTTCAATAAATAATGATATGCGGTGCGACTAGCGTGAACTAGACGCAACGCATTGGGGAGAGATCTGAGCAAGGGGGTTTGTTATATAAAGGGAATAGATGTGGCACCCTATATATTTATATATATATATATATATATATAGATATATATATATATATATATATATATATATATATATATATATATATATATGAATATATATGAATATTTTTGATATGTTTGTGTGTTTTAATTTGCTATTCTATTCTTGGGAAAGTTTCTCCTTTGGATTTTAAGAAGGATAGGTTATGTGGGATCCTAGGTTTTGTTATTATTGTACTCGCAAAGATCATTGGGATCTTATGCATACATATCCCTTAATGGGAATCAGAGCATCTGTAGCTCGGATCTAAGGGAGCTATGGTTTTGTTTGGTTTGAGGGAGAAAGAGGTATGCTCGCCAAGGATGAGACCTTGTGCCTACATATTCTCAAAAGGAGGTTGAGAAAGTCAGAGCAATCGTAGTTCCCACTTATGCTAGTGGAAGAAACGGGTGTTATTAAGAGACAAAGACAAATGTCATCTTAATGAAAAATGTATCTAATCTATTTCATCACATACATTTTGAAGGGTTGATTGATTGAATCTTTCATCGTAAGTATTAGCTGTTTTGCTTGCGTGTACAAGCGTTACCACTTACGAGTTAAGAAAGATGATTGAATCTTTAATTGTAAGTTTTGGTGTTTTTCTTGAGTGTACAAGCGTTACCATTTACAATTAAAAGATGGTTTTGTTTGAAAAGAGTGTTTGAAAAGTATGTGATGTGATAGATGAGATACTTCTTCCATAGAGATGATAAATGTATAAATCTCTAGGAGAAATTGATTGGATTAGGGGGATGCTTTTAAGAAGCCTGGAGGTCCTTGTATTGTAAGCCCAATAGGAGGCATTTCGAGGGTCGTCGAGGGTCCTTGCATTGTGAGCCCAAGAGAAGGCATTCTGAGGGTCATCGAGGGTCCTTGCATGAAGCTCAAGAGGAAGCTATAGGGTATGGCTGGCTTTGGCTTTAAGAGTGGTTTCACCAGGAAACCATCCTCTTAGGATTCAAGAGTGATTTCACTGGGAAATCATACTCTCAGGGTTCTATCCTAGCGTGTGTGATTCTTTGTATTGGAAGCCCAATAGGAGGCTAAAGGAACCTAGTTGTTAGGCTAGTTGTTATGTTATAACTGAACAGTTATATGAACAAGTGTGTGACGTGTATTCATAGGAGTTTATGAATGAAATATATAAACAAGTGTATAAAACAAGCAATTAAACAAGTGTAACTTGAATATATACAAAGGGGTTTGGGACTTACACCTTAAGGAAGGCCCATTGGTTTTAAGAGCAGTTTCACCGGGAATAATGCTTCTCTTAATACCAATGGAACCGGTGTATAAACAAGCGGATGAAAACAAACGAAGAAAGTTTGTTTATGCTTGAATATTTACAAAGACGATTGAATGTGTATGAGGAAATGAATATGTACACGAAAGGGTGATTATGTACAAGGAAATGAATATGAACATAGGAGGGTTGGGACTTACACCGTGAGGGAGGCCCATGATCAATTAAGAAATTCAAGGAGAAACCCGGTTTGGTTTATCTTTAAATCTAATTGATCATGGAAAAAAGGTGTGCAAGTTTATTGAAAATTTTTTGAAAAGGTTTTGAAAAATGATTTTGAAAAGTGAAAGATATTCACAAGAAGTTCTGAAAAAAGATTAAGTTTTCAAATTGGAAAGAAAACATTTTTGAAAAACATTAAAAATACTTAAAATGTCTCATTTTTTAACTTAATAAAAATATAATCAAAAAGAAAATATTTTTTTGGAGTTTTTGACATAATTATAAAATAGGTATATTAAATGACAAGTGTGCAAAAAATCATCTCAAAATGAGAAGTTTTGATTAGTTTTTGAAAATGTTGAAGTTTATAAAAAAAACTTGAGAAAATTAGTGATAAAAAAGAGTTTTTGGTCCTAAGGAGGTTTGAACCTTGGACTTTTGGCTTAGAAGTGAAAAGTTTTTCCACTGAGCTATGTGCTTGACTTGTCATTTAATCAACCTTGCTTTGAAGGAGTTTTGAAAAATATTTGAAAATGAAGATTTGAAAAAAGGTTTAGAAGTTGGAGTTCTAAAAGGATCAGAAGCTGGCTGCTTCTGAAGGAAGGGGGATCAGAAGCTAGCTGCTTCTGGAAGCTTAGAAGCATGTTACTTCTGGAGCGTGTGGAGGCATGCTGCTTCTGGAGGTATTAGAAGCTGGCTGCTTCTGGATGAATGAGAAGCACGTTGCTTCTGGAGATGTTAGAAGCTTGATGCTTCTAGAAATGTTAGAAGCCTGATGCTTCTGGAGGGTGAGAAGCTTGATGCTTCTGGAGGTAGAATCTTGATGCTTCTGGAGGTAGAAGCACTAGAAATGCTATTGAAGAGTGTAGAAGCTAAAAGCTTCTAGAGGCAGAAGCATCAGAAGTACTTCTGGAGGGTTGAGCCTCAAAAGCGCTTCTGGAGAAGCAAGCTTCAGAAGCTGTGATTCCTTTTATTTATCTTAACTCTAACCATAAATATATATTATAAAACATGAATTTTGAATTTCCAGAAATTAGAATACACCGCAGCAATGCCTTCTTCAACCTCCAAATTCTGGTTCCATGGATTCTTCATTTCTCAGTGAAATCAAATGATCTAAACATCAAACTTGCTCGGATTTTTACCAGGAACATCATTATGGCCATTAATTCCATTTATTTTAAGCTTAGAACCATTAATTTTCGTATGAACACGAAGAACCCTAATTCTAAGTTTTGATTATGAAATCATGTATGAGAATAATTTTAAGCAATTGATTGAGGGTTATTACTCAGTGATAGTGCAGAAACAAAATGGCCAAGCCTTTTTTGCACTGGAAGTTAGAAATCAAAGAGTTCAAAGTTCAAGTTTATACCTCTTAAAACTGAAATCGGGTTCCTTGTTGGAGAGGTTCCATAAGTGTTTTGATGATTGCTACAGCTTTAGTGATGTTTATGGAAGGTGTTGATATGCTTACCTTGGTTTAAAATGGTCTGGATTTTTCTAACCAAGTCCAGTTACAGTCACTTGAAGTGAGAATCGATTTTGATGATTATGTGTTTGCAGTGATGAAATGATGATTTGGATTACTTCTATATGATGTATAGAAGGTGTTTGAAGTGAAAGTTTGAAAGATGCACGAGCGGATTGAGAGTTTGTAAGTTATGGCTCAATATGTGCATACATGAAGTTTGGAAATGATTTCTGATTTTGGCTAGTTCTTGGGCTAGCTTGTGGATTCTAACAACTTTCTAATGATGTTTAGAAAGTATTTGAAGCCTAAGATTGCTCTGAAATTGCAAAACTTGAAACTTGCAAAATTCTCCTACTTAGAACTTTGAAACTTGGAAATCAAGAAAGAAAGAAGGAAAGCTTGGATTGTGATTGCTTTGGGGTAGTTTTGAATGAATAAATGACCTCTATTTATAGGCCAAAAATTTTGAATGACAAGGAAAGGTTATAATTGAAAGAGCTTGCAACTTGGCTTAAGAGGTAAGAAAGAATCTTTTGCATTTAATGCACTTGGTTAACTTCTTTAAACATGGTTAAAATTTCCTCTTGATCCAATCCTTCTCTCAATCATTGCTAACTTATATTTATCATTTATAACTTATCTCTTAATGGTGACAAGGCTTCTAGAAGGAGAAGTTGCAAAAATGACTTGTAAACAAAATGTTTCAAAATCAAAACTCTAGCTATACAAAGTGTTTTTGTAAGTTCTTGGACATTTTAGAAAGCTTGTATCAATACCTACAACTTTCATGCTTTGAGTTTTTCTTGAATCAAAATGGATCTATGTGAAAAATGGCCATGAAAGTAAGGAAAAACCATGTTTCTTAACACTTGAAAAATTTTCTAAGTGTTAGAAAATATTCAAATCTTGACTTTTTGTTGACTTTTTCACATTTCTTGATTTTTTATGATCATGATGGATTATTTGAAATGATTTTATGATTGAAAAAGTTTGGATTTGAAAAAGTTGACCAAAAGTCAAAGTTTGACTTTTTGTGCAGATGAATTTTCATCAAATGATTCAGAATTTGTCTGATGAAGAAACATGGATTTTGCAATGTTTTGAACCAAGAAATTAGGTCAAGATGTTGCATTAAAGATGTTAAGATCAATCTTCAAGCAAATAGGTCATCCATTAAGCAAAAAGTCAATGATTCACTATCTTCGATCAAAACCCTAATTAGTCGATTCAAGGTAGATCATGAGAAAAAGTTGGGAATTTGGAGATCAAATGTTGATGATTGATTAAGATAGATCAATTGAGGTGAGTGGAAACTCAAACCCTAATTTATTATATCTTGAACAGATGAAATTTTGATAAAACCCTAACTTTGACTTTAGGAGCAATGCACGATCTATCCTGTTCTGAAACTGTTAGTGATGCAATGATGTATATGTGAATAATGTAAGGTGGTTTCTTAGGTCAAAAATTGGGGTATGACAGCAGGGATCAAACCCAAGACCCCCAGGTTACCCATATGCGCGCTCACCATCTGAACCAAGTGTCTTAGTTGTATTTTAAATACAACTATATCATTATATGTGATAATGTGTTCCACTTTTGAATTTTCAAAACCAACGCGCGTGGGCCCCAGTATTATTATGTAAGCCAATCAGGAAGCAGAACCACGCCACGCATGCAGTCAACCTGTCAGCGCCTGAGTCCATCGCCAGAACCGTAGCATCGGTCATCTTCTCCTATGAGGATTTTTTGAAACCTGCAAAAAAACTGAAAATCGAAGCTCATGGTTAAGGCTACCCCCCTAAATTGGGGTCTGTGAATTCAGTGGTGCCATCGGTTTGGCCTGAAAGTTCCTAGAAGTTAAAATTCAAAGCTATAGAAGATTTATGCCCTAACAATGGTAAGACACGATTTAGGCATGCTAAACTCCAAACGATAGACCAGATATGCTCTATAACATCTCATGAACACATTAGTACAGTTAGTTTAAATCAAAACACGTTAAAATGAAAAATACGAAATCAAGCGAAATATGAAAACGGATGCTCATGGATGGCGTCGCGTTATGGCCATGGTTTTGGGCATGTACTTACCCTACAATACCTCAGGAGCACGATGGAGTGCTTAGAACTGCTTGGGGATGGCTGGAACTTGGAACTAGAAAGTTCAAGTTTGTAAGAAATTTTTTGGACAAAACCCTAGTTCCTTGGCTACATCAATCCGTTTTATTGGCTTGTGGATGTGTTGTGTATATATATGAAAAGAGATTAGGTCAACAAACTTGGTAAAATATATTGCATTGAATGAAAGATATTTGATTAAATTTTTTGAATTAAATCTTTCTTTTCTTTGCTCAATCTTCCTTAAACTCCTCTTGCACGAATTTTCCAGCTTGCATTGTCAATCTTGGACCTCAAGAAACTTGGATATCAAGCCCATATGCCTTGTATCTTGTCTTAATATTTTATTTTAATTAAAATTGAATTTTAATGGTTTAATTCAAAAATAAATAATATAAATGGAAGGAGGGTGTGTAGCTGGTCTTAGAGGCTCTTGATAATGTTAGGAATAAATTTGGATCACAAAAACTTAGGCCCATTTGGAAAAAATTTGAATTTGCATAGTATTTCTCTTCATGCACCTCTTCAAAAATGGAAAACTTGCACAACTTGTATCTTGCTCAATTTTCAACATTTTTAAGTGTTCTTGTACTTTTTAGAAATATCAAGATGTCCTCTAAACACTCCTTTTGGTTTCATCTTCATTTAAGTTTCCATGTTCATGTACACTTCTTTCCAAAAAGATGACTTTTTGTTGACTTTTAAAAGGACCTATAATGTCTTGATCCATAACTCTCAAATGAAGCATTTTTGGCCAAAGCTTGTAAGACATGAAGTTGTAGAGAATTGAATTCTCTTTAAAATGAGTTTTGGTGGAAAACTTTCTAATAAAGTTTGTGAAAGTTATGCCTGGTCAAAGTTCTGTTGACGTTTGTCCAAAGACCCTAATTTGGAAACTTTGACCTTTGATCAAATCTTGAGTTTTCTTGATGAATCATGATCAACCCTTGATCAAATAATTAATGTGACTTCAAAATCTTGATTTTGACCAAAAATGATGAAGTTTGACTGTATGTTGTCCACATTCACTTTTTGTCCAATACAACTGATTTTTAACCATATGAGCAATTGACTGAGCAAACTTGAGTTGTGAGGCTTGAAACTTGACATGGTGATACCTTGAGACATATGAGGAGTTATGATGACTACTTGATTCATTAGAACTTAATTTTGTCTTAAGAGAAGTAAAACCCTAGTTGTGGGTTGATTTCTTAGGAGAGGGTTTGTCTGGTCAACCCTTGAGGAATTCTTGAGTATAGAGATGTATCTTGACCTGAAAAGTAGGACAAATTTTGGGGTATAACAGATGGGTTCGACTATAATCTAACCATCATAGTGTAAGGTATACCATACTAATAAGGACCCAACGATGACCCTATAACCTCTTCAAAGAGTGGTTGATTTGGGTCAAATGATGGTACCCCTTGTCTGGGTTCTACCATCGTGACTGTTGTCACTGAACCATGAGCAACGTTCGATCTCATAGGAGATAAAATTGTCGCGATTTGAGTTGTGGTATTCACTGGTATGACATCCAGATTTTATGTAGAAATTTGTATATATGAGCTGAAGTGTTTGTGTTAGAGAGTAACTACGAGTAACTCTGTAAAGCCAAACACAAATACGAAATTATTAGAATTGTATCACCAGGTGTGCCAATTTGTTTACCTTTGGTTTTGGTAAACAACGTTGGTCTCTTAACAAAATTTTACATGCCAGATCAACCAGGGAATCTTAGTACAATGCTTCAGTTTTCAAGTGTTTTTACAAAGTGTTTTCAAAAGTATGTTAGAAAAATATGTCAGAAAAATATGTTATTTATCTAACCCTACATGCATATCATTTCCAGGACTTTCTATAATCATTATCAGCATCGGGATGGATAGTGACAACCAGACCAACACTGAGGTTCTTCAGAAGTCTTCCGTGTATTCTTTCTGCTCATTTGACATTTCTGAAGTGAGAGCCAGAAGCGCTCTTATGGACGGACCAATTAAGAAGAATTTTAGAGATACTTATGGGAATATATTGCCTTTGCTGATGGAGGATTACAAGTTATTCGCCATGAAATCTCTACTTCAATTTTATGATAGTGAGCTCATATGTTTCACTTTTCAGGATTATCAGTTAGCACCTACTCTTGAAGAGTACTATTTCCTCTTGGGTCTCAATATCACAAGTAGTATGCCTTTTGTCCGGGTGCCTGATATTCCTAATTATGAAGCCATCGCTAAAGCACTTTATTTGTGCGTTAACGATGTGAGAGATAATTGGATCCCTAAGGACCGCACGTGTGGACTTCCATTGAGTTTTATCTTGTCTAAAGCCGATGAGTTTGCTAGAGGTGGTAAATGGTTGAGCTTCAACGTTTTTTTGGCTGCCATGATCTATGGCATGGTGATATTTCCTGTTGTTGAAAAGTTTGTGGATCTTGCTGCCTTATCTGTATTCATGAACAACAACCCAGTCCCCACTATTTTGGCAGAGACATATTTTGCTATACACTCTCTCCAGGGCAAGAAAGGGTGTGTCATCTGTTGCATACCTTTACTTTATCGGTGGTTCAATACTCACTTGCCAAAGAAGGGTGCATTTGTTGATCGCACCAAGTCCATGAAATGGTCCAACTGGTTCGTTGTGCTCACATCCTATGATATAGTATGGAACACGATGTCAAGTAGAGCCGAAATCATTGTCAGGTACGGAGAGTTTCCAAACATGCCCTTGATAGGAACTAAAGGATGTATCAGCTATATTCCTATATTAGCTTGTCTTCAGTTGGGATATCCTTTGACAGAAGCGCCTACTTCTCGTCAGATAGCAGAAAGTGTTTTCTTTGCAAAATACGAAGATCCAGTTATGCTAGATATAATTGTTGTTGCATGGTGTTGCACCCTAAATTTCACCCTAACACTTTATTTATTTATTATTTATTTTAATTTGCACTTTTGGTCCTTGAGGTCTCGTGTTTTTTTATCCGCGTCAATCAATTTTTTGGGTATGAATTAATTATTAGTCCAAAGTATGGTTTTTATTCATAATTAATTGTGATATTTAATTATTGATTAAGAGTTATATTTTTTGTTAATAATTAAGTTTGTATTTTTAATTAGTAATTAACTTTTTATTATTATAGAAATAGATTATTTATTTATTTAGAAAATAATAGTAAGGAGTGTAGTAGTAATAGTTATTTAGCTGTTGCACCATAAATTTTGCCCCTAATTTTTTTTAGTCACATTAGCATGCCTTATTTTGTCATTTGATCATAATCTTTGATACATATCTTCATTCATCAACATCATTTGCACTATTAATATCTAAGTCTTGTAATTGACCTTTTCTGCAATTTTATCTTTAATATTTAATTATAATTCTATTATTAGTTAAATATGATTTTGTATTAATAATTAAATTTGGTTAATTTGATTGTTGATTAAATTTTATATTTGATTAGTAATCATTTTTGTTTTTTTAGATATTAGTGTAGAAACAAATCATATTTTTCTTTTAACATTTAAATTATAATTATTCTTATTTATGTACAAATCCAAAGAAAAAATAACGGTATTGTTGTTACTACTTGTCCCTTTTCACGGTATACCATCATCCCACTACCTCCTTGCCTCCACCAATTTCTTGTACCACCTGCAAAACAAAACAAACATCAGTACTACAATTTCCACTACCAATTCCGCTATCAATTTCAAATTTTAACATCAGTACATGTACAATTTTACAACAATAACACTAACCCACTATCCTGCTCCACTACTCAAATTCTAACAATTCACAGCTAGCATTGTACAGATTGTCCCTTTGTTCTTATCCTTAATCCATACTCAAATTCCCTCATGACCCTCACATTTCCTCAGTTATATAACAGACACTTAACAAAGGGAAAAAAGAAAAAAATGGAACAATATACAAAGTTCCATCTTCAATCGACACAGAAACCATAAAAGCTAAACACTAAAAAAACAATCCAAAATAAACCTCACAAACCTCGTAATCTTCATTCTCTTCTGCTACTGGCACCCTTCGTCATCTCCATCTCCTCACAAACAGACCCAACCTTCATATACCAGCCGCCATAACTCCCAAAACAATACCACCATCAACACCACCGTTCCAACCGACACTCCTTCTGTTTCTCACAGTAACGCGCCATAACTTCTAAACCATATCCCAATAACCTTTCACAGATCTTACAACAACAAAGACAACAACCATCAGACCCAGGAGTAGCAGAAACACAGACAAAAACAGAACTAGAAGCAGAGAGGAAGAACAACAACGAGTTCAAAATCAGAAAGCGTACCATTTATCTACTCTTCGCGCTCTTGTAATTTCTATTTTTTGCAATCAATTTTCTTCCTCATGCATTTGTTATCGCTAAACATAAATTGATTTGGGGCTTAGGGTTGATTTTAGAATAAAGGGTTTGTGTTTTGTTTGCTTCACCTGTTTCTTTTTTTTTCATAGCTTTTGTGTGAGAATCATAGAAGAAGATGAGAGAAGTTGTTTTCCCAATTTTTCTTGTTTTAACGTTAAAAGGCGCTAGCGAGAAACAGAGATGAGATAAAAAAAATGTTTAATGAGAGTGAAAGGTCTGGAACGAAAGTGAGAGAGAGAGCGTATAGTTTGTGGTTTTATAGGTTAATTGTTTTTTTAATAAGACAATAATTAGCATTTATTTGAGTTTTAATTAGGAAATTAATTTGTTTAGTCTGTTGAGATAAACAAGGACTCAAGTTTGAACGCTGAGGATAGATCTAGGTTTTTTTCATGCTTATCTTTTGGCCAAATGGACCCAAAGCCCAGCGCCTCACTTTTTATTCACACTCTGACCCATTTTTCTTAATATTTCTATTTAATTAATTTTGTTTAAGTCTACTTCTATTTTTTATGTTTATCAAATATTTTTAGAAAATACAAAAAATAGTTTTTATATTAAGTTTCATTTTAACAACAAATTTATTTTTGCTAAGTAAATTAAAAAAAAAACATTCAAAAAATTATTTTATCTTTTAAGATTTTCTTTCTGATTTAGTTTGATTATTTCTTAAAGATATTTTCTAAAACACCAAAATACTTATTTAGATATGTTTAGGTTTTTTTACCCAATATTTAAAAATGCAAAAAAATAAATAATATAGATTTAGTTTTGTTGTATTTTATTTATTCAACTTTATTTTAAAAGTACATAAAGATTTTGTTTATTTTTAGTTGTTAAGTTTTTTTTTTTATTTAGAAATAGTATTGTTTTTGTTGATTGATACCAGAAGTAATATATTTTAGATCTTCAAAATAATTTTCAAAGATACAAAAAAAATATAGATTTAGTTTTATTTTATTTACTCAAAACTTTGTCTTAAAATTAAAAAAAAAACATAAGATCTTAGATTTAGAATCTATCTTATTAAATTTATTTTCTTATAAAAAATTCATTTTTTTATTTTTATTTTCATTTCAATATTTTAAAATTCTCAAAAAATATTTTCTTTTAGCTATTCATCTCTTATATTTATTTTTGTTAATTATTGAATTGTTTCTATTCTCATTTGTACACTTTTATAAGGACTTGTAATTATTCAATTCAATCCCCATTTGTAAATTTGTACCCCCATTCCCCATATGATGTAATAGTTAGTAAATATTTTATTGCTTTATTTTATTTAATTATTCATTCACAAAGCACAAAACCATTTTCAAAATAACTAATACTCGTGCGAGCCATTTTTAACCTTGAGTTGACAAAGCTTTGAAGCGTCACAACGGCCACACATTTGTGCACACACCACGCTTACTCTTGGATTTACAATGAGACCTTAATTGATTAGTTAAACATTATTTAATTATCTAATTAGGTTATTTAAAATTGATTATTCCATCTAATTAATTTTATTAAACTAATTACTCGATTAAATTTTGTTTAATTAGTTGATTAAATTTATTTCGTGCATGCACCTACACAATGTAAATCGCCTTATCGTTTGTGTTAGCCACCTTGTATAGGATTTTAATTCATTTACTCGCTTTATTTCATACTTGTATATAATTATTCACAATCGCTCATTTCCATTCCCGCGCCTTGGTCCACATACCAAGTTTTCATTCAATAAGGGTTCAATGGTAAGGAATAGGCTTGGCTATTCTCTCGAGATTGATCAAGTCTTTTGGCTTGATTGATCATAACCTGATTCTTTCTCCATTCACCAAGCATTTAAAACACTTTCAATAAAACTTGATTCAACGTCGAGTCTTCTTCTCAAACCTCGATCCAACGTCGAGTTGTTTTCAAAAAAAATTTTATAATAAACTTGGATGAAATTTGTTTAAATCGTTAGATGGTAGCCTAATGTTTTAAATAAATTTGAAGTCTTTAGATTGTTGGATGATAGCCCGATAAGATAAAACTTCTATCCATGTCAAAATACTATAGCGGTATTCGTTTAAATTGTTGAATGATAGCTCGACGATTTAACTGAATTGGAAGTCTTTAGGTTGTTGGATGATAGCCCAATAAACTAAATACTTCTATCCGCATTAAAATAATAAAATGACATTCGTTTAAACTGTTGGATGATAGCCCAACGACCTAATCGAATTTAAAGTCTTTAGATTGTTGGATGATAGTCCAATAATTTAAATATTTTATCTCACTTCAAAACACTTATTTCATAATAAATTTTTTGGGATGAGAGATGATTGGTTGAGCTCACTCGCCAATTTCTAGTATTCGAATCATTAGATGATAGCCTAATGTTTTGATACTAGTCATCCCCAACTTAAAATCAATCCCAACACACTCAATATCTTTTGTGCGCTCGAGCACCCTTTACCTTTAAACCATTTTCAAGATTAGACATGATTCATTTATAATTGAGATGTTCTTTCCTCTATTCCCAAGGTTTTCGACTTCTCCACTTGAGTACCAGAGGCGTTCTCAAACCCTCCCTCATGTTGGTGCGTAGTCCTTTATTCTTTATCACACCTTGTGGACGTTAGACGAGTCTTCTCCTTTAAAAATGACGACTTGTCTTTTCATTTAAAATCAATCAACAAACAATCATTTTCTAGCCGAACTACGGTGCTCTGACTTTCCCATTGCACGAGGGATTACGTAGGCACTAAGTCTTACGACCAAAGGCGAGGAAAAATAATAAAAACATATCTTCTCCCTTTCTTTTATTCCTTTCAAAACTTAGAAGAACGTAAAATTTACACTAACACACAAACACACTTTGAACTAAATGGGTACCATCGAGTACGATGGATGTGAGGGGTGCTAATACCTTCCCCTTGCATAACCAACTCCCAAACCTACAACTCTTAATTTCATAGACCGTCTTATCCTTATCTCTTGTGGGTTTTATCAATATTTTCCCGTTCTTTTTTAGAACAAATAAAATTAGGTGGCAATTTCATTTGTTTTTTTGAAAATTAGATGATTTTTGAAAAAACGAGTTGCTTCACATGGCACCTACTTCATAAAAGGGGCACAGTTTTCTTTGGTTAGAAAGGAAACTATGTATTTGATGCTTATGTTAGATGTTTAAAAGATCGAGTCTCAAAGGATTTGTTACCTTTTAAAAGGGAAGCTCCATTGTAACCTCAGCCATATAATATAATCGAAGGTTCCATACCAGATGTCGCCTCTTCTTCTTCATCGTCTGTTACCTTTATACCTGGTTTTATGCATACTGAGCTCTATAAACAGCTCCAATCGGAGAATCTAGATTTGAAGGCACAACTGCAACCTCAGGCCATGGACTTAGCATTTTCCCTACAAGGCAAGAAAACGTTATTTGTTGAGATTGAGAAAAAGGATCAAGTTCTGAGTGCCTTTGGCTTACTTGAGAAAGCCAAGAGGGATAGAAGTGGCAATTCCTCCTCTTCCGATCAGTTGTCCAAAGAGCTTGAGAAGACCCAAGAAAGATTGGATAACCTGCAAGTGGCTAATGGGGAACTGAAAGCAAAGTATGGAAAAGAGATTCGAGTCTTGAAGAAACAAATTCGCAAAGAAGAATCTGATGCCAAGGAGTCGCTCAGACAAAAGAAAGAACTTGAAGCCGAAGTCCATGGTCGACAAAAGCATATGGTTATCCTTTCCAAAGAGGTTGAAGCATTGAAATTTCAGTTGCAGACATCCAGAGACGAGGGATATGCAGTGCACACTATGCTCAGAGGCAAAGATATTCACATGTCCAAGTTGATGGCTGAGATCAAAGAGCTTAAAGAGCGGTTGGCTTCTTATCAAACTTGAGGCAGCTTTATTTGATGTTTATTTGTATTTGATTTTCTACAGATCACCTCCAGGATTATTGGATGCGAATCGCTTGACATTATGTTTGTATTGATACTCTTTGATTGTGGGATTTTATATGAACCTTTATTTCATCTATGCAACGAGCAGTTGATTCTCAAATTGACTGTATGTTTGGTCTTGATGACTATTATTGTCAACTATCCTATCGTTATTTGATGCTTAATAATAAATTGCAGGAACATCCTGGAAATGATCATTTTATACATCATGCATTGCATTCATTCATAAACCATGCATAACAGGTTATGATCAGAATTCTCATCAATGGCTTCTGCTTTTATTTAGCAAAAAATTGCAAACTCAATTATCTACTATTACTCAACTCGAAGAAATGAACGTCGTCAAATGGAGCAACTCCAAGAAGATATAGAAGCGATGAAGGCGCATATGGAAGTGCAAACTGCAAAGTTTATGGAAGTGATCACTACCATGAATCGTGGTCAACAGGAATTGAGAGCTCTTGTGGAAAGACCTCGTGTTGAGGTCGAGATCCATGACAATCCTTTTGATGATTTCTCTGCGGGGAAGCCGCGTGTAATAATGCTCATAACAATGATGATTTGGGTGTCAATGATCACCTTCGTGATCAAGGTCTGCATCTAAATAATGGTCGGTTCCCACCTCCACCACCTCCTCCTCCGGGACCTTACTTCTATGACAATGAAATGCATGAGCATCATGGTAGAGGTCACCCCCGCTCCCAGGGTCATGATTTTGATAAGAATGAAGAAGTTTACTCTATTAATGGTAGGGATGCTAGTTTCCCAGTTGAGGACCAGAAGTACCTCCTGCTTGAAGAAAGATTGAGAGTCGTTGAGGGTTAAAAGATGTCGGGTTTGAATCTTTCTGACTTGGGTTTGGCGTCGAGGGTGAGGCTTCCTCCAAAGTTTAAAGTTCCTACCTTTGATAAGTACAACAGAGCTACATGTTCGAAAACTCATATCACAGCTTACTTCCGCAAGATAGAGGTATATACTAAGGATTTAAGACTCCTTATGCACCTCTTTCAAGAAAGTTTAATTGGAGTTTCTTTAGAGTGGTATATGCACCTTGAAAGAAATCATGTCAGGACATGGCGTGATCTGGTTGATGCCTTCATCCAGCAATATCAGTTCAACATTGATATGGCTCCGAATTGCACTCAATTGCTGAATTTATCTTAAAATTCTGGTGAAACCTTTAAGGAGTACGCCCAGAAGTGGCGTGAGCTTGCTGATAAAGTTCAACCACCTATGATAGAGCGAGAAATGATAGACATGATTACCAGCACCCTTTCAATACACTACTATGTCTCCTATAGCACCTCTTCCAACTTTGCTGAAATGGTTCAATATGGCGAGAGGATTGAAAGTGCTTTGAAATCCGGTAAGATCTAGTACATTGAAGGTGGAAGTTCTTTCGGTACAAAGAAGGCATTCAGTGGTCATCCTAAGAAGGAAAAAGGAGAAACCAGTGTTGTTTATGGAAACAGGGGAAAGGCCCAAGTCAATGTTGTAAATATTTATGCTTCTCAACCGCAGGCTCAACAAGTTCCTCGTCAGCAATATAGAGGTCAGCAGAATAACCGCACACTGAGAAGATTTGATGTGGTTCCAATGACTTATGCTGAAATGTCGACATGATTGATTGATTTGAAACTGGTGGTCCCAAGAGGTGCATTAATCCTCCTGACAGGCGTCCAAGTAATTATGATGCTAATGCCAGTTGTGAATTACATTCTGGTACCGTTGGACATAGTATTGAGAAATGTTATGCTTTCAAGTGTAAAGTTCAAGATCTGATTGATTCTAAATCCATTCAATTTGATGCCCAACAACAACAGCCTAGGCCTAATGTGATTCAGAACCGAATGTCGCAGCATGCTGGTGGGGTAGTCCAAGCTATCATGGAGGACGGTGAGGTCCTAAACTTGATTATAGATTTTAATTTGGTGAAGACACCGCTGCCTTTTGTTAAGAAATATCAGATCAAGAGAGGCACCTTTGCGGGCTATGAATCTGATTGTGTTGAATGCAAAAATTGTTCAAATGGTTATGAAGGTTTGAAGAATGGTATTCAAAGTTTGATCACCAGTGGTGAATTATTGTTTGATAAGATTAAAGAGGGTAAGAAAGGCATAACACGAGATGTGTCTATGATTTCTATTACCTATACTCCTGCTGTGATATTTGCACCTGCAAATCCTGTTTCGTTATTGATCACGAAACCTGGTCATATCCCGTATATGAGTGATAAAGTTGTGCCATGGCACTATGGATCAGATGTCTATTACCACAGAGTCAAACAGGAATATGGTCCCTCTTCTACTAAGAAGAATGATGAATCTGATGTTGCTAACACTGATAATTTTGCTGGTAGTGGCGGAGTAACCAAAAATGGTCATATTTTTGCTGCTCCAATTGCGCCTACAAATGTAGATGCTTTGGCGAAAGCCAAAGGTAAGCAAGCAGTAAAAGAACCTGAGTTGCAGGTCGCTAATCCTGACTTAGAGAAAGATGTTGAGGAAATAATGAGATATATCCGCAAAAGTGATTTTCGTGTTATTGATCAACTTGTTCAAACACCTACTAAGATCTTTATCCTCTCATTGCTACGAGATTCAGAGGCACACAAGAATTCCTTGATGAAGCTGTTGAGCACCGCTTATGTCCCGCAAGAGATATATGTTGGTTAGTTTAGAAATTTTTGCACTAGCATATCTTCCAGTAATGGCCTTGGTCTCACTGACTTTGATCTCCCTCCAGAAGACAGGAACCATAACAAGGCATTACACATTTCTATGGAGTGCAGGGGCACGACACTCTTTCGTGTTTTATTGGACACCGGATCATCCCTAAACGTGATTCCTAAATCCGCATTGATAAAAATTGATTATGGTGTTCTTGAATTGCGGCCCAGTGATCTGATTATGAAAGCTTTTGACGGGTCGAGACGCTTTATCTTTGGAGAATTTGAACTTTTAATCAAGATTGGTCCCCAGCTATTCACTACTACTTTCTTTGTCATGGACATTCAACCTGCTTATTGTTTCCTTCTTGGCCGTCCATGGATCCATAAAGTTGGGGAAGTTACATCCACTCTCCACCAGAAGCTCAAGTACCCTGTCAACGGGAGGACCATTACGGTTTGTGCTGAAGAGAAGTACGTCGTGAGTCACCTCACCTCGTTCTGATATGTTGAAATTGACGGTGAAGTGCATGAAACCCCTTTTCAGGGATTTGAAATTGTTCATATGCTGAAGACACCTCAGTTGGAGGAGGAGAAAAAAAACAATCCTTAATCCTCAATGGCCTCCTTGAAGGATGCAAAGGTTGTAGTTAAAGGTGGACGCCCTGAAGGTTGGGGTAGTGTAGTGGAGGTGACACCTAAATACAACAAGTTCGGACTGGGCTTCGATCCTGTTTTGCATCGTCAAATCCTCAAGGCACCTAATCTAGCCACACCTATCAAGTTCTTAAGCGCCAGCATCAGTCCTAGACAAGTGAATGTTGTTGATGATTCTGATAATGAGTTTGACATTGATAAGTGGATCAGCCCTAGTGTCCCTAGCGTGGAATTAAATAATTGGACTGTTGAAGACTGTGTCCAAGTAACAATAGTCAAAGAGTAATTTTCTTTTGTTTTCTCTTATCATGCAATAATTCCTATGCTTTGCCCAAGGCATAGTGAATCATATGAAGGGCCACCTTGTTTGCATATGCAATGTCTTTATCATTGAATAAACAACGCCTTTTCATTCAAATATTTTGCTCTCTGTCTTTCTATTTTACATCACAATTTTAAAACGCAAAATGGCAATGCTTTATTTTTCTTTTTTTCATTCAAAAACTAAAATAAACATAAAATCAACCATGCAGATATAATCCCACAATCTTAATGGATCCCTTTGATAACGACTCTGCTATCACTTCTTATGACTTTGATAATCCGATCAACCAAGCCTAAGAAGAAGGTGAGGAAGATTGTGAACTCCCCGAAGAGTTAGCAAGATTGTTAAAGCGAGAGGAAAGGGTTATCCAACCGCATCAAGAAGGGATTGAGAAAGTGAATCTTGGCTGCAAAGATGTGATCAGAGAGGTTAAAGTTGGGGCTTCTCTGGAAGATAATGTGAATCAAAGACTGATTGAATTACTCCGAGAGTATTCAGATATCTTTGCATGGTCTTATTAAGACATGCCCGAGTTGGATACCGATATTATTATGCACAAGCTTCCTTTGAAAGAAGATTGTCCTCCTGTTAAGAAAAAGCTTCGAAGAACTGATCCTGAGATGTCTAAGAAGATCAAAGAGGAAGTTCATAAATAGCTTGACGCGGGATTCTTGAATGTCATTTCTTATCCCCCATGGGTTGCCAACATTGTGCATGTACCCAAAAAGGATGGAAAAGTATGAATGTGTGTGGATTATCGAGATCTGAACAGAGCAAGTTCGAAGGATGAATTTCCGCTTCCCCATATTGATATATTGGTGGGAAATACAGTTCGTGCAAAGGTGTTTTCGCTTATGGATGGTTTATCTGGGTGCAATCAGATTAAGATGGCACCGGAAGACATGGCTAAAACAACTTTTATCACCTCATCGGGAACGTTCTGCTATAAGGTAATGCCTTTTGGATTGAAGAACATCGGGGTAGCCTATCAGCAAGCAGTGGTGACTATTTTTCACGACATGATTCACAAAGATATTGAAGTGTATGTCAACGACATGATTGCAAAATCTCAAGACGAAGAAGAGGGATTCTTGAATGTCATTTCTTATCCCCCATGGGTTGCCAACATTGTGCATGTACCCAAAAAGGATGGAAAAGTGTGAATGTGTGTAGATTATCGAGATCTGAACAGAGCAAGTTCGAAGGATGACTTTCCGCTTCCCCATATTGATATATTGGTGGGAAATACAGTTCGTGCAAAAGTGTTTTTGCTTATGGATGGTTTATCTGGGTGCAATCAGATTAAGATGGCACCGGAAGACATGGCTAAAACAACTTTTATCACCTCGTTGGGAACGTTCTTCTATAAGGTAATGCCTTTTGGATTGAAGAACATCGGGGTAACCTATCAGCAAGCAGTGGTGACTATTCTTCACGACATGATTCACAAAGATATTGAAGTGTATGTTAACGACATGATTGCAAAATCTCAAGACGAAGAAGAGAATCTGGTGCATTTACAAAAGTTGTTTGATAGGCTGCGAAAATTCAGGTTGAGGCTGAATCCAAACAAGTGTACTTTTGGAGTACGGTATGGAAAGCTGTTAGGCTTTGTTGTAAGTGAAAGAGGCATCGAGGTTGATCCTGCTAAAGTGAAAGAAATTCAAGAAATGACTGAACCAAGAACAGAAGAAAAACAAAAGGTATGTGGCATTCTAGGGAGGTTAAACTACATCTCTAGATTTATCTCTCACATGACTGCCACATGTGAACCGATATTCAAACTGTTGCGAAAAGATCAAGTGGTCAGGTGGAATGACGATTGTCAAGTCGCATTTGATAAGATAAAGGATTATCTACAGGAATCTTTGATCCTTATGCCTCCCGTGGAGGGTAGGCCGTTTGTTATGTACTTAGTAGTGCTTAAAAGCTCAATGGGGTGTGTATTGGGAAAGCATGACGAGTCTGGTCGAAAACAGCATGCAATATACTACCTTAGTAAAAAGTTTACCGACTGTGAGAAAAACTACTCATTGCTCGAGAAAACTTGTTATGCTTTGGCTTGGGCTTCTCGCCGACTAAGACAGTATATGTTGACTCATACTACTTTGTTGATATCTAAGACGGATCCGATCAACTACATCTTTAAAAAGCCAGCTTTGACAGGCCGGATTTCTAGATGGTAAATGATTTTGACAGAGGATGACATCTAGTATACTACTCAAAAAGCTATCAAGAGTAGTGTATTGGCGGATTATGTTGCCCACTAGCCTGTGGATGATTGTCAGCCTATGAGATTTGAATTTCCTGATGAAGGCATCATGTATATCAGGGATTGTAACATTCTTGACCCAGAAGAAGGACCCGAACCAGGATCGAAATGGTCTTTGGTGTTCAACGGTGCCTCTAA
Organism: Vicia sativa; assembly: GCA_021764765.1. NCBI lineage: Eukaryota > Viridiplantae > Streptophyta > Magnoliopsida > Fabales > Fabaceae > Vicia > Vicia sativa. The sequence continues at coordinate 166,476,554 of CM038793.1, read as the reverse complement.
TGCTTTGGGAAATGGTGTCGATGCTGTAATCACTTCCCCGAGTGGTTTTCACAACCCGTTTACAGCCAAAATCTACTTTGATTGCACCAATAACATGGCTGAATACGAGGCTTGCATATTTGGTATCGAGGCGGTGATTGACTTAAGAATTAAGCATTTTAAAGTGTATGGAGACTCTGCACTTGTGATAATCCAGATTAATGGCGATTGGGAGACTCGTCACCCAAATTTGATCCCTTACCGAGAGCATGTGATGAAACTGGTTCCTTACTTCGAGGAGATCACTTTTGATCACATCTCACAAGAAGAGAACAATCTAGCTGATGCTTTAGCTACCCTGGCATCAATGTTTAAAGTTAAGTGGGCTAATGAAGCGCCCTCGATCACCATTCAGAGATTGGATGAGCTAGTATTTTGCTTTGAGGTTGAAGTTGAAAATGACGGTAACTCGTGGTTCTATGACATTAAGCTATATCTTGAAACTCAAGAGTATCTTAAGGAAGCTTCTGTGACGAATAAGAAGTTCTTGAGAAGGTTTTCAGCAAAATTCTTCCTCAGTAACGGTGTGCTATACCGTAGACATCATGACTGGATATTGCTCAGATGTGTTGCCAAAGACGAAGCTGCAAAGATCATCAAGGAGATGCACGAGGGCTCATTTGGAACTCATTCCAGTGGGCATACCATGGCAAAAAAGATCTTGCGAGCTGGATATTACTGGTCTACCATGGAGGTTGATTACTTTAATCATGCCTGAATTTATTACAAGTGCCAAGTGTATACTGACAAGGTGTATGTGCCACCACCACCTTTGAATGTTTTGACCTCTCCTTAGCTGTTTTCTATGTGGGGCACTGACATGATTGAAAAGATTGAGCCAACCACGTCTGACAGACACCGATTCATTCTGGTTGCTATAGACTACTTCACCAAGTGGGTCGAAACCGCATCTTATGCAAACGTCAGCAAACAGGTGGTTTCCTGATTTATCAAGCACAATATCATCTATCGTTATGGGATTCCTGATAAGATTATCACTGATAATGGATCGAATCTTAATAAAAAGATGATGAAGGAGATTTGTGAGTTCTTCAAGATTAAAAATCATAATTCATCTTCGTATCGCCCGAAGATGAATGGTGTTGTCGAAGTGGCAAATAAGAACATAAAGAAGATCGTGCAGAAAATGGTAGTAACTTATCGAGATTGGCATGAGATGTTGCAATTTTCTTTGCATGGTTATCGGACTATTGTGCGCACTTCGACCGGAGCAACCCCGTTTTCTCTAGTTTCTGGCATGGAGGCAGTACTTCCCATTGAAGTTGAGATCCCTTCATTGAGAATCATGAAAGAGGCAGAGCTTGATGAAGATGAATGGGAGCAGAATCGACTAGACCATTTGTGCCTCATTGATGAGAAAAGACTAGCGGCTATTTGTTATGGGCAGGTTTATCAATAGACAATGAGAAAAGTGTATGACAATATGGTGGGACCTAAAAACTACAAGCCTGGTGACCTCGTGTTGAAGAGGATAATTCTTCCTCAAGGTGATCCTCGGGGCAAGTGGATGCCGAGTTACAAAGGACCTTTTGTTGTAAGGAAAGTTTTCTCTGGTGGTGCCATGATGCTTGCAATAATGGACGGAGAAGATTTCCCACTACCCGTAAATGTGGATGTAGTCAAGAAATACTATGCATAGACTTGTTCAAGTCGAAAAAGGAAATAAGAGCAAGAGATTACATCCCGCGTCGGACCAACAGTTGCACCTCATGTCTACATCATATGGCTACTCCGAAGGGTAGTGATCAGTCCAATCATCTTTTTAGGGAAAAGTGAAGTGATGAGATAGTCGGAGTTATAAATGTGATAGCAGGGTTGAAACCCGATGAGGATCCATTGTCGTATTGTCATGCGTTTTAGTTTTCCTCTTATTTTTCTTTTGCAATTGCCTCTCATTGTATTTGCCTATTTACAGGCCCATTTCCAATCAATAAAATGAGCTTTGCTTGTCAATTAATTTCTTGCATTTATTGATTTGATTGCAAAAGTCATTAAGAGTTTGGGATAAAATTTTGCATATAGAAACATTGCTGGTTTTACCATGATGAGAAACTTCTGAATTTACTTAGAAACTTGTGTGACCCGGGTTCCAGACAAAGTTGTCATACCACACCTGAGGCATTCCACTAACAATGTGTTGTAGGAATCTTTGTGTGTTTGTAGGTATTCAATGTACCGACGTAAGAGTTAACAACATTTCTCCCCAGCGAACGTGAATGAGTGTCCCCCTGTCATACCCCAAAATTTGCCCTCCTACTTCTCAAGACATTTCATACATCCATGCTCAAGGATTCCTCAAGGGTTGATCAGACAAACCCTCTCCTAGACAATCAACCCAAACTAGGGTTTGGAAATTCTCAGATCCAAATGGACTTCCAACATCTCCAATGTTCATCATGCCTCCTCATATGCTTCAAATATTCTCCATGTCAAGTTTCAAGCCTCACAAGTCAAGTTTCCTCAGACAATTGCTCAGATGGTTGAAAATTAGTTGTATTGGACAAAAAGTCAACTGTGGTCAACATACAGTCAAAATTCATGATTTTTGGTCAACATCCTCATCTTGAAGTCACATTCATCATTTGATCAAGGGTTGATCATGATTCATCAAGAAAACTCAAGATTTGCTCAAAAGTCAAACTTTCCAAATTAGGGTTTTTTAGTGAAAAGTCAATTGAACTTTGACTGAGCATAACTTCTTCATACTTTCTCAAAAAAATTTCCACCACCTCTCATTTTGAAGGAAATTCAATTCTCTACAACTTCATGCCTCACAAGAATGTTCAAAAAATGCTTCATTTGGAAGGTATGGGTCAAAATATTACAGGTCCTTTTCAAAGTCAACAAAACGTCAACTTTTTGTTTTGAAGTTTTATTGAGCATGGAAACTCCAATTTAGATGAAACAAAAGAGGTTCTTTAGAGGACACTTAGAGCTTTCTAAAAAGTCCAAGAACACTCAAAAATGTGGAAAATTGAGCAAATTACACCTTGTACAAGTTGGACATTTTTGAAGAAGTGCACAAAGAGAAATACTTGTGAAAATCCAAAATTTTGCAAATGGGCCTAGTTCTTCTTCATTCGAACTTGTTCCTTAGACAATTTGGAACATCCAAACCCAATGCCACGAATTTTAGCTTTATTTTTCTATTTAATTTGGATTTTATTCATTTAAATACAAATTAAATTTAAAAATAAGGTATAAAATCAAAATTAAATGCAAGATTGATTTTTCTCTCATGCTTGAGGTCCAAGTAACTCACACAAGCTGGCAAATTTCGAAATTTGCATAGATTTGGCAAGAATTTGATTGAAATTTGATCAAAAAAGGAAGATTTGATTTCATACAAAATCAAATATTTTTCACATTGATTGATCATTATTTGCTCTTGAATTCAGACCTAAATCCATCCACTATAAATATACAATGCCTACACAACAAGAAAGAACAGAAAAATTGCCTCAAGAACCCTATTCCAAACTCGAAAAAACCGTGTATTGCAAGCATGTGGCAGCCCTAGTTCCAGCTTGATTCAATTGGTTTTAAGCATCCCTTTGCATTCCTTGACATCTCCTGAAGCATTCCAGACCCTTACATCATTCAAAAACATCAAGAATCACGAAATCCAGTTTTGGTTTGTTCTTATATTTTTCAAAATCGAATTCTGTTTATCATGCATTTTTAAAATGTTTTGATGTTTGGTTTATGTTTAGTTTGAAGTTTGCAAGCTATCTGGACAATCGAATTGCATTTTCATGGCCTGAATCGAAATATACCATTGTTAGGGTTTTCTGAACCGATTTAGGGTTTCCTTAAAACGGAAAAATTAGACAAAAAGACCACCACCATCGTGTTTAGAATTCAATTTGCAATCGATTCATGTACTCATAATCCATTTATATTGCTTGTATAGAGTGTTTGAAATTGCAGGGGCTGTAGCGTCGAACCAAGGCCGACGCTATCTTTCTAGAAATTCAAACGAAAAAGATGATGTTCTTCGCGCGTGATTTGAATTCCCAGAAACCAAGTTTGTATAAAAACGCTCCGTTTCAATTTCATAACACCAAGTGCGCGTTGGCCCAGTGGTTAAGGCATGGAAGCGTGACGTGTTCCCCAGAGGTCTCCAGTTCGAGCCTGACCAGGACCATTCTTTTTTGCAAGTTTGAAAACTAACATTCTTTTTCTTATTTTTCTTTAATATTTTTCATTCTATTTATTTTATCTTCTATATTTTTTATCATGCATTTAAAAAACACCAAAAATATTTATTTTTTGCATAATCATCAGAAAAATACTTATTTAATTTTTAAAATTAAAATTATTATTTTTGCATGCATATTTAATTTAATTTCTAATTAATCATTTAAATAGCTTTTAATTGTTTTTAAATTATCAAATCAATTCCAAAAATTCCCAAAAAATTATTTTATCATATTAATGTCATTATTAACACAAAAACTTTTTCTCATTCAAAAATGCTTATTTTTACTAACATTTTCCTCTTATGCAATTTCCTTACGTTTTTCCGATTTTTGCATCTATTCACAGGTTATACCGCTTCGGACGATTTTTGTTGCTTTTCTTTTTCAATTATGTAATTTCCTATGGGATGTAATAGTTTAATTAGGACTTTTATTTCCTGCACTTTCAATTATGTATCTGCCCCAAAGCCATGTAATAGCGTAGGACATTATCTTTACACACTTTACATTTCCGCAATTTACTTTCTGCACCCTATAAACTGCTAGTAACTAGGCGTGTATGACAAGATAAAATCGGACATAGATCACTCATAATTCCAAGATAAAATATCTGAATTTGACACACTCTTTTCACACATGCACCCCTTAGGGTAATTCTCTCTCGTTGCCTTTACGAATACAAATGGTCAAGTCCCTCGAACGTAGGGGTATTCTAGCACCGTTGCCTTCAAAACAAATCATCATAGTCCCTTCTATACAAAGATCATAGACCCACGATGTCGCCTACGAATACATGATCTTGACCCTTGATTGTCGCCTACGAAAAATGATGATAGTCCCTTCGAATGTGCTATGATACTTCCTACAAGTTGCTTTCTATGACCATCCGATGTCCCTTCAAATGTCCCGCATACATCCAACGAATAGGGTTACCTACCAACTAATGGTATGGATAGAAATATTCTAAAGGAACATAAAATAACATGAAAACGACCAATTCTGAGTAGGTAATAAGACTTTTAGTTGCTTGCTCTATCAAAATACTTTTCACACCTCACACTTTTGTCAAAGTTCAAACTCTTTTCAAAACAAAACATTTCCGAACACTTTGTATACATTCCTACATGAATAATTACAAAGTCAAAGCGAAATGCCTTTTCAAAACATTTTTGTCAAACACACAGAAAGCACAATTTTAAAGTGATCTAAGAGCAACTAAGAGCCCGTAGATAACTACGGATGGAAAGGGGTGTTAATACCTTCCTTTTCATAACCTTCTCCTTACTCGAGAATCTAACGAAGGTCTTTTCTGTACTTTTTACCTTCCCTTAATTGGATAAAAGAAAAGTCGGTGGCGACTCTTGGTATCCGCACATTTGCGATACAAAAATCTCAAAGTCAGTTCACTGTATTACACCCCCAAGTGAAGATGCTTTTCGCAAAGGATTAGACGCAAATGGTTATCATCAGCATGGTATCCTTGATGAATTTCCCCAGCAGATGTTATCATTGGAAGAGAAGTATTGAAGAGCATTGCACAAATCCCCGGTGCAAGTTGTTAGTGCCTATTTCAGTTGGAATTCCCCAGTGAATGCTCATTGAAGTTTCAAAATGCTGATAGAAGGTTGCAACCCTTATCCCTTGTGAAGACGACATTCAAACCACTGACCGAGGATGTTTATCCCTATTGAGTTTGTACCTCATGATATCCCCAATGTATGAGTACCAATTTATTATGTTATTCCTCAATTTGAGTTGGAGTGGACCGCTCTTGATATTCCCAGTGAGGTTGTATTTCATCTTATTCCTCAGTCGAAGAATGTAAATGGGAATTCTCGGTGGGGTTGTCATACGACAAAGTCCGCATTGTAAGCTTTCCAGCAGATTGAGGTGTGAGCAGTTGTTTTTATCCCCAGTTGAAGCCATATTGTGTAACATGGAAGTTCTTCTTCAAGTGTTCCCGATCTTTCCCCAGTGGATAGTTGTTCAGCAGATGATTCCCCACGTAGTCATCCCCCTAGCGTGGTCATTTGACAATGGTTGGTTTCCCCAGGAAATTGTATCCCCGGGAAGTCTGTTACTAAAGTTTCCCCAATGAACACCTGAATCAATAGTGGTATACTTGCCTCAACAACATGCCTATGTATTCTTCCCCAGAGGAGTTTCCTAATCTGAGCTTGCTCGTTTTGTGACCTGTGGTCACCGGTTACTCATTTTTGTCTTTCGCGAACATGCATCATCGCATTACATTACTTCATATTAAACTCATACATTGCATGAAATTATAATCCATGAACATAACCTTTGTCCCCAATGACGCTCTTGCAATTCTCTGAAAATCCCAGCAAGGATGACCTCTTTGATATGTTTATATCCCTTTGGAATCCGTTGTGTTTCCAGTTATTCTCTGGCGCAATATGTCCATTTTCTTCCTTGATTGTTGCACTACCAGTCTATCCCTAGTACAACATATTTAGGTTAGGCTATCCTTGTACCTCTCTTTGAAAGTAAGCCTGACACTTGTTTTCCCCTCAGGATATAACATTTACTCTGAGAAAATTTTCTTTTGCACAAGAGTTAAGTCGCTACAAATTCTTGAACAGGTTCGAGTATCATGCTCCTTCCTATATGTAACACCCCTTCTAATTTCTCCGCAATTTATATATTATTAATCAGAGTTTTAAATAAAACGACAAGGGCGTCACAATTTTAATAATTCAAAATAACAAAACAGTTATCATGCCTTTCACTGAAGAACTTATTAAATAAAACAAAACCAAGGATTATGTTTATACACCGGAAAGATAACATAAAATCCGAAATAATTCAATCAATAATTATTCCCAACAAAATTCAAAATAACAAGTTTAAATCCATAAAACTCCAAAACGATCGTTCCACAGTGTTACAACTACCAGAGCATGACACTGACACGCGAACTATCTAAATAGCACAGCTCTATGAGCTGTCCTCACCAATTCCCAAGCAGCTAATCACTTCGAATCTGAAATCATTAAAGTAAGGGTGAGATTTTATCAAGATTAAAATGCATTATACATTTCTTTAACACAGTAAAACAACCAATTCGTTATTCCACCCTTATTACATCCTCAGAATACAATTCACAAATACAATCACACATTCATTATACATACAACAACAATTAATGCAATTATAACACTGAAAATCATCCTAGCATGTTATAATTACATATGCAATGCAGACTCAAATGCATGTGGTACCAATCGTGAACCAAGTCCACACCTTGTTCCACTTACACCTCGGAAAACAACGTCAAACATTGATTCACCCATACATCACCGGGTCAAGAATCTAACCTCACCACCTCTATCCATTAGGTACGGTTATTGGCCCTGCAAGTTCAATTCCGCACAATGGGAATGAACCATTACCAAAATGCTCATGCATGCACATTAAAAGCATGCAACAATTCAAACATGGAACAAAATCATACAACATCATTCCAATTATAGTCAATAACAACAAAAGCATATGGTAACAGAATTCATGAACATGTAATGTTAATCATAACTCATGGAATTAACACACTACACATTTACTCAACAAAACAATTCACAAATTCACAACGAGTTCTTATTACGGAAGCCAAAATAATTCTTCCAGATCTCAATTATTGGTTCTGAAATTATTCTTATAAGATAGTACTCATTCTAAGCTTTCCAACGATACCAAATATGCCTAAATAGGAGCTACGGTCGCAAAGTTATGATCGAAATCGTTCTCAGAAAAATCATGCCCATTCCTGTCTAGCTTAGGTCGATCCATAAACTCATGTGTCAATGCATGGGCTGCTTGTATCGACACATATAACGTATGCATCGATGCATACAGTTAAAATCCTGTATTTTTAAAAATCCTTTCAGTATGTATCGATGCATAAGCCTATGCATCAATTCATAGACTGCATGTGTCGCCACATGCTTCGTATGCATCGATGCATACATGTAAATTTTCTGCATTTTTAAAAGTTGCTTCAGTATGCATCGATCCATACGCATCTTGTGTCGATGCATAGCTCTGTTTGTTTGGCTTATGGGTCCATGCGTGGCTCTATGAGTCGATGCATAGCTTTCCAACGCTTCTGGTTTTCAAAGTTTATTCTGCTTGCATCGATACATAAAGCTATGTGTCGACCCATACTGTTGCTTTTTCATCAAAAACTCAGTTTTCTCCACTGCTACGAATTTCCATTAATTCCAATCATCATCAAACTTCATATTATCACCAAAACAGAATTAATTCATGAAATTTCACATACTTTCGATCACAGAAACATGTTTTCTAATTAACCTAGAATCATTCCACATCAATTTAATCGTTCTTAACAATTCCAATTATGGTTTTACATCGGATTATAACGGTAGGGCACAACCTATAATCATAATTCGAGATTCCTAACGGATTGAATTATTCTATCGATCATCGAAACCTATAAGGCATAATAATAAGATCAATCCCCCCTTGCCTCGCGATGAATCTTCGAATTCTCGGCGTTTGGCTTTTTCTCCTCTTTCTCTTCTCTTTTCCAATCTCACGTAGAATGCAATCCTAATTCCTTTCCTCACTTTTTCCTTTTATTCCTTTATTTATTCCTTTTTATTTGCCAAATAATAGAAATAAATTAATTAGGATTAGGTAGAGCTTTTTACTTCATACACCCTACAATTCAACTTTACACCCCTAACACTTCCATTATTTAATTACTTAATTAAATCCTTTAATTCAAAAATTCCAATAATTAAACCTTTAATTATATTAATAATTAAATTTCTAATTATTTAATAATTGAATTAATTTGGGGTGTCACAACTCTCCCCTACTAAAAGAGTTTTCGTCCTCGAAAATATACCTTAGACGAAAAGTTCGGGATACGAGTCCTTCATCTGGCTCTCCAGTTCCCAAGTTACATTTCCATCTGCTGGTCCTCCCCAAGCTACTTTCACCAATGCTATCTCTTTACCACGTAACTGCTTCACCTTCCGATCCTCAATTCTCGCAGGTAATGCCTCAACAGTCAGATTATCTCGTACATGTATGTCATCTACCTGAATCTCATGAGACGGATCAGGAATGTACTTCCTCAACTGAGATACATGGAAGACATCATGCAAATTCGCAAGTGACGGCAGTAAAGCAATCTGATAAGCAACTCTTCCAACCTTCTTGGTAATCTGATACAGACCGATAAAACGCGAAGTCAACTTCTTTGACTTTAAAGCTCGACCAATACCAGTCATCGGAGTAACTCGCATAAACACATGATCTCCGTCACTAAACTCGAGATCCTTCCTCCTCTTATCATGATAACTCTTCTGACGACTCTGAGAAGCTCTCATCTTCTCCCTGAATCATCTTAATCTTTTCTGAAGTCTGTTGGATAATTTCTGGTCCAATCACAGCACTTTCTCCAGATTCATACCAACACAACAGCGTACGACACCTCCTACCAAACAATGCTTCAAACGGAGCCATACCAATACTTGAATGAAAACTATTGTTGTAGGTAAACTCAATCAACGGTAGATAGCTATCCCAAGCTCCACCTTTCTCCAACACAAAAGCTCGCAACAAATCCTCTAACGACTGAATCGTCCTCTCCGTCTGACCATCTGTCTGCGGATGATAAGCGGAACTCAACCTCAACTTAGTACCCAAAGCTTCTTGCAGCCCCATCCAAAACTTAGACGTGAACCTTGGATCTCTATCCGACAGAATACTAGAAGGGATACCATGCAAACTTACGATCTTCTCAACATACAATTCTGCCAACCTTTCCATAGGATAATCCATTCTTATCGGAATAAAGTGTGCAGATTTCGTCAACCGATCAACAATAACCCAAATAGAATCACAATTCTTCTCTGTCCATGGAAAACCAGATACAAAATCCATAGAAATGCCATCCCATTTCCATTCCGGAACAAACAACGGTTCCATCAATCCTGACGGTTTCTGATGTTCAATCTTTGACTTCTGACAAACCAAACAAGCATAAACAAACTTAGTAATTTCCTTTTTCATTCTAGGCCACCAAAACAACTTTTTCAAGTTATGATACATTTTAGTAGCACCAGGATGAATACTTAATCCACTACGATGTCCTTCTTCCAAAATACTCTTCCGAAGTTCTGCAATATCTGGAACACAAACTCTGTCACCAAATCTCATAACACCGTTCTCGTCAATTCTGAATTCACCTCCTTGACCTTGGTTGATCAATGTCAACTTATCCACCAAACCAACATCAGATTTCTGTCTAGTTCGAATTTCCTCGAGAATACCACTAGTAAACTTCAACATACCCAATTTAACACTATCAGAAGTAGTCTCACATACCAAACTCAAGTCTCTGAACTGTTCAACCAATTGCAATTCACGCACCATCAACATAGACATATGCAAGGACTTCCTGCTCAATGCATCTGCAACAACGTTTGCCTTACCAGGATGGTAATTCAAACCAAAATCATAATCCTTGAGAAATTCTAACCACCTTCTCTGCCTCATGTTCAACTCTTTTTGATCGAAGAGATATTTCAGACTCTTATGATCACTGAATACCTCAAATCGAGAACCATACAAGTAGTTCCTCCACAATTTCAAAACAAATACCACTGCTGCCAGCTCTAGATCATGAGTCGGATAATTCCTTTCATGAACTTTCAATTGTCTTGAAGCATAAGCCACAACCTGCTTATCTTGCATCAAAACACCACCTAATCCCATCAATGACGCATCACAATACACAACAAAAGATTCTGTCGGATTCGGCAAAATCAGAATCGGAGCACTAGTCAATCTCTTCTTCAACTCTTGGAATCCTTTCTCACATTCAGAATCCCAAACAAACACTTGAACCTTTCTTGTCAACTTAGTCAACGGTAAAGCCAACTTCGAAAATCCTTCAATGAACTTTCTGTAGTAACCTACAAGACCCAGGAAACTACGGATTTCAGAAGCATTTTTCGGCGCTTCCCACTAAGATACCACTTCTACCTTCGTAGGATCAACAGAAATACCATTCTTGGAAATCACATGACCAAGAAAGCTTACTTCACTTAACCAAAATTCACACTTAGACAACTTCGCATACAACTTCTTTTCTTTCAACAATTCCAACACAATTCTAAGATGTCATGCATGTTCATCATCATTCTTTGAATAGATTAGAATGTCATCAATAAACACCACCACAAACTTATCAAGATACAGATGAAATATTATGTTCATATACTCCATGAAAACTCCAGGTGCATTAGTAACTCCAAACCGCATAACCGAATACTCATAATGTCCATACCTCGTTCTAAATGCAGTTTTCTGAATATCTTCCGTCTTCACCCGAATCTGATGATATCCAGATTTCAGATTAATCTTACTGAATACACAAGCTCCAACTAACTGATCCATCAAATCATCAATCCTCGGCAATGGATACCGATTCTTGATTGTCACTTTATTCAACTGCCTATAATCAACACATAGTCTCATTGTACCTTCCTTCTTCTTAACCAACAACACCAGAGCACCCCACGGCGAAACACTAGGACGAATAAACTTCTTCTCAAGCAATTCCTCCAACTGCTTCTTCAACTCAGACAATTCAGATTCTGACATGCGATAAGGCGCCATCGACACCGGACTAGTTCCAGGAATTAAATCTATAGTAAACTCCACTTCTCTCTTAGGTGGCAGCTCACTAACATCTTCCGGAAACACTTCTAGAAATTCATTCACCACTGGCAGTTCATCACTCTTAGCTTTTCCTTTCACCTCCGTCGAAGAATACAACATAAACACTACAACACCATCTTTAACCGCTGAATTCATCTGCTTAACTGACATAGTCACATCTTCAACTCTAGCTTCTTCCAGAAAAATAACCGTCTTCTCAAAACAGTTGATATGAACCTGTTTGAATTCCAACCAGTTCATTCTAAGGATGATATCAATTTGTTTTAACGGTAGGCACACTAAATCCATACCGAAACTTCTACCAAAAATTACAATAGGACAATTCCTACAAACATATGAAGTAGTCACTGAACCCGACGCGGGAGTGTCAATGCCCATACTTCCATCCATATTAGAAATATCCAAGTTCAATCTCTTAGCACAATCCAAAGCAATAAAAGAATGTGTCGCTCCAGTATCAATAATCACAATTAAAGGTATGTCATTAATAAAACATGTACCTTTAATCAACCGATCATCTGGCTTAGTCTCTGATCCTGACAAAGCGAACACTTTTCCACCAGCTTGTTCTTTCTTTGGCTTAGTACACTGCGGACGAGTATGACCCTCTTCGCCACAGTTGTAACAAGTTATCTTCCTTGCTCTTCACTCAGCAGTTGCATGACCAAACCTTCCACAGTTGCTGCACTTCTTTACATCATTCTTGCATTCATTAGCTCTATGCCCCATTTCACCACACCTGTAGCATTTAATAGGAGCACTAGAATCTCCCCCACTAGGCTTCTTCCAACCACCGGATTTCTGTTTATTCTTATCATAAGGCTTTCCACGCTCCATCTGTTGTTTTCCTTTATGATCAACATATCCTTGAGCATTCGTCTTAGTACTAGCAAGATCCTCTTCTAGAATCCTACTACAGTCTACTAAATCAGAAAACCTCCTGATGCACTGATATTTGATACCCTGCTTGATCTCATCACGGAGTCCATTCTCAAACTTGATACATTTGGAAAATTCTCCATCTGCATCGTTAGTATAATGAGCATAGTACTTCGCCAACTCAGTAAACTTCGAAGCATACTCACTCACAGACTTGATGCCCTGCTTGAGCTCCAGAAACTCAATCTCCTTCTTTCTCCGAATCTCCTCAGGAAAGTATCTCCTCAGAAAAGCTCTCCTGAACACAGCCCAAGTCAATGCAATACCATCTTGTTCCATTTCAGTTCTGGTAGCAACCCACCAATCATCAGCTTCCTCTGCCAACATGTGAGTACCATACCTCACCTTCAGCTCCTCAGCATAATCAATCACTCTGAAGATCCTCTCGATCTCCTTCAACCATCTCTGTGCACCTTTGGGATCATGAGTGCCTTTGAACAATAGAGGATTGTTCCTCTGAAAGTTTCCAAATTGTCTATCAGCACCAATACCAGCACCCAGCTGATTCCCTCCAAGCACACCAGCCAACATTCCCAAGGCTTCAGCAATAGCAGCATCGTCTCTTCCGTTACCTCTTTCGACCATTGTTCTGTAACATTACAAAACAATCACATCAGCACACAAGTATCGACAGTGTTACCTTGCACTAGTCGCATACGAAAGGGATAAAGACTCTAAGACACGACCGACTATGCTCTGATACCACTATTGTAACACCCCTTCTAATTTCCCCGTAATTTATATATTTTTAATCAGAGTTTTAAACATAACGACAAGGGCGTCACAATTTTAATAATTCAAAATAACAAAACAGTTATCATGCCTTTCACTGAAGAACTTATTAAATAAAACAAAACCAAGGATTATGTTTATACACCGGAAAGATAACATAAAATCCGAAATAATTCAATCAATAATTATTCCCAACAAAATTCAAAATAACAAGTTTAAATCCATAAAACTCCAAAACGATCGTTCCACAGTGTTACAACTACCAGAGCATGACACTGACACGCGAACTATCTAAATAGCACAGCTCTATGAGCTGTCCTCACCAATTCCCAAGCAGCTAATCACTTCGAATCTGAAATCATTAAAGTAAGGGTGAGATTTTATCAAGATTAAAATGCATTATACATTTCTTTAACACAGTAAAACAACCAATTTGTTATTCCATCCTTATTACATCCTTAGAATACAATTCACAAATACAATCACACATTCATTATACATACAGCAACAATTAATGCAATTATAACACTGGAAATCATCCTAGCATGTTATAATTACATATGCAATGCAGACTCAAATGCATGTGGTACCAATCGTGAACCAAGTCCACACCTTGTTCCGCTTACACCTCGGAAAACAGCGTCAATCAATGATTCTCCCATACATCACCGGTTCAAGAATCTAGCCTCACCACCTCTATCCATTAGGTACAGTTATTGGCTCTGCAAGTTCAATTCCGCACAATGGGAATGAACCATTACCAAAATGCTCATGCATGCACATTAGAAGCATGCAACAATTCAAACATGGAATAGAATCATACAACATCATTCCAATTATAGTCAATAACAACAACAGCATATGGTAACAGAATTCATGAACATGTAATGTTAATCATAACTCATGGAATTAACACACTGCACATTTACTCAACAAAAAAATTCACAAATTCACAACGAGTTCTTATTACGGAAGCCAAAATAATTCTTCCAGATCTCAATTATTGGTTCTGAAATTATTCTTATTAGATAGTACTCGTTCTAAGATTTCCAACGATACCAAATATGCCTAAATCAGAGCTACGGTCGCAAAGTTATGATCGAAATCGTTCTCAGAAAAATCATGCCCATTCCTGTCTAGCTTAGGTCGATCCATAAACTCATGTGTCAATGCATGGGCTGCTTGTATCGACACATATAACGTATGCATCGATGCATACAGTTAAAATCCTGTATTTTTAAAAATCCTTTCAGTATGTATCGATGCATAAGCCTATGCATCAATTCATAGACTGCATGTGTCGGCACATGCTTCGTATGCATCGATGCATACATGTAAATTTTCTGCATTTTTAAAAGTTGCTTCAGTATGCATCGATCTATACGCATCTTGTGTCGATGCATAGCTCTGTTTGTTTGGCTTATGGGTCGATGCATGGCTCTATGAGTCGATGCATAGCTTTCCAACGCTCCTGGTTTTCAAAGTTTATTCTGCTTGCATCGATACATAAAGCTATGTGTCGACCCATACTGTTGCTTTTTCATCAAAAACTCAGTTTTCTCCACTGCTACGAATTTCCATTAATTCCAATCATCATCAAACTTCATATTATCACCAAAACAGAATTAATTCATGAAATTTCACATACTTTCGATCACATAAACATGTTTTCTAATTAACCTAGAACCATTCCACATCAATTTAATCGTTCTTAACAATTCCAATTATGGTTTTACGTCGGATTATAACGGTAGGGCACAACCTATAATCATAATTTGAGATTCCTAACGGATTGAATTATTCTATCGATCATCGAAACCTATAAGGCATAATAATAAGATCAATCCCCCCTTGCCTCGCGATGAATCTTCGAATTCTCGGCGTTTGGCTTTTTCTCCTCTTTCTCTTCTCTTTTCCAATCTCACGTAGAATGCAATCCTAATTCCTTTCCTCACTTGTTTCCTTTTATTCCTTTATTTATTCCTTTTTATTTGCCAAATAATAGAAATAAATTAATTAGGATTAAGTAGAGTTTTTTACTACATACACCCTACAATTCAACTTTACACCCCCAACACTTCCATTATTTAATTACTTAATTAAATCCTTTAATTCAAAAATTTCAATAATTAAACCTTTAATTAAATTAATAATTAAATTTCTAATTATTTAATAATTGAATTAATTTGGGGTGTCACACTATACACCATGGTGAAGGCTATCCCTGCATTATGTGTGAAGTCTGGTCATCTTTTCCAGTCTTCTTTTTTGTTGCACTACAAGTTCTTCCCCTGGTACAACACCCTTAGGACAGGTCTTTTCCCCTTTTCCTTTCGAGAACAAGTTTCGCCCTTGTTTCTATCCTCATAGTACAACGTTCAGAGTTTGTAAAGTCTAATCGGCGTTTTCTAATCTTTACTCCACTAACTCACTCAATCGTTCCCTAGCGTAAAGTGGTTAGTCTAGTCAGCGTATCTAGTCTTTACTCCGTGTGACATGTTCAGTCGTTCCCTGGCATAACGCGGTCAAATTGGGTTAAGGCAATTTCTTTTGGGTCGGGTTTACACATGTGCCTATCTTTACAAAATTCAACATTGTTCTGTGCTTTCTTTTATTGTGATCCAGTCATTCCTCGACACAACATATTCCCTTCTCCAGTGGGGCTCATTGGAATTAAAATTTCTCTCGCGTCTTTTGGTTTAACACCTGAAGTTTGCATTTATCTGTTGATAGAGATTTTTTTTGGGATTCAGAGCATAAATTTTCGAGTCTATTTTGGTATTCAATCATCTCTAACCTTGTCACTTGGAAGGCAGACGCCAACCTCTCTCCTAAGTTAGAGGATGATTGAATAGGGACAGTTGTTGTACCCCAAAATTTACCCTTTTCATTTTGAGGTTTTTGGCTTATAATTGCATTATCATAAACATACATGTATACACATGCATAACATTCATCATACGGATACCAGGTTCCAAATACCTTAATTTGTGGAAGAAACTGTGCGCCTTGGCTATCTCAGATCATTTTGAGCCAACAATTGATATTTCTCGGTTCGTATGGCTATCGCAAGATTTTCTTGTTAGAAAGATATTTTGGTTTGATTCCTAAGCATTGGGATCATATCAATTTATTCTCCAGTTTATCAGTTCAGATCGGAGGCCGTTTCGTCAAGAAAAAGATTTTATTTGCTTATTTCTCAATAAAGTGAATTTTGGGTTTTTAGTGTGTTTCGGGAGCTCCGGAAGGCATATCTCCCAGCTCGTCGGGTATTTTCTGATGATTTTTGACAGGAAAGTCCCTCTCATTATTATCTATAACTTTTTTTACGAGATGAACGCGAATTATATGAAGAAGGTCCCCAAAGGAATTGATTTCTCAAGTGGATTAAATTAAATTTCAGTCTTGTACCGTGCGCTCAGTGCACTCAAATGTTCGTAATTCCTAGATGGAAAATCAAAACTGAGCGAGGCTGGTGTCTAAAATTCCATATCGAATTCCTCTTTGACATTCTTTGCAACTCCAGAGAAAATTCCTTATCATTTAAGAGGAATTTTTTATTCTTCGGAGTTGTTTTCGAGCTGAACCGAGCAATTTTCATCTGATACGCAAAGTTTGAAATATCATATCTCGCTCGATTTTAAACGAAACAAGGTGGGACCAGTGCCAAAAGTTCACAATTTTTGTTGGCTTCATTTGTCACAGAGATACTCAAGTTCAAATTTTGATCAAAAGACCCTCATTCGAGGCAATTTCTCCGAAGTGTGCAAATAAAATTTTGTATGTGTCAGACACCTAAAAACTGTGTTGAAACTTCAAAAATCCGTATCGCCTGGACCGTTTTCCTGATTAAGTCGAAATTTTGACTCATAAGGCAAAATGGCATTTCGGAAATTTTTTGTTTAGAGTCTGACTTCAAATTTCACACGGATCGGGATGTTTTTGACTAATTACGAAAATTATTCGGATAATCGCGATTTGGGCTTAATTGTGGATCCAAGGCACTCTAAGACTCAAATTTTCACACTATAAATAAATTTTTGCCTTCACAATTCAGGGACACACGTTCATTTTCTCAAATTTCACCTCAAATCACTCTCAATTCTCTCTAATTCTCTCTTAAAACTTGAAGAACAAGGAAAAAAGAATTCCAAAGGAAAACCTTTTCTCCTCCCTCTCATAACCGAACCACCTCCCTCCAAGGTAAGCCTCACCGTGCCGGACCACCACATCCTAGTCACCTGCCTTACTTCAGCCACCACCGGCCTCCGCTGGACCACCTCCCCTCGCTGTAAAAACCAGTCGGTCATCCTCCTCCAAGCGTGAAGACCGCGCGTCCCTCTTTCTCTCACCGTTGGACCGATCGGTCCTACTTCCCTTCAACCGGGAAGCCGCCCTTACGGCCACCACAACAAGTCGGCCAACTCTCTCTCCTCATCACCTTGCTTGGTCAAGACATAGAGGAGGCCTTCCTCTTGCATTTTTTTTTTCAATTTTCAAGAATTCAAGTTTTCCTCTTCCGATTTAAATTTGGATTTCGATTATTATCATCAATTGAAGGAAGATTTGGTATTTTATTTGAAGAGTGCAAGGAATTCCTCTTTATTTTGACTCAAACTTCAAGTTCAAGTAAGTGATTAATTCAATTAAGCACTTATTTTAAGTGATTTTCACTTTTAGCTTTTCTTGAAATGGAATAGTCGAATTAATTGTAAATTTCGTGTGGATTCCGATTCTTGAATTTGTTTTGCAAAATTCTTTGATTTGATTCCGATTTTGTGACGTTAAAGTGTGACGGTGTAAAGAAATATTGTACATAACACACACATACACTTGTGTAGTTGTTTTCCTTTGCATTTAGGCCATTAATTTGTGCATTTTGCATCATCTATCACATGCTAATGCATTATAGAGCATATAGATTAATCAACTTGCATTGGAACGTGTGAATTAGGACATAATTTGCATGCGTAATTGTGTCGAAATGTAGCATTCATGGCATTTTGATTCTTAGGTACATTTGCATTGTACATAACACATATACATGCACTTAAACTCACACTTAGGATATAAATTGCATCCTTATATGTTCATACATTTGCATATGGAATAATCAATTCAAGTTTATATGTCGGTGTTTAAATTTTGTGATATTAATGTGTGTTGAAACCTCACTTTCACTCACATTTTCACATGTACGATTTCACAACACCAACACACATCACATACTTGATTCTTATGGACATTAACACATGTTTTGCATAATATTTAGATAGGATTTGCATTAAGTATATATCATTTTCATATAATATCACATAAATTTTCATTTCATCCATCATAATGTGATAAAAAGGTACATAAAACATGCATTAACATGCATTTTTGCACACTTTTTGATCCGATTTTCAATCGAACATGTACATAACTTGTGTTTCATTTTATTTTGGCTTTTTGATTGCATGTAGTGAATTAAAATCCTATTCATCTCAAATATCAAAATCAAAACAAGCTTGAATTGGAATTCAATTCAACACATGAGTTTTAAGTTTTGTAAGCATTTTTTAGCACTTTTGTACACCGACACTCACTTTTCTTTGAAACTCTGAAGTAAAGGTACATGTTCCCTATGATTTGGCACATTATGTATCCGATTTTGGAGGTTTTGGAACCAAATTTTAAGCACAACATGACAAAAAAGAGTGGTTGCCCCGTCACTTTAAGGTCCGAAAAATGCCACTTCCATTCAGAATTAATTAAAACCGCTCACATTTTTGAATCTGTTAACGCTTTTGCAAGCAACCATGCGATTCTTATTCGATTCTGAGAAGTTGACTTTTAGCTCCGATTTTGGAAAATCGCCTTCCATTCTGATTTTTGTGATTTTATTTCACTTCTCACATGCATATACTAGATTGTAATCATATTTGTGATCGGTTTTGCATTCGGTGCTTTATTTCTAGCATTTGCTTTGTTAATTTTGACATTTTATTTCATGTGCAAGGTACTTCAACCTCTTTTACATGAGATATGGACTTCTAGCATCTTTATTTTGCGCTTGCACACGTGCGTGGGCATTCTATTGTTGTTTGCTTGGATTGACACCTTCTTGCAGGTTATTTGATCATGAATGCGTATGAACGCGCATTCTAATGCTTGTATGTGTATGAACGCGCATACTATTTGCATATTGTTTGGATTGACACTTTCTTGCAGGTTATCCGATTGCTTGAATGCGTACGAACGCGCATTCTATCGCTTGTACACATACGTGTACTTTCTATTGTCTGCTTGTTTGGTTTTACTCCATTCTTCATTTGGTTTGAATGCGTACGAACGCGCATTCTATTTCTTGTACACATACGTGTACATTCTATTGTTCGCTTGTTTGGTTTTACTCCATTCTTGCAAGTTCTTTTGTTTGAATGCGTACAAACGCGCATTCTACCGCTTTTACACATACGTGTACATTCTATTGTCTGATTGTTTGGTTTTACTCCATTCTTGTAGGTGCTTTTGTTTGAATGTGTATGAACGCGTATTCTATCACTTGTACACATACGTGTACATTCTATTGTCTGCTTGTTGGGTTTTACTTCTTTCTTGAAGGTGTTTTTGATTGGAATGCGTACGAACGCGTATTGTAATCCTTATTTGCGTACGAACGTGCATCCTATTATCTGCTTGTTTGGTTTTACTCCTTTATTGCAGGTGTATGTGTATCAATTGTGTACGAACGCATAATTTGATACTTGTTTTGCATACGAATGCGCAATACTTTGTCTTCTTTGTCTGGATCATTATCTTTTGAAGGTTTATTGTTTCGAATGCGTACGAACGCGCACTCCGCGTATGCTTTGATGCCTTCGTTCATTTCTCACCGGTTTAATCTTATTGCTTGGTTGCAGTACTTGAAGTTTTCTGGAGTATTTTTTAGCTCTCAGTGCTCTACAAATTTGTTATCTATTTGGTATTAGATATGCCTTGTTTATCGCATTCTTTTATAGCTTTCCTAGATATCATGAGAAGTAGAGGTTTACCGCTTTCTTTGCCATGATTAGGATATGAGCGTTGGGCTCAAAGTTGCTACTTAAAGACCTGTAGCTAGGCATTCCGCTAATTGTGTGCTAATTGTGTTTGGTTTGTTTAAAATCCTCTTCCATGCATAGGGAGGTGATTCTCAGTAAGTGTTTGCATATGTGCTTGCATAAGTCAGAGTGGTTAAGCAACCCAGAGTGGCACCACCAAGCAAAGTCCCGCTTTGATACTTATATATATATATATATATATATATATATATATATATATATATATATATATATATATATAAAGGGTCCGTAATCGACCCCCGCATTATAGTCGTGTCATTTCGACACGTGAATCGTGTTGCTTCCTTTATCGAGTCAATAATAAAAAGTGGCAAGAGTTCCCTATTCTGACTCTCCATGGTTTCATGGGGTTCGCATTTACTATTGAACTTTCATCATTTTCTCTTCACAATTGACAATTCATGTCATACGGTGATACCACTCACGGGAATCGGAATATGTTGGTTACTCATTGCTTTCGGCCCTCGACTTGATGTTGTAGGCTAAGGGACATCCTTCTTTTCCTGCACTTCTATGACATTTGTTTGTGCATTTCATTGCTTGTGTGCTTCTTCTAAAGCACTTGATTGCTTCATCCTTTTTCATCCCATGGTTTTACAACCAAGACGGATATAGGATAGTTTTCCCTTAGGATTGCTCGGCTAGGATAGCTCTCGAGCCTAGACATTAGGATATACATCATTTACATGTCAACATAGGTAGAGATTCCCTTTCATCCTCAACCTTAGGTCCAATCTTTGAATGATAACATTGAGGCTAGTACTAGTTAGTCTCCCTTTTGTTTTGCTTGTTTCTTTCGCATCCTTGCATGTAATAAAGCTAAAACATGCTTTCTTTTCCTTTTGAAAACTAAAACACATAATAATGGTTCAAAACTTCTTTCTTAAAGGTAAAAGCAACCAACCAATGCAAACCTTTTTCGCCTACGGACACTTTATTTTGTGTTTAAAACCTTTTTCATAAGTAAGAAATACAAAACTCACAAAAACAAGTGAGCCGAACTATGGCGCTCTAACTTTCCCATTACACGAGGGAATACGTAGGCATTTTGTCACGGGGCTCGACCGAGCAAAACTTTGTAAATACTTTCTTCTTTTCTCCGTGGTTTCTTAATTTTCTCTTTCTTTCTCATGTATTGTAGCAATTAAGCAATAGATAGATATAACACACCCTTAGTTAGAAAATAGAAGTGGATATCGTAGAGACTACGGGCGTGTGGGGTGCTAATCCCTTCCCCTCGCGTAACAGACTCTCTTACCCAGATCTCTTAGTTGTAAGACCGTGATTTCTTCCCTCTCAAGTTTACTCGATGTTTTCCTTTCTCCTTCGCGAGATAAAAAACGTTCAATGGCGACTTCATCGATATATCCTATAAGTTCATGTTCAGTCGGGTGGTTTCATAAGGGAATTGTTTCCATATTGTAATTTCCTTTCTTGCTTCGTAACCAAAGAGAATACCTTGTTGATTGAAGGCATATGATCCATGAACAATACTTGTGATGCCACTCCTTGATATTCTTCACTCAATCCAATTAGAAATTGGATTATTCTATCTTCAGCTCTGAAGGTTTTCACATTTCTCATTACTACGCATGTGCACGCAATACGCAAGTACAATTAGGGACTGGACTGTATTGATCCAGTTCTTCCCACAGACCTCTCAATTTAGTAAAATAATCAGAAATTTTCTTGTTACCTTATTTGAGGTTTGAAATTTCTTGATGCAACTGTGCTATTGAAGGTGTAATGGTATTAATTATCCATGTATGCACCAAGTTGTTACATCTCTACCATACTGCAAAATTAAGATTATCTTCATCCAGAACTTGTATGGATCCATCACCAAATTTGAACTTATTCTTCATCGTCAATGCTCTTCTCATCTTCATCGACCACACATGATAGTTATCACCAAATAGAGCTGGTGTAACACATACTATAGATGAATTCTCCAACGGATGCACATAATAGAGTTGGTGCCTTTCTATTTTGATAGTGAGTTTCTTTTATATTGGTGATTTCACTTGTATACTACTTAGATTCGAATTATCATTAGTTTTGTTTAAATATGACACTATCGGTGTAGGTGTTTAGCATCCTCAAAAATATATTTTTGACCATATTATTAAATTTTGACTTTATCGAGTTGTTACAATTGAATCTTTTACAATTTATATTTTCGTTGGATGCGGAATTTGATGTGTTTGTGTTTTCACAATTATATGCTAATGTTCCATTTTATTACATGTTACAATACCAAATAGAGGATTGATATTTGTACACTATCTCTATAAATAATATATGACCAGTCTGTTATGAGAAATAATATGTTTACATTGATTTTTAACAACTACACCTACACCGTATATTTATTTATTCGTTATAAGTATTTTCGTAACTTATTTATTATTTTTATATAAATTGAAACTTATGCCACTTGAAAATGTCATTATTTACTATTAATTTAGAATGTCATTATTTAGTATTAATTTAGAATGTAATTATTTATATAATTATATGCTATAATAAATCAATGTTCTAACAATTACTCTCTCTGTCGTATAAAAAGTGTCTCCTTTGCACTTTTTTATGTTTCAAAATTATTGTCTATTTAGAATATCAATGCAACATTTTTCAATCTTACCTTTATTACAACATATATCCGTACCCTATTTCTAACTTTATGTCATATTCTATCTCATCTATATATAATAATTAAGGATATTTTAATATAAAAATACAATTTTATCATTAAAATTAACACATCTAATTATTTTCTTAAGAATCACGTATTTTTTAGAAGAGACATTTTTTATGAGACTTTCTAAAAAAACACTTTTATGAGACGGATGGAGGAACTTTCTTACGCACAGGTCCATGTAGTTAAAACCTAAAAGAATCACACATAATTTATTTTGTTTTAATCATACCATTGGTCATTGGTGTGTTTTGTCCTATAATATACTACTAAATAAATAGGATCCTCTTAATACAACTCAGTCAATAACTACACAATTTTATTTCAGAATGATTGTTTGTAGCCATTAAATAAATTCCTCAAAAAAAAACTGACAATTTTCTTTCTCCAAAACAAGTGTTTAGAATTTCAAAATTTCTTCATGATAACATAACACTATTTTTCCTCACATGCATAACATAGAGTATTGAATGCCTACCCATAGGATCCAGACTTTTCATAACCAAAAACAGTTATAGCAGAATCAGTAACCTGTAAAACATACACCTGCCTAGGTTTCTTTCTACGTGCCAACTCTGAATTCAATTGAATCACCTAAATTTATTATTACAAATAATAACATTTTTATAAAAACACATTACATTAAATTAGCAAACTTTATTTGCTAAAATTAAAATACTAAAAAATATTCTCTCCTCTATCTTAACGTGAGATATCATGTGTTTCTGCATAACTATCATTTACATCTGATATTTCTATTTGGTGTCTCTGCAGAGACATGATGATTTATTGGAACTATCGTTTTAGTGTTACTGGAGAAGTCGTTTCTTTGCGTTAGTACTTGACGACACTCTCTGGCTCCGACCCTTGCGTTTCAACGGTTCAACCACCGAATCTCTGAACCGGAACGGTAACGTTTGGTTCCTTCCTCTTTTAGACCGAACCACCGGTTCAGTATCATACAAATCCACGACCACCCATCTTTCATTCTTTTTTTCAACTCTTCCTTCATGACTCGGTAACTTGCTTTCGATTGGCTTCTCTGCCTCTTCCTCCGAGTCAGACTCGTTCTTTTCAGACAAAACTCTCGCCGCTTCGATGAGTAAATCTATACAGTTATTTCCATTACCGCGAAACGACGACGTTTTCGTGTCAACTTCGTTTTCCAACTCCGATGCCACGTCACCAACATCAACCTCAACATCAACATCAACAACTTTCGCTTCTTCTTGTCTCTCGCTGTTGTTGTTGTCGTTTTTGTTGGACGAATCAGATTCTTCGGTGTCTGTGATGGAAGAAAAAGCGAGATTCAAATCGATACCTATACCAACACTTTTGTTGTTGTTGTTGGTAGAGGGTTGTTGTGGAATGGAGGGTGGAATGGATGAAATGATGTGTAGGATTTTGAAGAGGTACATTTGGGACTTGGAATAGCTACGAATAGGAGAGGAAGAAGCCATTGATTGAGGTTGAAGAGGGAGAGAAAAGAGGGTTTTTTTCAAGGTTTGTTTTTCGTCATGTTTTTTGGAGCATGATTTATGGAATAGTGAGTGAGGAAAAGTAGAAGTGGTGAAACCGAAGTGTGACTACTGATGTAGGTGGTCGTAGCCCAGAATCAAGTAACCAAAAGACATAAATGGGTACATGTATAAAGAAAGTGCATAAATGGTTTTGTCAGGAAAGGAGTAAATATTTACTCCATTCTTTTAAAGAATTTTTTAATAAATTTGATTATTTTTACCTTATTGATTTTCATTTTTCACTTTAAGTTAAATACTTGACGTGTGTTATTTAAACACCTACTAGTATTTATTTGACCTACTTATTTATTTGACAGTTTTGACGTTAAAAGTCAGTTTGATTTAGTTTACGTGGCTTTTAAGAAAAAAAACAAATCAAGTCAACGTAGTTTGGTTCTGTTTGGTTTGTTCAATATTTTACAAATATTTTATTGAACTATACATATATATATAGATGATAACATAATTTTGTATTTAATCATTCATACTCTATCAAATAAAAACAAATTCATCATATTTAAACAACAATTTCTCATTTAATAAGTAAAAATCAGATTAGACATAAGATATGAGAGATAGAAGAACATGTGCGACAAAAATAAAATTGAAAGAGACAACATTTGCATTAAAATGAGAAGGTGAAAAAGAAAGAATATAAAAGAGTCGAGATTAGAAAAGAAGAGATAAGATGTATGTGTCGAAGATAGCGTGATAATGCTAAGAGAGATTTGAGAAGAGTGAAACTGAAACCATTAGTGTAAGGATGAGAAAATTGTTCGTAGTCATGAGACTAAGATATAATAGGTTTATGTTTGGTTTGGATGTAAGTTAATTAAAATTTAGGTTGTAACATTATACTGTTTGATTCAGTTTGTAATATATAAACCGCAAACCGAAACGAACCGTACAATTTTGTTAAAAGTTGACCCAAACAAATCTGAGCCAAATGCAATTTTATGCAGTTTCCGTTTGATTTTGTTTAATTTGTGATTTTCTATTAGGTTGATTCGATTTTTAACACTGTATTGTTGGAAATCCAATAAAATCTATGATGAGTTTCTATTAATTTTGACGAACAAGATTGTTATCATCACATAATAACAATGACAATGAAAGAAAAAATTAAAGAAGAAAAGAGAACAATGATTTTTTTGCAAAGTTTTTCTCTGCCCACAAACTGTAGAAAACTTTATTATTCACTTGTTACTGCAAATTTTGTGAATATAACTCGCTTGATTGATTACAAAATTAGTGGTTACTCCCTCTATTTATAGGTTTAGGTTAGCTTGCTCTCTAAGACAAAACTCAAAACTATAAAAGCCCAAAATACATATTTTGGAACTAAATTAAATCTATCTATTTTAGATCTAAATCATATGATCTTATCTATTTTAGATCTAAAACAAATTTGTGTGTAACAAATTGTTTCCTCACTTCTAAATCAAATCAAATTTTTTCGACATTCCATTGTCTCTATCGAGTAAACTGTTTCGACACAAGGAATTATAATTTCAACACACCACCTAATTCATTATGCCTAAGAAATTTATATTCATCATAGCTCTTAGTCTCCTGAATACTTCGACTTTCACACTCTTCGTCATAATGTCTGCAATCTAATTCTCAAATATGCAGTGTTCCAAGTTCATGTTCACATTTGTTACATGCTCTCGAAGATAATGAAACCTCATTCAATGTGTTTTCTTCGACCATGTGTTATTGGGTACTTCGCCAGGTTGATTGTTGACATACTGTCGATCTTCATGGTAATTGCTCCATGATATTTCCCCTGTGATTTCTTCGACCAAGTTCCCCATCCATGTTGCTTGACATGCACAAAGAAAAATGGCTATGTATTCTGCTTCACATGATGATAATGCCACTACTGGTTCCTCTTTCGAACTCCAAGCAACTAGTGCACCACCTAACATAGACACATATATTGTTGTGGATTTTTGATCTTCAACATCACTACACCAACTCGAATCATTGTACCCTACTAACTTGCATTATTTTCCTTTATCATTTGCTGGAAATAAAATGCCATAGTCAAGAGTTCCTTTCAGATACCTCAACATCCTCTTCGCCACTACTAAGTGTGATACATTTATCTTCTGCATGAATCTACTTACCATACCTACATTTTTTTCTAAGTTAGGTCTTGTGTGACAAAGGTATCTTAATGACCCAATAAGTCTTATGTATTGGGTTGGATCAACATCATCTTTTTCTAGATCTTTCGACAGTTGCAATCTTGGTTCTGCAAGTGTAATACGGTGAACTGACTTTGAGACTTTTGTATCGCAAATGTGTGGATAGCAAGAGTCGCCACCGAATTATCTTTTATCCAATTAAGGGAAGGTGAAAAGAATAGGAAAAGACCTTCGTTAGATTCTGAGTAAGGGAGAAGGTTATGAAAAGGGAAGGTATTAGCACCCCTTTCCATCCGTAGTTATCTACGGGCTCTTAGTTGCTCTTAGATCACTTTAAAATTGTGCTTTCTATGTGTTTGATAAAAATGTTTTGAAAAGGAATTTCGCTTTGACTTTGTAATGATTCATGTAGGAATGTATACAAAGTGTTCATAAATGTTTCGTTTTGAAAAGAGTTTAAACTTTGACAAAAGTGTGTGGTGTGAAAAGTATTTTGTTTGAGCAAGCAACTAAAAGTCTTATTACCTACCCAGAATGGTCGTTTTCGTGTGGTTTTCGTTTCTTTTAGAGTAGCACTATCTGTACCATTAGTTGGTAGGTAACCCTATTCATTGGATGTGGAAGGGACATTCGAAGGGACATCAGATGGTCATAGAAGGCAACTTGTAGGAAGTATCCTAGCACATTCGAAGGGACTATCATCATTTTTCGTAGGCGACAATCGAGGGTCAAGATCATGTATTCGTAGGCGACATCGTGGGTCTATGATCTTTGTATCGAAGGGACTATGATGATATGTTTTGAAAACGGTGCTAGAATACCTCTACGTTCGAGGGACTTGACCATTTGTATTCGTAAAGGCAACGAGAGAGAATTACCCTAAGGGGTGCATGTGTGAAAAGAGTGTGTCAAATTCAGGTATATATTATCTTGGAATTATGAGTGATCTACGTCCAATTTTATCTTGCCGTACACGCCTAATTACTAGCAGTTTATAGGGTGCAGAAAGTAAATTGCGGAAATGTAAAGTGTGGAAAGATAAAGTCCTACGCTATTCATGGCTTTGGGGCAGTTACATAATAGGAGTGCGGAAAGTAAAAGTCCTAATTTAACTATTACATCCCATAGGCAGTTACATAATATTGAAAAGAAAAGCAAGAAAAATCGTCCGAAACGTTACAACCTGTAAACAGATACATAATCGAAAAATACGAGAAAATTGCATAAGAGGAAAAATGTTAGTAAAAACATGATTTTTGAATGAGGAAAAAAGTTTTAGGATTGTAATGACAATAAGATGATAAGATAATTTTTTGGCAATTTTCTGAATCGATTTTGATAATTAAAAATAATTAAAAGTCATTTTAATGATTAATTAGTAATTAAATAAAATATGCATGCAAAAATATTATTTTTAATTTTTAAAATTAAATAAACATTTTTCTGATTAAAATGCAAGAGGAAAATATTTTTGGTGTTTTTTAAATGCATGATAAAATTAATTAAAGATAAATTAAATTGTATGAAAATATTAAAGAAAATAAGAAAATAGAAAAAAAAAAGTTAGTTTTCAAAGGGATAAAAAGAAGTGGTCTTGCCCAGGTTCGAACACAGGTCCCCAAGGAAAACACGCGCCTCCTTCACCACTGGACCAAACTGTGTTTGGTGTCATAATATTGAAACAAAACGCTTTTAAGCAAACTCGCTTCCTGATTGCCCAGATTACGCGCGAAGAACATCGTTTTCTTCGTTTTGAATTTTTAAACACTTAGCGTCGGCTTCGTTCGACGCTATAGCCCCTACAATTTTCCAAAACTTCATACAAGCAATATAAATGAGTTATGAATACATGAATCGATTGCAAACAACATTCTAAACACAATGGTGGTACTGGTTTTGTCCAATTTAACGGATTTAGAGAAACCCCAATTCGAACCAGAAAACCCTAGCTATGGCATAACTCGATCCAGGCACTCAAAATGCAATTAAACCACCCAGATAGCTTGCAAACACAATGCTGAACATGAACAAAAAATCAAAAAACGTTAAATATGCATGAATAACAGAAATCGATTTTGAAAAAAGTTTAACAAATTGAAATCGTGATTTCTCAATTCTTGATGGTTTTGTGGTTTGTAAAGGTCTGGATCGACTCTAAAGGCTCAAAGGAATGCAATGGAATGCTTGGAATCAATTGAAACGAGCTAAAACCAAGGTTGCAAGTTGCTTCAAGAACACGGTTTTTTTGACTTAGGTTAGGGTTCTTTCAAGCAATTTTTCTATTCTTTCTCATGTTGTATGCATTGTATATTTATAATGGATGGATGTAGGTCTGAATTCAAGAGGAAAATATGAATCAATCAATGTAAATTTTTTTTGATTTGGTATGAAATCAAATCTTTATTTTTTGATCCAATTTTCATCAATTCTCTTGCCAATCAATGTTAATTTCGAAATTTGCCAGCCTTTATGAGTTGCTTGCACCTCAAGATTGAGAGAAAAATCAATTTTGCATTTAATTTTGATTTTCAACCTTTATTTTTAATTTAATTTATTTTTAAATGAATAAAATCCAAATTAAATAGAAAAATAAAGATAAAATTCGTGGCATTGGGATTGGAGGTTCCAAATAAGCTGAGGAACAAGTTTAAACCAAGAAAAGTTGGGCCCATTTGCAAAATTTTGGGTTTTGACAAGTATTTCTCTTTGTGCACCTCTTCAAAAATGCCCAACATGTGCAAGGTGTATCTTGCTCAATTTTCAACATTTTTGCGTGTTCTTGGACTTTTTATAAATCTCTAGGTGTCCTCTAAACAACCTCTTTGGTTTCATCTCAATTGGAGTTTCCATGCTCAATAAAACTTCATTACAAAAAGTTGACTTTTTGTTGACTTTGAAAAGGATCTGTAATGTTTTGATCCATATCTTCAAAATGAAGTATTTTTTGACCATGCTTGTGAGACATGAAGTTGTAGAGAATTGAATTTACTTAAAAATGAGAGGTGGTGGAAATTTTTTTGAGAAAGTATGAAGAAGTTATGTTCAGTCAAAGTTCAGTTGACTTTTCTCTAGGAAACCCTAATTTGGAAAGTTTGACTTTTGAGCAAATCATGAGTTTTCTTGATGAATCATGATCAACCCTTGATCAAATGATGAATGTGACTTCAAAATGATTATGTTGACCAAAAATCATGAAGTTTGACTGTATGTTGACCACAGTTGACTTTTTGTCCAATACAACTGATTTTTAACCATCTGAGCAATTGTCTGAGGAAACTTGACTTGTAAGGCTTGAAATTTGACATGGAGATTCTTTGAAGCACATGAGGAGGCATGATGACCATTGGAGATGTTGGAAGTCCATCTGGATCTGAGAATTGCCAAAACCTAGTTTGGGTTGATTGTCTAGGAGAGGGTTTGTCTGATCAACCCTTGAGGAATCCTTGAGTATGGATATGTGAAATGTCTTGAGAAGTAAGAGGGCAAATTTTGGGGTATGACAACAGGTGTTGAAGTCGAGTTGCATTCTTCTATCTCAAATCTCTTGAGAATTTCACTTGCATATCTTCTTTGATACATCGTCAAACCTCTACCACTCTTGTAGAATTTGATTCCAAGGAAATATGAAATGTCACCTAGATCAAACATTTCGAATTCCTTACTGAGATCACCTTTGAAGTATTTGATCTCCTTCTTACAGCTACCTATTATTGACAAGCCATCGACATAGAGACATAGTATAAGCATTTTGCTATTGCCCTTTCTTACATATACTCCATGCTCAGTTGTGCACTTCAAAAATTCCTTCTCCCTTAGAAAATTATCAATCTTCTTATTCCAAGCTCTTGGAGCATGCTTCAATCCATACTGGACTTTATGAAGCATGTACATTTCTCTCTACGCCATGTTTCACAAACCCAATAGGTTGTTTAACATAAATTTCTTCCTATAAGGGTCCATTTAAGAATGAACACTTTACGTCCATCTGACATTTGTGCCAAATTTTTATTTGTGCTAAACCAACTACCAACCTAATTATTTCAATTCTAGCAACGAGTGCAAAAAATTTATCAAAGTTTATTCCTCCTTTATAGAGAAATCCTTTCGCCACGAGCCTTGCTTTGTGGCGAGTTACTTCCCATTTTGGATTCAACTTCACTTTTTATACCCATTTGACATCAATTTCCTTCTTTCCTTAAGGAAATTCGACAAACCAAGTATTGTTGTCTTTGATGGACTTCATGTAACACCCCAACTCTACCCCTCGTAATTAATAATAAAATCAGAGATTCAAAATTTCATCCAGCAACAATTGAGGCATCAAAAATTCGCATTTTCATCAATTTGCATTATAATGCACATCACAAACATCAAAAGTCGGATATACCGATTCATATCATAATTCATCATATACACATATGACTATTCACAACACAGCGGATGTGTTCACAAAATATACATAACATCATGTTATCATCAATACATAAAGTTATAACATTATAAGATAGTATACATAAACTATCCTATCAAAATAATAACGTCGCCCAAATCTCGAGTGTTACTACAACCAGAGCAGAGCGACTCAAAATAAAGAGACTCGAGTTAATCCTAATCATCCTCGTGGATCACCTGCACGTTACCAATATAAAGGCAACGACGAAACAAGTAAAGGGTGAGATACTCCAAAACATATAATTAAAGGCATGATAATATATATATATATATATATATATATATATATAGTTTTGGAATTATAAATGATATAAGTTAAATAGAGTATGTCAACATATATTAAAAGCTTACATACTTTAAATTAGCATTTAACGTATAAATTAACACTTTAACTTCGTCACATAACCATTATACTCGCATCAACACAAAGTATCATTTATCATCGCAAATTCAACATCATTCATCAATTAAAACCCAACACCAAACAACTCAAACATAAACATAACCGACTCCATGAGACACGACTATGTTATGCATGTGGTACCCGTCACTTTGTCCATAATTAGGAACACTTGGGATAAAACCCATCGTCGCTTGGCATAAAGCCCTCCTCGCCAATGCAATGTATGTGACTCAATAATAAAGACAGCACAATAACACATCATCATCGCTCATCAAAATTGACATAAAGTCCACGTCGCCATATTTATCCACATCAAGATAAACATATCATCGCATCGCATAACAACAAGTATTAATCAATAAATACAGCATCGCAAACATCATGTTTATTCACACCACATCATTATCAACTAATTCACCAAATTCCAAAAACGGAAAAATACTCAAAGCACCAATAATCATCGCGAAATCCATTCTTAATAACCGGCAGTAATCATAATCGTCAACATCGCAATCGAATTGTCCATACGTGTCTTAAATCGACTAAAATGAAATCCGATTCAATTTAACTGTAATTTGGCCTATTTCGGGTCATTTTGTAAAAACTCGTACTTTCGAAAAACTAACCTCACCACTACGTTCTACACGTCGAACTTAGCTAGCACGTCAATTTTTGTTGAATTCGGAGCAACTTGCTCCGTCGTCGAATTTACCAAAATCGAAACATAATCGGGTTCTAAATTTAATCGGCTAACTTATGTCCTAATTATATTTTACTAATACTAACTAGTAGTATAAGAAAATAAGAAAAATGGAACAAACAGAGGCTAATTATGCAGGAACTCATTTTCAGAAAACAGAAAACTAATAACACAGTTTACAGAAAAACTAAAACACAGTTTTTCCATTTCCACCCACCAGCCACAGGGACGCACATCCCTTGATTGTTTAAGGGAAGGAGGCGGGGGCCTTGAAGTGGGGTACGGTCGCCCCACACCTTGAGGTGGGTGCCTCCCCCTTCATACACCCTCCACGCCACTTCCTTCTTCTTCTTCCCTGCATTTTCTGGTTTTCTGGTTCATATGTTTATACGATTCTGATTTTCTTTCTTTTTCATTTCCATTATAACTTCCATTTCCTACAATGCTAGCAATAACACACCCATAATCCATACTCCTAATCCAACTTTTCTAAGCTATTTCAACAATCAACCAACCAAAACCCTAGGAATCAACTATCAATTTTTCCTAAACCTAAAATATATCAATCAAAACCCTAACTATATGAGATAGAGAATCAAACCCCTTACCTTGAAAGCTTCGATGGTTCTTGATGATCCTAAAACTCAACCTTGCTCTTCTCTTGCTCTTCTACCAAAACCCTCTCTTTTTCTTCTAATGCTTCTATATTTGGCTTTATGGTGTTATGTTAGAAAGAAAATAAGGAAAGTGTTTTTATAAGGTGTGTTCTTACTAGCCAAGGGTGAAAAACCCAATCTTACAAAATTGCTCCTCACACCCCTATCTATCCTTAACACACTAATAATATCTAATTATATCATTAACTCAATTAATTAAAATAATTCCGGGGAATTAAATGTCGGTCCAAATAATATTTTACCGAACCGAACGGAATAAAAACTAGACCGAACGAAACGTCGCCAAATATATTAATAGATATATCGATTAATATAAATATTCTCGTCGCCAAAACAATCGTCAGACGGTAACTCGAAAATATTAATATACTATAATATTAAATAAAACGGGCGTTACAACTCTCCCCCACTTAAAAAGTTTCGTCCTCGAAATTACCTGACTCGAAAAGCTCGGGATTGGAATCCCGCATCTTACTTTCTAACTCCCACGTCGCGCTTTCACTAGCTGCTCCTATCCAAAAAACTTTGACCAATGAAATCTCTTTGCCACGAAGAGACTTTATCTCACGATCCTCAATCCTTAAAGGCATCGTTTCCACCGTAAGATTTTCTTGAACCTGAATATCATCCATCTCAATCACATGCGAAGAATCCAGAACATACTTCCGAAGTTGCGACACATGGAATACATCGTGCAAATTCGAAAGATTTTTTGGCGGTAACACCACCCTATAAGCCATTTTCCCCACTTTACTAGTAATTTGGTAAGGACCAATAAAGCGAGGAGTTGGCTTCTTTGACTTCAATGCTCGCCCAACGCCGGTTGTAGGAGTAACTCTCATAAACACATGATCACCCTCTTGAAATTCCAAGTCTTTCCTCCTTTTATCATGATAACTCTTTTGTCGACTTTGAGAAATTCTCATCTTTTCTCTAATCATATTCACTGCCTCAGTAGTCTCTCTAACCAATTTGGGTTCAAGTATCACACTCTCACCCCACTCGTGCCAACACAAAGGAGTTCTACACCTCCGACCATACAACGCCTCAAACGGTGCCATTCCAATACTAGCATGAAAACTGTTGTTATAAGTAAACTCAATCAAAGGAAGGTATGTATCCCATGAACCACCATGTTCAAGAATACATGCTCGTAACAAGTCTTCCAACGATTGAATCGTCCTTTCCGTCTGACCATCAGTATGAGGATGATAAGCCGAACTCAACCTCAACTTAGAAACCAAAGCCTCTTGCAAGCTTTTCCAGAATTCAGAAGTGAACCTCGGATCTCTATCCGAAACAATACACAAAGGAATACCATGTAATCTAACAATCACATGCGTATAAATCTCCGCCAACTTCTATACGGGATAAGAGATGTTAATAGGAATAAAGTGAGTCGACTTTGTAAGCCTATGAAAAATCACCCAAATCGCATCGTGTCCCTTTGGTGTATTCGGTAACCCCGTTACGAAATCCATAGAAATTCTATCCCATTTCCATTTCGGGATCTCTAACGGTTGCATCAACCCTGCAGGTTTTTAATGCTCCACTTTAGACTTCTGACAAGTCAAACAAGCATAAACAAACTGGGCCACCTCTCTTTTCATGCCCGACCACCAAAATAGTTTCCTTAAATCTTGATACATTTTGGTCGCTCCGGGATGAATACTCAAATTGCTTCTATGACTTTCTTCCAAGATCATTCTCTTTAAATCCACATCATCGGGAATACAAATCCTATCTCGGAACCTCAAAACACCCTGAGCATCCAACTTGAACTCTTCACTTTTAGTTTGTCCAATACCCACCAATAAATCAACAAGTTTCCCATCAAGCTTCTGAGCTTCCCTTATGCTATCAAGGAAATCATTATTGATCTTCAACATTCCCAAGATAACACTCTTCGGCGTCACTTCTATCACAAGACTCATATCTCTAAATTGTTCAATCATTTCCAACTCTTTCACCATCAAAAGTGACATATGCAAAGTCTTTTGACTTAAAGCATCAGCCACCACATTAGCTTTACTAGGATGGTAATTCAATCTAAAATCATAATCTTTCAACAATTCAAGCCACCGCCTTTGCCTCATATTAAGCTCTTTTTGATCAAACAAGTATTTCAAGCTTTTATAGTCACTAAATACTTTAAATCTAGAACCATAAAGATAATGCCTCCAAATCTTAAGTACAAAAACAACCTCTGTAAGTTCCAAATTGTGAGTAGGATAGTTCTTCTCATGAATTTTCAATTGCCTAGAAGCATAAGCAACCACCTTGCCATTTTGCATAAGCACACCACCTAAACCCATCTTAGAAGCATCACAATAAACAACAAACGGTTCTTCAGGATTAAGTAGAATCAAGATCGGCGCCGTTGTTAACCTTTTGTTCAATTCAACAAAACTTTCTTCACACTTAACATCCCACACAAAAGCAGCTCCTTTACAAGTCAACTTTGTCAAAGGAAGTGCCAACTTAGAAAAACCTTCAATGAACCTCCTGTAGTAACCAGCCAAACCTAAGAAACTTCTAATCTCAGTAACAGACTTAGGAGTTTCCCATCTTAACACAGCATCAACCTTAGAAGGATCAACCGCAATGCCATCACCAGAGATGACATGCCCCAAAAAGCTCACTTCACTTAACCAGAACTCGCACTTTGACAACTTAGCATAAAGCTTCTTCTCTTTCAGAACTTCTAACACAATGCGCAAATGTTTTGCGTGCTCTTCTTCCGATTTAGAATAAACCAGAATATCATCAATGAAAACAACCACGAAACGATCCACGTAAGGATGGAAAATAAGGTTCATGTACTCCATGAATACTCCCGGTGCATTAGTGACACCGAAAGGCATCACCGAATACTCGTAATGTCCATACCTCGTCCTGAAATCAGTTTTCTGAACATCTTCTTCTTTCACCCTTATTTGATGGTAACCCGATCTCAAATCAATCTTGCTAAACATGCGAGCACCAACCAATCGGTCCATCAAATCATCAATTCTAGGAAGTGGATACCTATTCTTGATAATTACCTTATTCAACTGACGATAATCAATACAAAGTCTCATGCTACCGTCTTTCTTCTTCACCAATAACACAGGAGCTCCCCATGGTGACACACTTGGCCTAACAAACTTCTTCTCGAGCAAATCTTCTAATTGGCTCTTCAATTCTGCTAACTCAGATGCGGACATCTTGTATGGTGCCATAGAGATAGGTCTGGTACCAGGGACAAGATCCACAGAAAATTCAACTTCTCTTTCTGGAGGTGCACTAGGAATCTCATCAGGAAATACTTCGGGAAAGTCGTACACCACCGAAAGGTTTGCAATCACAGATTGACTCCCCACAGAAAGAGTCGCCATCAATAAGAAAACCAATGTTTCATCTTTCATGAACTCATTCAATTGTTTCGTCGACATCAACATAGTTTGATCTTCTTCCACTAAGGAAGAAAACCTCACAGTGTTGTCATAATAATTGATATGGACATAATTAGCTTTCAACCAATCCATACCCAAAACCACGTCCAACCCAACAAGTGGTAAACAAATAAGATCCACCACAAAGTCTATATCAAAGATTGATAAAGGGAAATTTTCACACACAAAAGAAGTAGTAACCGTTCCCTTAGCCGGAACTTCAACCACCATATCTCTATCTAGAGATGACAAAGTGAGACCCAATCTCTTTACACAATCAGCGATAATAAAACAGTGAGTAGCACCAGTATCAATAATAGTAATAAGAGGAATGCTATTAATGAAACTAGTACCTCGAACAAGACCATCTTCGTTTGCCGTCGGAGCACCCGACAAAGCAAACACCTTCCCCGCTCCTTGAGTCCTCTTAGGCTTCTTACATTGAGGACTAATGTGACCTCCCTCGCCATAATTAAAACAGACCACATCCTTATGCTTGCAATCACGAGTCACATGACCCACTTCACCACATCGAAAACATCTCACCTCATTCTCCTTAGCCCTCACATCACTTCGACAAACATTACTTTTGTGGCCAGGTTTCCCACACTTGTAACAAACAATACTAGCAGGAGCATCTCCCCCACTAGTCCTTCGCCCTTGAAACGCTTTCTGTTTCCCCTTACCAGCTGGAATATCATAAGGTTTCCCACGGCTCTGCTGACCCTTGTTCCTCTTATCAGACATAATCTTGTAGTGTGCATTACTATCTTCCTCGAAGATTCTACAGACAGCTATCAATCAAATCCGCAAAGACACGGATTTTCTGATAACCAATCGCTTTCTTAATCTCAGGACGCAAGCCATTCTCAAATTTAATGCACTTAGAAAACTCGACATTCTCTCCATCATAGTGAGGATAGAACTTAGCCAGCTCGGTAAACTTTACAGCATAATCAGTGATAGACATATTCCCTTGTTTCAGCTCAAGGAACTCTATCTTCTTCTTTCCCAGAACATCCTCCGGGTAATACTTCCTCATGAATTCCCTACGGAAAACTCCCCACGTCACTTCCTCACCAGCAACTTCAAGTCTCTGACGGGTGTCAACCCACCAGTCATCAGCCTCATCACTTAACTTATGAGTACCATAACAGATTTTCTGCACGGGGAGTGCAATCCATCACACGGAAGATTCTTTCAATCTCCTTCAACCACGTTAAAGCACCTTCAGGATCATGTTTTCCTTGGAAAGTAGGGGGATTCTCTCTTTGGAAGGTTACCAAACTACGAGACCCAGCGTTCTCAT
Organism: Vicia sativa; assembly: GCA_021764765.1. Classification (NCBI taxonomy): domain Eukaryota; kingdom Viridiplantae; phylum Streptophyta; class Magnoliopsida; order Fabales; family Fabaceae; genus Vicia; species Vicia sativa. Next base: position 166,438,432 of record CM038793.1, on the reverse strand, counting down.
CAGCATTCGGCGGGTGTTGGAAAGCCTGAGCTATTGCCTGCATAGCAGCAGCAAGAGCCTCATCATTCCTACCAACATTCCTTCCAGCCATAACAACTTCTGCTCACAACAAAACAAGGATTAGAATCAACAAATAACAATACTTGATTGTTAGACAACAACAAACTCAACAACTTGGCTAGACAGACCGACCTCCTCTGATACCACAATGTAACACCCCAATTCCATCCCTCGTAATTAATAATAAAATCAGAGTTTCAAAATTTCATCAGAAAAAAATTGAGGCATCACATATTCGCATTTTCATCAATTTGCATTATAATGCACATCACAAACATCAAAAGTCGGATATAGCGATTCATATCATAATTCATCATATACACATATGACTATTCACAACGCAGCGTATGTGTTCACAAAATATACATAACATCATGTTATCATCAATACATAAAGTTATAACATCATAAGATAGTATACATAAACTATCCTATCAAAATAATAACGTCGCCCAAATCCCGAGTGTTACTACGACCAGAGCAGAGCGACTTAAAATAAAGAGACTCGAGCTAATCCTCATCATCCTCGTGGATCACCTGCACGTTACCAATATAAAGGCAACGGTGAAACAAGTAAAGGGTGAGATACTCCAAAACATATAATTAAAGGCATGATAATATATATATATATATATATATATATATAGTTTTGGAATTATAAATGATATAAGTTAAATAGAGTATGTCAACATATATTAAAAGTTTACATACTTTAAATTAGCATTTAGCGTATAAATTAACACTTTAACTTCGTCACATAACCATTATACTCGCATCAACACAAAGTATCATTTATCATCGCAAATTCAATATCATTCATCAATTAAAACCCAACGCCAAACAACTCAAACATAAACATAACCGACTCCATGAGACACGACTATGTTATGCATGTGGTACCCGTCGCTTTGTCCATAATTAGGAACACTTGGCATAAAGCCCTCGTCGCCAATGCAATGTATGTGACTCAATAATAAAGACAGCACAACAACACATCATCATCGCTCATCAAAATTGACATAAAGTCCACATCGCCATATTTATCCACATCAAGATAAACATATCATCGCATCGCATAACAACAAGTATTAATCAATAAATACACCATCGCAAACATCATGTTTATTCACACCACATCATTATCAATTAATTCACCAAGTTCCAAAAACGGAAAAATAGTTAAAGCACCAATAATCGTCGCGAAATCCATCCTTAATAATCGGCATTTATCATAATCGTCAACATCGCAATCGAATTGTCCATACGTGTCTTAAATCGACTAAAATGAAATCTGATTCAATTTAACCGTAATTTGGCATATTTCGGGTCATTTCGTAAAAACTCATAATTTTGAAAAAGTAACCTCACCACTACGTTCTACACGTCGAACTTAGCTAGCACGTCAATTTTTGTTGAATTCGGAGCAACTTGCTCCATCGTCGAATTTACCAAAATCGAAAAATCGGAACATAATCGGGTTCTAAATTTAATCGGGTAACTTATGTCCTGATTATATTTTTCTAATACTAACTAGTATTATAAGAAAATAAGAAAAGTGGAACAAACATAGGCTAATTATGTAGGAACTCATTTTCAGAAAACAGAAAACTAATAACACAGTTTACAGAAAAACCAAAACACAGTTTTTCCATTTCCACCCACCAGCCACAGGGACGCACGTCCCTTGATTGTTTAAGGGAAGGAGGCGGGGGCCTTGAAGTGGGGGACAGTCGCCCCACACCTTAAGGTGGGCGCCTCCCCCTTCATACACCCTCCACGCCACTTCCTTCTTCTTCTTCCCTGCATTTTCTGGTTTTCTGGTTCATATGTTTATAACAGTTACAATTTTCTTTCTTTTTCATTTCCATTATAACTTCCATTTCCTACAATGCTAGCAATAACACACCCATAATCCATACTCCTAATCCAACTTTTCTAAGCTATTTCAACAATCAACCAACCAAAGCCCTAAGAATCAACTATCAATTTTTCCTAAACCTAAAATATATCAATCAAAACCCTAACTATATGAGATAGAGAATCAAACCCCTTACCTTGAAAGCTTAGATGGTTCTTGATGATCCTACAAACTCAACCTTGCTCTTCTCTTGCTCTTCTACCAAAACCCTCTCTTTTTCTTCTAATGCTTCTATATTTGGCTTTGTGGTGTTATGTTAGAAAGAAAATAAGGAAAGTGTTTTTATAAGGTGCGTTCTTACTAGCCAAGGGTGAAAAACCCAATCCTACAAAATTGATCCTCACACCCCTATCTATCCTTAACACACTAATAATATCTAATTATATCTTTAACTCAATTAATTAAAATAATTCCGGGGAATTAAATATCGATCCGAATAATATTTTACCGAACCGAACGGAATAAAAACCGGACCGAACGAAACATCGCCAAATATATTAATAGATATATCGATTAATATAAATATTCTCGTCGCCAAAACAATCGTCAAATGGTAACTCGAAAATATTAATATAATATAATATTAAATAAAACGAGCGTTACTTTTCACTTCTTCGTTCATTGCTTTCACCCACTTCGAATCCTTCAATGCTTCAAATGCATTTACAGGTTTGACATCTGCATATAAAGCATAATGTACCAGCTCACCTTCATTATCAACCACATCATCTGATGTAATAACACAATCTTGCAACCTTGTTGACACGCATCTTGTTCTCTGAGGTCCGCTTGTAATTGTACTTGGTTGATCACTTATTTCCTCTTATTGAATTTCCCTTTCAACTTGAGTTTATGGTTCTTCAAGAAAGATTATCACTTAATATTTCTTGATAGTTTTAATCCAATCCTATTATTTAAGCTCAACTAAGATCATATCACTGTTGATCACAATCTGCTTGTTTATTGGGTTGAACAAATTGTAAACTTATGTCAAATGATATCCAACTATAATCATTTGACTCGAATTGTCATCATGGTTTCTTCTTAACTGATCTGGTACTTTTCTATGTAATAATGATCCAAACACCTTTAGATGACTCAAGCTAGGTTTCATACCAGACCAACATTCTTCTGAAGTAATTCCTTCTACCTTATTCGTTGGACATCTATTCAAAATATAGTTTGTAGTAGACACAACTTCACCCCAAAACTCATTAGGTAAATTGTTGCCTTTCAACATACTTCTCCCCATATTCATGATTGTTCGATTCTTCCTTTTTGTAGTTCTATTTTGATGTGGAGTGTAGGCTGATACCATCTCATGCATAATCCCTTGTTTTTCACATAACCAGTCAAAGTCTTTTGACGCATACCCTCCACCACCATCAGTTCTCAAAACTTCGAGATTTCGACCACTTTGTCTTTCGACCATAGATTTAAACTTAGAAAATAGCTCGATCACTTCACTTTTCTTATTGATCAGGAAAGTCATAATTTTTGACTAAAATCATATATGAATGTGATAAAGTATTTGTTACCTATATATGAATCCACCTGGTTTGGTCCACATACATCAGAGTATATGACTCAGAGAATAGCCTTCGACTAACTTCATGCATCCTTGCTGAAGCTATTCTTGTGCTGCTTTGCCTGCACACATTCCTCACACACTTCATTTGGAATGTAAATTTTTGGAAATCATGAAACCATTTTTTTCTCTTTAAGTCTATAATGTCTCTGGAATTGAGATGACCTAGTCGATAGTGCCATATCCATTCGTCTCTGCTAGCTGCAGTCAAAAGACATTGGTGCTCCATCACATTAAGTTTGATCTTGAAGATTCTATTCTGAGACATATGAGCCTTCAAGATTAATCTCCCATTTGCATTGACCACTCTCATCATCTTGGCTTTGACAGTCATTTTTTAACCTATACTGAGCATGTTTCTCTTCATTCCTGGTATGTACAATACATTGGAAATTACTGACTTTTTGCCATCATTCTTCATAATCAAAACATATCTAATACCTACAGCTGCTATAGTATTATCATTTACAAATTTTACCATGTTCTTCATTGAGGGTTTTAGGTTGACAAACCAATCTTTCCTTTCATACATATATGTTGAGCATCCTAAATCCAAGTACCATTGATCCCTGAATTATTCTTTATCTCTTGTTGTGACCATCAACAACATCTCTTCTTCTTTATACTTTGCAAACTTTGCATCAATTTCTTGATTATTTTGCTTCTCTAGACAATCACTCGAATAGTAACCACACTTTTGACAATCATAACATTGAATGTGACTCTTGTCAGGTTTTTGACCACCGCCTCTTCCTCTACTTGCAAAACCCCCTATTTGGTTGCCTTGGTATGGTCTTCTATGATTTGACACGTTTTCTTCATGTTGGTTTCCTCTATCAGTCGAATTGTTGTAGCCACCTCTACCTTTATTGTCAAACCAAATTTCTTTTCCTTTCTTATCTTTTGTTGATTGAGCTTGTAGAGCTACATCACTCTTCCTTCTCAACTATTCTTTATCCATGAGATTCAAGCATCCCTTGAAGCTCTTCCTTTGACAAAGTTGACATGTCATTCAACTCTTCTATGGAAACTACCACATGTTCGAACTTCGGAGCCAAAGATCTTAGGATCTTCGAAACAACAACTCTTGTTGTTAACGTCTCTCCACAAGTCTTGATTTGATTCACTAGTTTTGTAACCCTAGTGAATAAATCAGATATGCTTCGACTATCTTCCATCTGAAGTAATTCATATATTCTTTTGAGAGTTTGTAACCTCACCTCTTTCACCTTCTCAGCTCCTCCAAATGATTTCTTCAGAATTTCCTAAGCTTCTTTTGCAGATTCAACATCACTAACCTTTTCAAAATTGTCTGGGCTGACACATTGTTGAATTATATAGAGAGCTTTATAATTCTTCTTCTTCCATTCTTTGTATTCTGCGTTATCTTCTTTTGAAGATTTTTCATCAAGTGGTTCTAATCTATATTTAACAAGTTCCCAAAGACCTTGAAAACATAATATAACTATTATACCCCAAAATTTGCCTTCCTATTTTTCCAGTCAATACACATCTCCATACTCAAGAATTCCTCAAGGGTTTTGATTATCTCAAGTCAAAGATGATTCCTATTGCCTCAAATGAGAATCATGCCTCCTTATATGTCTCAAGGTATCACCATGTCAAGTTTCAAGCCTCACATCTCAAGTGTGCTCAGTCAATTGCTTAGATGGTTGAAAATCAGTTGTATTGGACAAAAAGTCAACTATGGTCAACATAGAGTCAAACTTCTTCATTTTTGGTCAACATAAAGATTTTGAAGTCAAATTCATTATTTGATCAAGGTTTGATCATGATTCATCAAGAAAGTCAGAGAATTGATCAAAAGTCAAAGTTTCTAAATTAGGCTTTTTGATCAAAAGTCAACAGAAATTTGACCAGGCATAACTTTCACATACTTCATCAGAAGTTTTTTCACCAAAACTCATGTTGAAGGGGATTCAATTCTCTACAACTTTGTGTCTCACAAGCTTTGGCCAAAAATGCTTCATTTGAGAGTTATGGGTCAAGACATTATAGGTCCTTCTAAAAGTCAACAAAAAGTCATCTTTTTCATAAGAAGTGTACATGAACATGTAAGCTTCAATTAAGATGAAACCAAAAGGAGCATTTAGAGGACATCTTTAGATTTCTAAAAAGTCCAAGAACACTCTCAAATGATAAAAATTGAGCAAGTTATGGTTTGAGAAAGTTTGGAAAATTTGAAGAAATGCATGAAGGAAATATTGATCAAACTTGAAAATTTTCCAAACGGGCTTAGGTTTTTATGATCTGAACTTGTTTCTAAGATGGAACTTGACCTCTAAGTCCAAGTACATGCCCTTTCATCATTTATTTAATTTATTTTTGAATTATTCAATTAAAATTCAATTTGAAGTAAAATAAAATACAAGACAAGAGGCCAAGGCGTGTGGGCTTTATTATTTAGATATCCCGAGGTCCAAGAAATACATTGCAAGTTGGCAAGAAGCATACAAGGAATAATTGCATGAATATTGAGCAAGTTTGGAAATATTAAATTTGATTTCCATATCAAATATTTCTCAATGAATTCCAAATATTTTCTCTCAAGTTTAACCTAATTCTCCTGCCCTCTAAATACACAACACCTTCAGACATCAAGGGGACGAGTTATTGCATCCATAAAGCTAGGGTTTTGTCTCAAAAATATCAAGCAAACTTGCACCATCAAGTTTCAATTCCCAACAACGTCCAATCAATTGCAAGCATTGCATCGTGCTATTCTTGAAGCCTGCAACACGTTGGAACTCTCCAGCTAAGCTGCACCAGTTTGGTAAACTTCTCAAATTCGATTATTTGAATTCATGCGTTTCTAATGTGTTTCGATTGTTTGTATGATCTCAGGAAGTCCATTAGAACAGGTTTGATGCATTAGATGGAATGTTTAACGTATAAATTGAAAAACACCATGGCTAGGGCACAAAGCTTCTAAGCTTTCGTAATCCCTATTTGTAGGACAATTCAGGCCAAAATAACCCCAGAGTCGGATTCAGGGGATGATTTTATGTTGATCTAGGGTTATTCCTTTTTGTTTTTGCTTTGATTTTGCAGGTTTTGATGTTTGAACGGCCGGAGATGGTGAGTGGAACCACCGTCCTAGGGTGGTTGACCGATGAGGTCTCAAGCAGGGCATGTGTGGCATGGTGTGATTGGTGGATTCAAATCCCAGGGGTTCCACGTGCGCGGGTTTTAATTATTTGATTTTTCTGAATTTATTATCACTTATATATTAATGTTTGTGGTAATAATAATGGATGTATGGCCGCTCCAGCGGTAGAACATGTGCGCGTAGTCCCTTACCCCCATCAGGTCGGTGGTTTGAACCTGCCTTTTACCACTTTTTTCATATTTTCTAATTTTCACAGGTTAACACACATATACTCATGGAAGCGTGATATGAACATCACATGAATTTGGCGCAGTGGTCCAGTTTTGGACTTGCAACCCTCAGGTCCTGGGTTCGAACCTCAACAAGGCCACCCTAATTTTTTATCACTCATTCTCTTGTTTATTTTCTTATTTCTTTTATTTTTCTAACCAATTTTAACACTTTCACAAATTAATTTTTCACAATAAAAAAACCCTAAAAAATGTTTTAATTTTATATTAGGTTTTAAAAACCTTTATTTAATATTTGACACAAAACTTTTAATTTTTATTTATATTTTAAATATTTTTCTTAATTAAATTCTAATTAATTAGAATTAGGGCTTTCTTAATTAAAATCAACCACAAAAAACTCCAAAAACAGTTTCTTTAATAATTAGGGCTTAGAATATTGTTTACAATTATTAAAGCAGTTTTCTCATCATTTATTTATTGCTTTCGCATTTAAATTCTAGAAATCGATGTATAGGTTGCAAGGTTATTTTTGTAATAACATAGATTTAATTTCTCGCAATTTACTTTCCGCACCTCTTATAATGTAACTGCCCCGAAGCCTTGTAATAGCGTAGGGTTTACTTTCCGCACCTCTTATAAACTGTCTATATACACTACTTAGATGTATGACTAATAGGATTGTATGTCAAGACTAATCAATCAATTGTAGATCACTTTAAATTTAAAGATAAAATATCTGAATTGAATCACTATTTCACACACTTGCACCCCCTTAGGGCATCCTCTCTTGTTTCCTTACGAATACAATGGTCATGTCCCTTGAACGTAGGGGTACCATTAGCAAACGTCCCTCGATTCAAAAATCATCACAAAGATCATAGTCTCTTAATGACCCTCGATGTTGCCTACGAATATATGATCTCGTCCCTCGGTTGTTGCCTACGAATAAGTGATGATTGTCCATTTAAATTGCTAAGGTATCCTTATAATGTTGCCTTCAATAACCATACGATGACCCTACGATTGCTCATTTACATCCAACGAATAAAGTTACCTACCAACTAATGGTATGGATAACGCTGTCCTAAACGAAAAGGAAAATAACAAAGAACGACCTCCTGAGTAGGTAATAAGACTTTTAATTGTTTTCTCCACTCAAAAAGATACTCTTCACACCTCACACCTTTTTTCAAATTATTTTTCAAACAAACACTTTGTATACATTCATACGAGAATCATTACAAAGTTAAAATTTCAAACAAACATTTCCAAACACTTCGTATACATTCTGGAGGACTGATACAAGAATCATTACGAAGTCAAAGCAAAATACTTTTCAAAATAATTTTTTCAAATAACACACATAGAAAGCAAGTTTTCAAAAAGTGAGCTAAAGCAATTAAGAGCCCGTAGATAACTACGGATGGAAAGGGTGTTAATACCTTCCCTTTTCATAATTACCTCCCTTACTCAGAATCAATAAAAGGTCTTTCTTGTTATTTTCACCTTTCCTTTATTGGATAAAAGAAAATTCAGTGGAGACTCTTCCTATCCGCAACATTTGCGATAAAACGTAAAACAAACAAGTCAATTCTCCCACAATGTTACAGAATTGGCGACTCTGCTGGGGAGAACGCCCAAAGAGAGGTTACCTAAGGGCTTTAGATCACTTTTACTTGTTTAAATTTCTTGACTTGTATGATTTAATTTTAAGGGTTGCTTGGGTATTATACTTGTGGGGGATCCTACACCCGGGTCTAGGTTTCCTTAGGTAAGTATCAGTAGTTCATTGTGAATGTCTGGCGTAGAACAAAACGGTTAAAATGATGGCTACGGTTAGTGCGACACTTTGGATGTCCTGATGTTCCTCATGTTCAGTTGAGGAAATATTTGGCGTCTGCATGGTGTCATCAAGCACTAACTAAACTTTTAGAACCCTAATTGACCCATCTTAGCCATTAGAAGGTAGTGAGATAGCTGGCTTGGGTGCAGAATGAGGTTGGTTGATACTCGATGCTACGCTCATTAAGATTCGACTTTTGGGATGTTTTGATCGACCATTTGGTAGTCGTATTGAAATAAAGCCCTCGAGAAACATCTATGATATGAGATTCCTAGAACTCGATTACTATTGTAAGACAGGTTGAACCAACTTAAACTCCAATAGGGTAGACACCTAGACCTCATGCAAGCCTTAAACCTAGGGTTTTTGTGTGAATTGCTTGTGCTTGCTATTTAAACATGACATCATGAAATCATATCATCATAACATTTGTAACCATTTCAAGGACCTAGGGATTTATCTTTGCTATGGTTTGTAGGTTATGGCTTCCAGAAAGACTATCCGAATTAACTTTTTGGGTATACCTTCTTAACTTAAGGAGTTAGTCTTACAAGTTCCCGGTCACTCTCAGTTCATCAAGAGGCATGGTTATCTACTCGACTTAGTTACCTCCGGTTTTGAAGAAGATATGATGAGCGTTGTATTCCAGTTCTTTGATCCAAAACATCATTGCTTTACTTTCCCAAATTATCAGTTGGTACCTACAATGGAAGAGTTCTCTAAGCTACTTGGGATGCCTATCCTTAATTAGATACCTTTCACCGGTTCAGAAAAAGTTCCTAGATTTGAAGACATCGCATCAGCATTACATCTAAAGCGGTCAGACATTGAATCTAATTGGGAAACAAGAAGTGGAGTTAAGGGTTTGCTTGCTAAGTTTCTGATGAAGAAAGCTCGAGAATTCTTAAAGGCTATGAGTTTCCATGCTTTCAAAGACATTTTAGCTTTACTAATCTATGGTTTGGTGCTATTCCCTAATCCGTAGCAATTCATAGACGTGAACACCATCAAGATATTCCTCACTCACAATCCCGTGCCTATTTTGCTCGGAGATATTCTACATTCTCTCCACACTCGTACTATGAAAAGACAAGATACTCTCATGTGTTGCATACCGTTATTGTGACACCCCAATAATTCGATTATTAAATGATTAGAATTTTTAATTATTAATTTAATTAGAAATTTAATTATTGGTAGTTTTGGATTATTGGAATTATTTAATTAAAATAAAAGTGGAATTGTTGGTGGTGTGAAGTGTAAACTGGGGGTGTGAGGAGTAAAAAGCTCTACTTACACTATTTGTTTTATTATTATTATTTTAGAGTAATAAGAACAAAAGGAAAGGAAAAGAGAAGCCATTTAGGAATATTCATTCTACGTGAAAGTGACAAGAGGAAAAGGAAGGAGGAAAAGCCAAAAGTGTCAGAATCCGACGAATCCTTAAGGTAAGGGGTGATTTTATTTGATTGTTATGGCTTATGAGTTTTGATAATCAATAGGATTGATTAACATGTTAGAAATCCCAATTTAGGATTCTCTAGGTTTGTAGGATTTGACCCAAATTTACCCAATTGCATGAAATTAGAATGAATGGATGTTATAGGATTGTTGGGTGTGGTTGAACTGTGTTAAATTTCACTATGTTACTATTGTTTGGATGATTTTTGTGATATTGGATGTGTTGATTCGTAAAGGAATGGTTCGATTTTGAGTTGGGAAGAAGAATGTTGTCAAATTAAGTAATTTCTACCACAAAATGCGTGGAAACCGGTTCCCATTATGGAGGAACTGAGTTCCCATATAGTAAATACTAGAGAGGGAAAAATTTTGTGTCTCAGGAACCGGTTCCCAGTATGGAGGAACCGGGTTCCCTTTGTAAAACTCACTAAAATTGTCATGTGTTGATATCATATGTTGTTGTTGATGTTGTATATACCTGGTAGTTGTTGATGTTGTATATACCTGGTAGTTGTTGATTTCAGTTGTTGTTGTTGTTGTATATAGTGGTGATAGTCTTACTAATTGAAGGGTAAGCGTTTGGTATATCTATGCGTTGTGATGATTTATTTCATGATAAGTGATGATTTATCTCACCCTTACTTTGATGATTTCAAATTGAAGTCTTAGCTGCTTAGGAGTTGGTGAGGATGGCTCTTGAGCTATGCATTTAGTTTATCCGTGTGTCAGTGTCATGCTTTGATAGTTGTAACACTGGGGAACATTTTGTTGCGAGTTATATTTTTAAAACTCTGTTGTTCTTTTGGTTAATTTTGGGAATAATTATTGATTGAATTTTATTCCGTTTTGATGATAATTTCCGCTGTGTAGAACATGTCTTCTGGGTTAATTATTTTAATGAAGTTCTTTAGTGAAGCACGACAGTTGTATGAGACTTTCTCTTAATGGAATTGTAATGCCCTTGTTTTACATGTTAGCTCTGAATTTATTATTAATATTCGTGGGGTATTTTAGAAGGGTGTTACAGTTATTATCCAAGTTGTTTATTTCTCACCTTCCTCGATCAGTGATGAAGAATGAACAAGGTTTGATATGGTCTCAAAGGTTGATGTCACTCTCTCATTCAGATATCCGTTGGTGTCTCTAATCTCAAAAAGACTTCACTTTCATTGAGCGTTGTGGAGAATTCCCTAATGTGCCACTCCTTGGCATAAGGGTAGGTGTCACTTACAACCCTTATCTAGTGTTACGTTAGTTTGGTTATGCTCGAACAGATGGTCCTCATGATATACTTATCCAAGGCATTGTGTTTGATTATAACAATGATCTCTAAGGTTACCGTTGAAGATTTGTGCATGCTTGGGGCATGGTGAATAAGGCTGATATCAAGACTTTGGGGTATACAAATTCCATTCCTTGGGATCCTTACCTCAAGTAGGTGCGGGCTCGAGCTCAAAATCTTATGATGCCGTATGCTTCTATTTTACCAGTAATTATGGAACCTATTGCCAAAGGCGATGAGTCTTATACCATTCTCCATCCAGACATGCCTATCGATTTTGAAGAATTGAAGAGATCCTGGATTCAAATTAAAGAAGAAAGGGATACATTTGAAGTTCAAAGCTATACAAGTGAGAAAAGAGTATTGGAGTTAACAAAACTGCTTCACGAGGAACAAAGCATTAACACCTATGTCAACACAAAGAGGAAGCGTCCATGGGAGGCCTAAACACTAGGAGTTTTACTTTTGTACTTGAAATTTATTTTGTATTTACTAATCAAACTAATAAAAAGTTTGTTCTTGCTTGTTTACCAAATTTAAATTCCTAAGGTCCTTGAAAACATTGCATAACATTGCATATCATAACATATCATTTCATAACAGGTACTCTGAAGACTGATTTTCTCATTTTCTGGCTGTTTATTTCAGCAGAAATGGCTCTCGAACAAACTGTCAAAGATCTCCAGGATCAGAACGCTCAGTTCCAAGAGATGTTCACCAACTTTGCCAAAGGATAGAAAGATCTGAAAGAGATCATCATCAAGAAGAAAAAGAAGAAGGTCGTTGGTATTCTCAACATGGGGAAAAGGTACGGGGGTCTGGTCAAAGTAGTCAAACAGCTTGAATTCTGAGAAAAGAGCGGTGAAACTAAAGGAAGTGTCAAGGCCGGTGAAGAAAGTCATCATGGGTTTCAAGAAGAAGAGGAAGAAGACTATATGAGCGAGAAGTATCCTCCTGAAAATGAGAAGTATAAACAACTTGAAGATTGTTTGAATTCCGTGGAAAATCTAAAAATGCCATGGTTGAATTTTGATGATTTAAGCCTGATTCCTAGAGTGGTCATTCCCCGCAAGTTCAAAGTTCTTAATTTTGCTAAGTATGATGGCATTTCTTGTCTGAAGCTTCATCTGAAGTCCTATGTTTAGAAGATTCAACCACACACTACTGACAAAAATTGTGGATGCATTTCTTTCAAGAGAGTTTATCTAGAGCGTAGTTAGAATGATACTATTGTTCGCGTTAAAAAGTGACGCGCGAGGGAATCGAATCTGAATTCGACTCTCTGGCTCGAAACAATTTACTCTTTTGATTTGTTTATAAAGATGCTGCGAGCATTAAGCTTTATTGTTTCCAAAACAAGAAAAATGAGATGAAAAAGGGGAAATATGCAACACCCGAAATTGATATGATATGCATTACGACTAGCGCGAACTAGACGCAACACATTGGGGAGATTCCGGGCAAGGGGGTTTGTTATATAAAGGGAATAGATGTGGCACCCTAAATATATATAGTTATCTATAGCTTTATATATGAATAGTTTGATATGTTTGTGTGTTTTAGTTTGCTATTTCTATTTTTTGAGAAAGTTCCTCCTTTGGATTTTAAGAAGGGTGGAATATGTGGGATCCTAGGTATTGTTATTATTGTGCTCGCAAAGATCATTGGGATCTTCTGCATACATATCCCTTAATGGGAATCAGAGCATTTGTAGCTCGGATCTAAGGGAGCTATGGTTTTGTTTGGTTTGAGGGAGAAAGAAGTATGCTCGCCAAGGATGAGACCTTGTGCATACGTATTCTCAAAGGGATGTTGAGAAAGTCAGAGAAATCGTAGTTCCCACTTATGCTAGTGGAAGCAACGGGTGATATTAAGAGACAAAGACAAATGTCATCTTAATGAAAAATGTATCTAATCTATTTCATCACATACATTTTGAAGGATTGATTAAATCTTTCATCATAAGTTATAGGTGTTTTGCTTGAGTGTACAAGCGTTACCACTTACAGATTAAAAGATGTTTTTTGTTTGAAAAGTGTTTGATTTTGAAAAGTATTGATTGTATGTGATGTGATAGATGAGATACTTCTTCCATAGAGATGATAAATGTCTAAATCTCTTAGGAGAAATTGATTGGATTAGGGGGATGCTTTTAAGAAGTCCATGGGTCCTTGTATTGTAAGCCCAAGAGGAGGCATTCCGAGGGTCATCGAGGGTCCTTGTATTGTTAGCCCAAGTGAAGGCATTCTGAGGGTCATCGAGGGTCCTTGTATGAATCTCAAGAGGAAGCTATAGCGTATGTTTGGCTTTGGATTTAAGAGTGGTTTCACCGGGAAACCATCCTCTTAGGATTCAAGAGTGATTTCACCGGGAAATCATCCTCTCAGGGTTCTATCCTAGCGCGGGTGATTCTTTTTATTGGAAGCCCAATAGGAGGCTGTTAAGAGATTTCCAGGTCTCTTTCTTATTTGATGCCCAAGAGAAGGCTAAACTCAACGAGGAGTTCTTTTGAACGAAGCCCAAGAGGAGGCTGACTCAGCAGGGGAGTGTTGTCTTATGAAGCCTAAGCGGAGGCTAAACTCAGTGAATGAGTTTTCTTATATGAAGCCTAAGAGGAGGCTAACTTAGATGAATGAGTTATCTTATACGAAGCCTAAGAGGAGGCTAAAGGGGAACCTAGTTGTCAGGCTAATAGTTATGTTATAAATGAACAGTTATATAAACAAGTGTGTGATGTGTATTCACAGGAGTTTATAAAGGAAATATAAACAAGTGTATAAAACAAGCGTTTAAATCAAGTGTAACTTGAATATGTTCAAGGTTTGGGACTTACACCTTAAGGAGGGCCCATTGGTTTAAGAGCAGTTTCACCGGGAATAATGCTTCTCTTAATACCAATGGAATCGGTGTATAAACAAGTGGATGAAAACAAACGAAAGAAGTTTGTTTATGCTTGAATATTTAGAAAGATGATTTAGTGTGTACAAGGAAATGAATATGTACACGAAGGGGTTGTTTATGTACAAGGAAATGAATATGTACATAGGAGGGTTGGGACTTACATCGTGAGGGAGGCCCATGATCAATTAAGAAATTCAAGGAGAAACCTAGTTTGGTTTATCTTTAAATCTAATTGATCATGGAAAAAGGTGTGTAAGTTTGTTGAAATGTTTTTGAAAAGGTTTTGAAAATGATTTTGAAAAGTGAAGGATATTCACAAGAAGTTTTGAAAAAGATTTAAGTTTGAAAGTTGGAAAGAAAACATTTTTGAAAAGTATTAAGAAATACTTAAAATGTCTCATTTTAAGCTTAATTAAAATATAATCAAAAAGAAAATATTTTTTGGATTTTTTTGACATAATCATAAAATAGGCATATTAAATGACAAGTGTGCAAAATATCATCTCAAAATGAGAAGTTTTGAATGGTTTTTGAAAATGTTTAAAGTTTGTTAGAAACTTTAGAAAAAAAGAGTTTTTTTGGTCCTAAGGAGGTTTGAACCTTGGACATTTGGCTTACAAATGAAGATTTTCCATTGAGCTATTTGCTTGACTTGTCATTTAATCACCTTGCTTAGAAGGAGTTTTGAAAAAAAAGAAGTTTGGAAAAAGTCCAGAAGTTGGACTTCTGAAGGGTTCAGAAGTTGGTTTGCTTCTGGAGGATCAGAAGCTATCTTACTTCTGGAGTGCGTGAAGGAGCTTCTGGAGCGTGTTGGCTAGCAGCTTCTGGGCATGAGAAGGCTGGCTTGGTGCTTCTGGCTTGCAGCTTCTGGGCATGAGAATGAGCGCTTGCTGCTTCTGCTGGCTACTTCTGGAGCTTGTGACTACGTGTGAAGCATTAGAAGCTTGAGGCTTCTAGAGATAAAAGTACTAGAAGTGCTTCTAGAGAGAGTGTAAATGAAGAGCTTCTAGGGGTAGAAGCTCCAGAAGCACTTTTGGAGACTGAGCCTCAGAAGGACTTCTGGAGAAACAAGCTTCAGAAGCTTGTTATTTCCTTTTGTTAAAAAAAAGGTTACAGGGGGATTCGAACCCTGGACCTTGTGGCGAAGGAAAGTGTTAAGGCGTGCTGGCTTTACCACTGGGGTGGCTATACATCCGTTGTTTTAACTTAAACTACAAATATATATTTTAAAACTAGCTTTTAAATTTATGAAACTCAACTTCATCTTCTTCGTTTGAACAGGCGCGAACATGGCCATGGCTGGGATTCGAGTTTCTTCATTTCTTGATCAATTTTAAAAGTTCAAAATACCATTTTGTCTAGATTTTCATCACGATTCTAACCATGTATTTGTTAACATTATTAATCAAAGGTGGACACAAATTTTATCAATCCCAATTTAAACCCTAACTGAAAAAGTGATTAATTCTTTGAACTCAGTTGTTTTTAGTTTAAATTAAGGATCCAGATAGCTTTAGTGATTGGATATCTACATTTTCCTTTTCAATTTTAAAGCTAAAAATGCATGTATGGACGTATCAAAGTTTTGAAAAATCACCTCTTGGTATGAAATACCAGATCGAGTTGGGCAACTTCCAGGTGTAAAGTAACGATTGATTTAGCTTCCTTGAACCTCATTGAGTGTGTTCCTACTCTTAGATTGCTCTGAAAATGGCTGGAACTTTCTGACCAAGTCAAGTTGCAAGTTGCTTAATTTGAAAATGGAAGATGGTGATAAAGCTGTTCCAGAACTTGTTTAAGTGTTTGGACAGTCTCTATATGATGTATAGGATGTGTTTGAAGTAAGAAATCAAGGCTAGCACGAGTAGTTTTCTAGTTTGGAAGTTTTGGCTCAAAACTTGCACAAATGGAGTTTTGTGTAGAAAACTGTTTCTTAGCTTGTTTTCTGGTGGTTTTAACTTTTAAACTACTTCTAAATGATGTTTAGAACATGTTAGAAACTTAAGTTTGCTCAGATTTTGCAAGGTTTAAAGATTGCAAAATTTCCCTCTTTGAACTTTGAAACTTGGAATTTAAGAAAGAAAGAAGGAAACCTTGATTATGATAGCTTTGGTGTAGTTTGAAAATGAAGAAGTGACCTCTATTAATAGGCCAAGAAATCTGAATGACAAGGCAAGGTTATCATTGAGAGAGCTTTGCAACTTGCTTAAGTGGTAAGAAGGAATCTTTTGCATTTAATGCAAAAGTTACTTTCTAACCATGGTTAAAAATTTATTTGATTCAATCCTCTTCTTTAATCATCTCTAATGGATATTTATCAGTTATAATCTATTCAAAGCTAATGACAAGGCTTCTAGAAGAGAGATTTGTGAAAAATGACTTATGATTTTGATGCATGGTCTTAGAATTTCATGGTTTTGGAGCTCTATGTTTCAAAATCAAAAGCCTAGCTAAACAAAGTGTTTTTGCAAGTTCTGGGACATTTTGGAAAGCTTGTAACAAGGGATACAATTTTCATGTTTTGAGTTTTTCCTGAATCCAAATGTATCTAGGTGAAAAATGGCCAAGAAAGTGAGGAAAAACCATGTTTCTTAACACTTGAAAATTTTTCTAAGTGTTAGAAAAAATTCAAATCTTGACTTTTTGTTGACTTTTTCACATTTCTTGATTTTTTATGATCATGATGGATTATTTGAAATGTTTTTATGATTGAAAAAGTTTAGTCTTGAAAAAGTTGACCAAAAGTCAAAGTTTGACTTTTTTGAGCAGATGAATTTTCATCAGATGGTTCAGAATTTGTCTGATGAAGAAACGTGGACTTTGCAATGTTTTGAATCAAGAAAATAGGTCAAGATGTTGCATTGAAGATGTTAAGATCAATCTTCAAGCAAATAGGTCATCCATTGAGCAGAAAGTCAATGATTCACTATCTTCGATCAAAACCCTAATTGGTCGATTCAAGGTAGATCATGAGAAAAAGTTGGGAATCGGAAAATCAAATATTGATGATTGATGAAGATAGATAATTTGAGGTGAGTGGGAAATCAAACCCTAATTGATCATATCTTGAACATATGATATTTTGAAGAAACATTGACTTTGACTTCTAGAAGCCACGCACGGTCTATTCTGTTCTGAAACTGTTAGTGATGCAGTGATTCAAATGTAAGGTGGTATCTTAGGTCAAAAATTGGGGTATAACAGATGCCCCTATTTAAGTTTCTTTAACCTGAGATATGAAGATGAAGATCTTCGTCTCGATAGGTGTGAAGAGACTTAAATATCAAAGTACGCAGATTTTGGACCTAAGATACCAAAAAATGCGAATGATGCAAAATGATTGTAGAAAGTTCGCCCAGGAGATATCAAAGAATGATATGCTGGGGGAAGATTTGTGAGGATGACTCAATCTGTGGTAGAAAAGAGAATCCTGTTTGTTGGGCAACAAGCAATATGTTTCACTGGGAAAATAGATTCACCAAGCAAGTGAATATCTGTTTCGCTTTGGGAAACGAGGAGATTACCTTCTGTCAGCCTTGTGACAATGTTTAAGGTAAGTGAAGATGATAGTACCAATTATCAGCCTTGTGATAGTTTATGGTAATGAGCTCTGAAGATATTACCAATTATCAGCGAAGTGAATAACAACCTTGTGAATAATGAGCTCTTGAGAATTTTACTGAGTATTCAGCCTTGTGAATAACAGACAATGATGGAAACAGATCTCAAATGAATTTCTATTTTCACAGCTACAATCTTGCCAGGGATCTCTCTCTTGAGAAGATGCGGGCATTTTGATTGTAAAGACACAGGTTTTTCTTTAGATAGAAAGACAACTGCAGAGATTTCTTGAACTTTCATGATTGGATTTGCTGAGAAGAACAATCTTTTATGACAAGTTTCAAGATGAAAAGGAAATAAGCAGCTCGGATGACGAGGCTATTGCTTATTGTTTGCAGGTAGAATTTTTTTGTGAAATCTAGACCCGAATTGGCTTAGAGATGAGGTTCTATCCAGGAATGAGCTGGAAAGAAACGGTCAATCAAGACTTTGTATCCAATGAGGAATGATCTCAATTGGGGAACTGGAGAGAAAAATGTATTTTTCTGTTTGGGGATAATCTACTGGAGAGATGACACACCCACACTTGTTTTTTGGAATAAATGCAACCTAAACAAGTGATATTTGAAGCAAACATTGAGAAATACAGGAATGCATTAATGATGCTATTATATATGAATGATGAATGTCATGAATGTCATATGCATGCTGACGATACTTGACAAGACGACAAAAAGTATTTGGGAAAAGGACTACGTCACAGTTCAAACAAATACTCAACAAAATCTGCAGCAATGGTGTAGACCTTACTGATGATGAATCTGAGTTGCATGCTTTAAACTTTTCTGAAAAAGGCATTTCATTGGCAACTTTGTTGAGGATTCTTTTTCGGATAAGAATATCGTCCTTTGATGATCTCTTTTGAGGAGAAGAAAACTTCTTAGCAGTTGTTTTATCTTTCAAAGGTTGAAACACTCATGGAGAAAACTGTTGAAGTTCTTTCTGTGTTCAGAGTTCAAAGGAAGATTTCACTTTTATTTCAAATATTTTGAAGTAAAAATTCATTTAAAACTTTTTTTTTTAGTTTTTAGTTTCAAAAGTGATTTTCACAATAAAAAGCATTATTTTGCAAAACAGAATAAAACAGGAATTGCAAACAAATGGGCACAAGGCTCAAATTTTATTAATAGAGTGGTAATCAGCCAAAGGCATGATTCCATGGACTATTTACAAAAGTTGGAAATGGTAATTTATTGGGAAAAGGCTACATTGAAAGCAATAACCGCTATTATCCCTAAAAACTTTGAATCTCAACTGTGCTTGTTGCTTTAGAAGATTTGATTGAAGATCCGTTGATGGAAGATTCTTCAGATTGACGAAGTACGGGCTGATGTAGTTACTTTGTCATTTTGATCCTTAACTTTTGCCTAGATTTCCTTTTCAGGTTTTCAATATATCAGGATAATTTCTTTTTATTGTCTCTAATTTTTTCCTGGACCGCCTTTTCAGGTTTTCAGTCCACCGAGACGCTCATTTTTTCCTAAGCCGCCCTTTTCGGGTTTTCGACTTACCGAGCTGTTCTTTTGTCTTTTTAGACAAAGTATTTTTTGACTGCATCAACATTCACAGGATGCGGGAGTTCATCACCGTCCATGGTTGTGAGAGTCATAGCACCGCCGGAAAAGCTTCTTTTGACGATGTATGGGCCTTCGTAATTAGGAGTCCATTTTCCCCTAGAATCTGGTTGAAAAGACAAAATCTTTTTAAGCACGAGGTCGCCTTCTTGGAATTCACGAGGTTGAACATTTTTGTCGAAGGCTTTCTTCATCCTTTTTTGATATAATTGTCCGTGACACAGAGCGACCAGACATTTTTCTTCGATTAAGTTCAGCTAGTCATATCTGCTTTGACACCATTCGGCCTCAGATAACTTAGCTTCCATGAGAACTCTCATTGACGGAATTTCAACTTCTACGGGGAACACTGCTTCCATGCCGTATACTAGAGAAAAAGGATTTGGCCCTGTTGAAGTACGTACTAAAGTACGATACCCATGTAGAGCAAATGGCAGCATTTCGTGCCAGTCTTTGTAAGTGATGACCATCATTTGGACTATCTTTTTGATGTTTTTGTTGGCAGCTTCAACGACACCGTTCATCTTTGGTCGGTAAGGAGATGAGTTATGATGCTCGATCTTGAATTCCTCACACAGTTCTTTCATAATTTTGTTGTTCAAGTTTGATCCATTGTCTGTAATGATCTTACTTGGAACTCCATATCGGAAAATGAGGTTATTCTTGATAAACCTCACAACCACTTTTCTTATAACGTTGGCGTAAGATGCTGCTTCGACCCATTTGGTGAAGTAATCGATATACACTAAGATGAAGCGATGTCCGTTGGATGCTTTTGGTTCGATCATCCCAATCATGTCGATGCCCCACATGGAGAAAGGCCACAGAGAGGAGAGAATGTTGAGTAGAGTTGGTGGCACATGGATCTTATCTGCGTATATCTGGCACTTGTGACATCTCTTGACGTGTTTACAGCAATCGGATTCCATTGTTATCCAATAGTATCCTGCTCGCAAGATCTTTCTAGACATGGCATGCCCATTTGAATGGGTTCCAAAGGACCCTTCATGCACTTTGTGAATTATCATGTCTGTTTCATGTCTATCCACGCATCTGAGCAGGACCATGTCGAAGTTTCTTTTGTATAGCACATCTTCATTCAAGAAGAAATTTCTAGAAAGCCTCCTTAGAGTTTTCCTATCTTTGTGTGATTCCCCGAGTGGGTACTCCTGAGTATGAAGGAAGCGTTTGATGTCGTGGAACCACGGTTTATCATCGATGACTACTTCAGTTGCAAACACATATGCAGGTCTTTCAAGGCGTCTGATACGGATCTTAGGCATATCGTTCCAATGGTTGACTTTGAACATGGAAGATAGAGTAGCCAAGGCGTCTGCCATTCGATTCTGATCTCGAGGGATATGATGCAGTTCAACTTTGTTGAAAAAAGTCAACAAACGTCTTGCATAATCTCTATAGGGAATCAAACCAAGATGATGAGTTTCATACTTGTCTTTGATTTGATTGATCACAAGGGCTGAATCTCCATATATGTCAAGGATCTTGATCCTTAAGTCGATGGCTTTTTCGATACCCATGATACAAGCTTCATATTCTGCGATGTTGTTGGTGCAATCAAATAGAAATCTGGCGGAAAACGGGATATGAGAACCCTCGGGAGTGATGATGATTGCCCCAATTCCATTGCCAAAAACGTTAACTTCTCCATCAAAGATTAAGCCCCATCTAGATTCTGGATCAAGACCTTCTTCAGGTAATGGTTCATCACAATCTTTCATCTGTAAGTACATAACATCCTCGTCGGAGAAGTCGAATTTGAGAGATTGGTATTCGTTGATCGGTTGATAAGCCAAGTGATCGGCGATAATGCTTCCTTTGACCGCTTTTTGGGCATGGTACTGGATGTCATATTCAGATAATAGCATCTGCCATCTAGTGATTCTTCCTGTTAAGGCAGGCTTTTCAAAGACGTACTTGATTGGATCCATTTTGGAGATTAACCAAGTCGTGTGATTGATCATGTACTGGAAGAGACGTTTCGAAGCCCACACAAAAGCACAACATGTTTTCTCGAGCATGGAGTAACGAGTTTCACAATCTGTGAACTTTTTACTCAAGTAGTAGATGGCATGCTCTTTTTTACCGGTTTCATCTTGCTGTCCAAGCACGCAACCCCTGGAATCTTCTAGCACGGTAAGGTACATGATTAATGGTCTTCCTTCGATTGGAGGAATCAATATTGGAGGTTCTGACAGGTATTCCTTGATACTGTCAAACGCTCTTTGGCAATCTTCTGTCCACACAACCTCTTGATTTTTGCGGAGAAGCTTGAATATTGGTCCACAAGTAGCAGTCATTTGAGAGATAAATCTGGAGATGTAATTCAACCGTCCAAGAAATCCTCTTACTTGTTTTTCTGTATGTGGCGTAGGCATTTCTTGAATAGCCTTGACTTTGTCAGGGTCAACTTCAATACCTCTTTGACTAACGATGAAAACTAGGAGTTTTCCTGATCTTACCCCAAAGGTGCATTTGTTAGGATTCAGGCGAAGCTAAAATTTCCTTAGTCGTTGAAACAACTTTAAGAGATATTCTATATGATCTTCTTCAGTGTCAGACTTTTCTATCATGTCATCCACGTAGACTTCGATCTCTTTGTGCATCATGTCATGAAAGAGAGTAGTCATTGCCCTTTGGTAAGTTGCACCTGCATTCTTTAATCCAAACGACATTACTTTGTAGCAAAATGTGCCCCATGGCGTGATGAAAGATGTCTTCTCCATGTCTTCGAGAGCCATTCTGATCTGATTATAGCCAAAGAAACCATCCATGAAGGAAAAGACGTTGAACTTTGCAGTGCTATCCACTAGCATGTCGATATGCGGTAGTGGGAAATCGTCTTTTGGACTAGCTTTATTCAAGTCCCGGTAGTCAACACACATTCTGACCTTTCCGTCTTTCTTTGAGACAGGAACTATGTTGGCTAGCCATTAAGGATATTCATAGGTGACGAGGAAACCTGCGTCGAGCTGCTTTTGAACCTCCTTTTTGATTTTGTCGGCCATATTTGGGTGAACTCTTCTCAGTCTTTGTTTAACTATCGGACACTCCGGTTTTAATGGAATGTGATGCTCTACGATGTTGGTATCCAAACCTGGCATGTCTTGGTAGGACCAAGAAAACACATCGACGTATTCTTTGAGAAGATCTATCAGTTTGCCCTTGACGTTGTTGTCGAGTAGAGCTCCGATGTTCACTTCTTTTCTGTTTTCCTCAGATCCTAAGTTGATTGATTCCAAAGGCTCTTTGTGAGGCTGAATGATTCTTTCCTCGTGCTTAAGTAGTCGGGAAATCTCATCCGTGATCTCTTATTCATCTTCTTCCTCGGCGTCGAACACAGGGAATTCAAAGTTGAGAGAGAGCGTAGAGTTATTGCGTTCAATGGATTTGTCCATTTGTTAATCTGCATGTTTGATTTATGTTTGATTAATTAACTCTTCTTTTTTTCTTCTCCTTTGTTTAGAAAAAGTTAATGTGAAAGTGTATGCAGATTATTATTATTTTTTTGAAGATTGTTTGTTTTTATTTGGGTTTCTTAGGATTACCATTTCCAGGAAATGGGTAAAAAACGAAAAACAAACACAAAATGTGAGAATCAAAACAACGCTTTTATTTATGATTTACAATATGAAACAGGGCCCTAAATACAAACTCATTTGTCTTGGGCAAGACAAAGAGAAATTATTTAAAAGCTAAACCCTATAAAACATCTCTCTGCCTTGGGCGAGGCGAGAGTTCAAAACAAAAGCAAGATAAACTACTTAGAACTATGAACATCAGTCTGAGCTTTAATAGGCTTCCAATAGTGACAAACTCCTTGGAAGTCTAGATATTCTGGTAGTTTCCGTTTTGGCTTATTTCGTGTGTAGACTTTGATCGTTGGTCGAACAAGCTTTGCAGACTCTGGTCGGTTGACCTTTCCTTTTGTGCTGCTGAAGCGATCTTCTTCTACTTGATTGACAGGTCGAGGAGCATAGAATGCAACATATGTGCTTTCAAGTGGCATGTATTCTGGATTCTTGGGATGTACTTCCCAATCTTCTGGGTGAAGAGACTCATTGTCCACGACACTTTCCAACTCGTTTCCAGAATTGTCTTCCTGATCTTCTTCGGTAATTGCGTTGACATAGTGATAATCAAAATCTGGCTTAGCATCCTCGGCAGGCGTATTTGTAATACAGTGAACTGACTTTGAGTTTTTTGTATCGCAAATGTTGCGGATAGCAAGAGTCGCCACCGACTTTTCTTTTATCGAATTAAGGGAAGGTGAAAAGTACAAAAAAAGACCTTCGTTAGATTCTGAGTAAGGGAGAAGGTTATGAAAAGGGAAGGTATTATCACCCCTTTTCATCCGTAGTTATCTACGGGCTCTTAGTTGCTCTTAGATCACTTTTAAAAATTGTGCTTTCTGTGTGTTTGACAAAAATGTTTTGAAAAGGCATTTCGCTTTGACTTTGTAATGATTCATGTAGGAATGTATACAAAGTGTTTGGAAATGTTTCGTTTTGAAAAGAGTTTGAACTTTGACAAAAAGTGTGAGGTGTGAAAATGATTTTGATTGAGCAAGCAACTAAAAGTCTTATTACCTACTCAGAATTGGTCGTTTCGTGTCGTTTTACTTTCCTTTAGAATAGCGCTTTCCATACCATGAGTTGGTAGGTAACCCTATTCGTTGGATGTGAGCGGGACATTCGAAGGGACATCGGATGGTCATAGAAAGCAACTTGTAGGAAGTGTCCTAGCATATTCGAAGGGACTATCATCATTTTTCATAGGCGACAATCGAGGGTCAAGATCATGTATTTGTAGGCGACATTGTGGGTCTATGATCTTTGTATCGAAGGGACTATAATGATTTGTTTTGAAGGCAACGGTGCTAGAATACCTCTACGTTCGAGGGACTTGACCATTTATTCGAAAGGCAACGAGAGAGAATTACCCTAAGGGGTGCACGTATGAAAAGAGTGTGTCAATTCAGATATTTTTGTCTTGGAGTTATGAGTGATCCATGTCTGATTTTAATCTTGCCATACACGCCTAATTACTAGCAGTTTATAGGGTGCGGAAATTAAATTGCGGAAATGTAAAGTGCAGAAAGATAAAGTCCTACGCTATTACATGGCTTTGGGGCAGATACATAATTGAAAGTGCGGAAAATAAAAGTCCTAATTAAACTATTACATCCCATAGGCAGTTACATAATTGTAAAAGAAAAGCAATAAAAATCGTCCGAAGCGATACAACCTGTGAACAGATACAAAATCGGGAAATTCGAGAAAATTGCATAAGAGGAAAATGTTAGTAAAAATAAGTATTTTTGAATGAGAATTTTTTTTTGTGTTAGTGATGACATTAATATGATAAAATAAATTTTTGGTAATTTATGGAGTTAATTTGATAATTTAAAAACAATTAAAAGCTATTTAAATGATTAATTAGCAATTAAATTAAATATGCATGCAAAAATAATAATTTTAATTTTAAAAATTAAATAAGTATTTTTCTGATGATTATGCAAAAAATAAATATTTTTGGTGTTTTTTAGATGCATGATAAAAAATATAGAAGATAAAATAAAATGCATGGAAATATTAAAGAAAAATAAGAAAATAGAAAAAAAAGAAGTTAGTTTGCAAAGAGGCAAAAATACATGGTCTTGCCAGGGATCGAACTGGTGACCTTGGAGAGAATCTTCCTACACACGCGCCTTTACCACTGAGCCATTGTGTACTTCGTGTCATGTAATTGAAACGGAGCGTTTTTATACGAATTCGATTTTTGGAAACCCAGAACACGCGCGAAGATCTTCATCTTCTTCGTTTGAATTTTCAAACACTTAGCGTCGGTCTTGCTCGACGCTAAGGCCCCTGCAAATTCCTAAAATCACACACAAGCAATATAAATGAGATTCAAAGGCATGGTTCGATTGGAAACATTGTTCTGAACACGATGGTGGTGTTCTTTTTGTCCAATTTTTCCTATTTAGAGAGTCCCTAATTCGAACCAGAAAACCCTAAACATGGCATATTTCGATTCAGGTCATGAAAATGCAATTCGATTGTCCAGATAGCTTGCAAACTTCAAACTAAACACAAATCAAACATCAAAACATGTTAAAAATGCATGATAAACATAATTCAATTTTGAAAAATATAAGAACAAACCAAAACTGGATTTCGTGATTCTTGATGTTTTTGAAAGATGTAAGGGTCTGGATCGACTCCAGGGACTCCAAGGAATGCAAAGGAATGCTTAGAATTGGTTGAATCGAGTTGGAACTAGGGCTGCCACTTGCTTGCAATACACGGTTTTCTTGAGTTTGGAATAGGGTTCTTGAGGCAATTTTTTTGTCCTTTCTTGTTGTGTAGGCATTGTATATTTATAGTTGATGGATTTAGGTCTGAATTCAAGAGCAAATAATGATCAATGAATGTAGAAAATATTTGATTTTGTATGAAATCAAATCTTCCTTTTTTGATCAAATTTCAATCAAATTCTTGCCAAATCTATGCAAATTTCGAAATTTTCCAGCTTGTGTGAGTTACTTCGACCTCAAGCATGAGAGAAAAATCAATCTTGCATTTAATTTTGATTTTATACCTTATTTTTTAATTTAATTTGTATTTAAATGAATAAAATCCAAATTAAATAGAAAAATAAAGCTAAAATTCGTGGCATTGGGCTTGGATGTTCCAAATTGTCCAAGGAACAAGTTTGAATGAAGAAAAACTTGGCCCATTTGCAAAATTTTAGATTTTTAGAAGTATCTCTCTTTGTGCACTTCTTCAAACATGCCCAACTTGTACAAGGTGTATTTTGCTCAAGTTTCCACATTTTTGAGTGTTCTTGGACTTTTTAGAAAGCTCTAAGTGTACTATAATCAACCTCTTTGGTTTCATCTCAATTGGAGTTTCCATGCTCAATAAATCTTCAAAACAAAAAGTTGACTTTTTGTTGACTTTGAAAAGGACCTGTAATGTTTTGATCCATACCTTCCAAATGAAGCATTTTTTGAACATTCTTGTGAGACATAAAGTTGTAGAGAATTGAATTTCCTTCAAAATGAGAGATGGTGGAAATTTTTTTGAGAAAGCATGAAGAAGTTATGCTCAGTCAAAGTTCAGTTGACTTTTCACTGAAAAACCCTAATTTGGAAAGTTTGACTTTTGAGCAAATCTTGAGTTTTCTTGATGAATCATGATCAACTCTTGATCAAATGATGAATGTAACTTCAAAATGAGGATGTTGACCAAAAATCATGAAGTTTGACTGTATGTTGACCATAGTTGACTTTTTGTCCAATACAACTGATTTTCAACCATCTGAGCAATAGTCTGAGGAAACTTGACTTGTGAGGCTTGAAACTTGACATGGAGAATCTTTGAAGCATATGAGGAGGCATGATGGCCATTGGAGATGTTGGAAGTCCATCTGGATCTGAGAATTTCCAAACCCTAGTTTGGGTTGATTGTCAAGGAGAGGGTTTGTCTGATCAACCCTTGAGGAATCCTTGAGCATGAGTGTATGAAATGTCTTGAGAAGTAGGAGGGAAAATTTTGGGGTATGACAGTATTAAAGCAGAGATTTTTATTTGTGATCTCAAATTGATAATGAGATCGAGAAGATGTGTATGACTCTTTTGGTTGACTGGGATACTCAAGAGGATCGTCCCATCCAGTTGGTTGGATGTCTTCAATTCTAATTCTTGAGCTTTCAGGAGCAGTATATCTCACCATGTAGTCAAATTTTCCACTTAGTTCTTCCAAGGTATCCCAAACTTCAGAAGTGATAGGTGGAATTTCATTCTCATTCTTTTGTAGGAACATGTATTTGAATTGGTCAGTAGGAGGATAGAACGACGCGTGCGATTCTTCCTGGGACACATATTCAGAGCTATCAAGATAAGTGCTCCACTCTTCAGATTCGGAGAGATTGTCTTTATCAACAAAACATAATCCTCTTGAGGAATGGTCACTTCGTGTTGTGGAGTAAATGCTGAGTTCTGTAAGGTAGGAACGTCAATCGTGGTTGCCTGTACTTCAGAAGTGGGTTGACGAAATCCCATGCCGAAATTGAAAGGAATGCCCCATGGATAACCTTCTGGCATACTGAAGAGAGGATTACTGACTACAATAACTGATTTTGGCTGGTTAATGTTGTTTGCTGATTTTGTGTAGTTACCAACGAACTTACCAAAGAAGTGAGTCTCTCCACCTCTTCCTGAAGTGTTGCCACTGTGCTACGAAGCTCAACATTTTCTTGCTCAAAATCTTCCATTGCTTTTCTCCTATTTGCACGAGTATTGTATCTGCGAGTTGACTGTGAACGTAGTCGAGAAACTCTAAGACGCGACAACTTGACGATCTTTCTCTCTGGAAAAAATTCCAAAAGATAAGACTCTAAATAACAAACCCAAAATGCAAAGTATGATGCATGATTATGAATGTGAAGAGAAAAATAATTTCCAAAGAATTTACGCTAAAAGAGAAATTTCTAGTAAACATTTGGATGGAAAACTCTTATTTTATTAATATTGAAGGAAGATTACAACAATTTTTTTGAGCATAGCTCTTATAATGATAAAATAAATGATAAAAATAAAGCTAAACTAATTAAGCGTCTTCGTCTGATGAAGTACCAAATGCTTGATGTAGCTTCAACTTCAGGATTTCTTTCCCATAGTAAGCTTTCAGTTCAGCTTTCTCGGCTTTTAGCTTGTTGATAACTTTCTTCCAATCGTCAGGAGCAGGATTGGTAGTTGTCATTTCTTCAAGCTTTCTTTTCCTTTCTTTGATGTATCTTTTGATCGCGTTATATTTCCGACGAATCTTCTCATCTTTCTCCATGAGCCATTCATCTTGGAAGTAGAGAGTTTTTTCATGATCTTTGACCTGCTTCTTAAGCTTCTCATTTTCAAAGTCAGTCTTAAGAAAATTGTCTTCCAAAGCTTCTTTCTCTAGCCTCATCTTAGCCAAATCTTCTTGGTATTCTGCCATAGTCTCAACGGTGTCATACCCCAAAATTTGCCCTCCATCTTCTCAAGATATTTCATACATCCATGCTCAATGATTCCTCAAGAGATGATCAGACAAACCTTCTCCTAGACAATCAACCCAAACTAGGGTTTGGTAATTCTCAGCTCCAGATGGACTTCCAACATCTCCAATGTTCATCGTGCCTCCTCATATGCTTCAAAGATTCTCCATGTCAAGTTTCCTCAGACAATTGCTCAGATGGTTGAAAATCAGTTGTATTGGACAAAAAGTCAACTATGGTCAACATACAGTCAAACTTCATAATTTTTGGTCAACATCCTCATTTTGAAGTTACATTCATCATTTGATCAAGGGTTGATCATGATTCATCTAGAAAACTCAAGATTTGCTCAAAAGTCCAACTTTCTAAATTAGGGTTTCTAGGTGAAAAGTCAACTGAACTTTGACTGATCATAACTTCTTCATACTTTATCAGAAATTTTTCCACCACCTCTTGTTTTGAAGGAAATGCAATTCTCTACAACTTCATGTCTCACAAGAATGTCCAAAAAATGCTTCATTTGAGAGGTATGGCCCAAAACATTACAGGTCATTTCCAAAGTCAACAAAAAGTCAACATTTTGTTTTGAAGATATATTGAGCATGGAAACTCCAATTGAGATGAGACCAAAGAGGTTGGTTAGAGGACTCTTAGAGATTTCCAAAAAGTCCAAGAACACTCAAAAATGTGGAAAATTGAGCAAGATACACCATTCACAAGTTGGGAAATTTTGAAGAAATGCACAAAGAGAAATACTTCTAAAAATCAAAAACTTTGCAAATGGGCCTACTTTTTCTTCATCCAAACTTATTCCTCACACCATTAGGAATATCCAAGCCCAATGCCACGAATTTTTATTTTATTTTTCTATTTAATTTGGAATTTATTCATTTAAATACAAATTAAATTTAAAAATAAAGTATAAAATCAAAATTAATTGCAAACTTGATTTTTATTTCTTCCTTGGGATCCAATCAACTCATTAAAGCCAGCAATTTTCGAAATTGGATTGATATAGCAAGATTGGATTGAAAATTAATCAAAATTTGAAGATTTGATTTTGTACAAAAATCAAAATTGATTAGCATTGATTGATGATGATTTCTTCCTCAAATCAGTCCCAAATCCATCCAGTATAAATGTATAATGCATAGCACATGATTGAGAACGAAAAAATTGGCTCAAGAACCCTAACCTAGAACTCAAAAAAATGTGCCTCTCAAGCAACAAGCAGCCTTGGATTTAGGTGGTTTCAAGCAATTTTGAGCATTCCATCTTGTTCCTGGTGCCATTCAGAATCGATCCAGACTCTCACATTGCACAAAACCATTCAGAATCACAGAATTCGAATTCGGTTTGTCCAAGAAAAATTCAAAAATCGTATTTTAATTATCATGCATTTTTAACATGTTTCATTGTTGTTTTTGTGATCAGTGATGAGTTTGCAAGCTTTCTGGGCGCTTCGATTGAATTTCCATGGCCGGAAACGCGATATGCCATGATTAGGGTTTCCTGTGCCGTTTTAGGGTTTCACAAAATAGGGAAAATTGGACCATGAGACCATGTCCATTGCGTTCGGAACGATGCCTGGAATCGAACCATGCCCTTAGAACTTATTTATATTATGTATGCTTGATTTTCAGTTTTTCCAGGGACATAGCGTCGAAGAAAGACCGACGCAAGCTTTTAAAAATTCAAATCGGGGACGATGAAGCTTGGCGCGAGAACGATGAAGCCAGGAGATGACATTTGTTTTTCTTTTATTCGTTCCGGTTTTCAAACAGTGAAGCACACTTGGCGTAGTGGTAAAGGCTCTTCCTGTGCATAGATGCTCTCAAAGGTTGTGGGTTCGAACCACACCAGGACCGGTTCCATTCTTTTTCTTTTACAAACTTCATTTTTCATATTATTTTCATATTTTCTTATTTATTTAATTTATTTCATGAAATTTTAATTCTTTTCATATTTTTATTTCATGCATTAAAAATCATCAAAATATTTTTTCCTTTTGCATTTATTTTCATAAAATACTTATTTAATTTATAAAATTAAAAAATATCATTTTGCATGCATATTTATTTTTATTCATAATTTATCATTTAAATCACTTTTAATTAGTTTTAAATTATCTAAATGCATCCAAAAAATCCTAAAAAATTATTTTAGCATATTCATGTTATTTCCAGAATGTCATATTTTTCTCATTCAAAAATTTTCATTTTTACTAATATTTTCTTATTCAATTTCATCGTATTTTCCGATTTTCTTATCTTTTCACAGGTTATTCCGTTTCAGACGGTTTCTTTTCCTGTTTTCATTTTTTCCAATTATGTAACTGTTTATGGGATGTAATAGTTTAAATTAGGGTTTTTATTTTCCGCAAGTTTAAATTATGTATCTGGCCCAAAGCCATGTAATAGCGTAGGACATTTATCTTTCCGTATCTTTACATTTCGCATTTTACTTTCCGCACCCTATAAATTCTAGTAACTAGGCGTGTATGGCAAGATAATAATCAACACAGCTCACTAATTTTCAAGATAAAAATATCTGAATTAACACACTCTTTCACACATGCACCCCTTAGGGTAATTCTCTCTCGTTGCCTTTACAAATTCAAATGGTCATGTCCCTCGAATGTAGAGGTATCCTAGCACCGTTGCCTTCAAAACAAATCATCATAGTCCCTTCGATACAAAGATCATAGACCCACGATGTCGCCTACAAATACATGATCTTGACCCTCGATTGTCGCCTACAAAAAATGATGATAGTCCCTTCGAATGTGCTAGGATACTTCCTACAAGTTGCCTTCCATGACCATCCGATGTCCCTTCGAATGTCCCTTCTACATCCAACGAATAGGGTTACCTACCAACTAATGGTATGGATGACACTATTCTAAAGGAACGTAAAAAACATGGCGACCAATTCGAGTAGGTAATAAGACTTTTAGTTGCTTGCTCTATCAAAATACTTTTCACACCTCACACTTTTGTCAAAGTTCAAACTCTTTTCAAAAACGAAACATTTCCGAACACTTTGTATACATTCCTACATGAATCATTACAAACTCAAAGCGAAATGCCTTTTCAAAACATTTTGTCAAACACGAAAGCACAATTTTAAAGTGATCTAGAGCAACTAAGAGCCGTAGATAACTACGGATGGAAAGGGTGCTAATACCTTCCCTTTTCATAACCTTCTCCCTTACTCGAATCTAACGAAGGTCTTTTTCTGTACTTTTACCTTCCCTTAATTGGATAAAAATAAAAGTCGGTGGCGACTCTTACTATCCGCACATTTGCGATACAAAAAACACTAACAAGTCAGTTCACCGTGCTACAGAACTGGCGACTCTGCCGGGGAGACACCCTAAAAAGAGAGAATGCCTTAAGGATTTCTAGATCATCTTTATTGCTTTTTGTTTGACTTGCTTGCTTTATCTTTAAGGGTTGCTTGGGTATTATATTTGTGGGGGATCCTACACTCGGATCCGGGTTTCCTTTTAGGTAAGTAGCAATAAATCATCGCGATCGTTAGACGTATATTAAAACGGTCAACATGATGGCTACGTTAGCGTGACACTTTGGATGTCCTAATACTCTTCATTCCCAAGTTGAGGATAGTATTTGGCTTCTGCGTGGTGTCATCAAGCGCTAACTAAACTTTTAGAACCTTAATTGACCCATCTTGGCCATTAGAAGGTAGTGAGATGGCCG
Organism: Vicia sativa; assembly: GCA_021764765.1. Taxonomy (NCBI): domain Eukaryota; kingdom Viridiplantae; phylum Streptophyta; class Magnoliopsida; order Fabales; family Fabaceae; genus Vicia; species Vicia sativa. Next base: position 166,406,043 of record CM038793.1, on the reverse strand, counting down.
GCTTTGGTACAGACTAAGGTTGGTTGATACTCGATGCTACGCTCATTGAGATCAGACTTTTGTGATATTTTCGGTCGACCACTTGGTAGTCGTATTGTGATAAACGCCTACGAGAAAGATCAATGATGTGAGATTCCTAGAACCCGGTTACTATTATAGGACAGGATGAACCAACTCAAACTTTTGGTGGGGTAATCACCTATACCTCATGCAAGCCTTAACCCTAGGCTCATTGTGTGAATTTTTTGTGTGTGCCAAACATGACATCATGACATCATTTGCATTGCATATCATTTTTAACTATTTCAAGGACCTAGGGATTTATCTTTGCTCTGTTTTGTAGGGAATTATGGCTTCTAGAAAGACTATCCGAATCAACTTCATGGGTATACCTTCTCACTCAAAGAATTGGTTTTGATTCCGATCATGCCCACTCATCAAAAGACATGGTTATCTGCTTGATTTGGTTATCTCGGTTTGAAGAAGATATGATGCATGTCCTATTCGAGTTCTTTGATCCGAAACACCATTGCTTTACATTCCCGGATTATCAGTTAGTTCCTACTTTGGAAGAGTTCTCTAAGCTTCTTGGGGTACCTATTCTTGATCAAATGCCATTCACCGGTTTAGAAAAGGTTCCTAAGTACGAAGACATCCCATCCGCCTTACATCTTAAGCGCTCAGACATTGAAGCCAATTGGGAAACCAGACAGAAGTGGAGTTAAGGGTTTACTTTCCAAGTTCTTAATTAAGAAAGCCCGAGAATTCCTCAAAGTTATGAGTTTCCATGCATTTGAAGACATTGTGGCCTTTCTAATCTATGGTTTGGTTCTATTCCCTAACTCGGATCAATTCATAGATGTCAACACCATCAAGTTGTTTCTTACCCGTAATCCTGTGCCTACTTTACTTGGAGACATCCTGCATTCTCTCCACACTCGTACTACTAAAAGACAAGGAACTCTCATGTGTTGCATACTGTTACTTTCAAGGTGGTTTATTTCGCACCTTCCTCCATCAGTTTTGAAGAACGAGCAAAGGATGAAGTGGTCTCAAAGATTGATGTCACTCTCTCATTCAGATATCCGTTGGAGTCTTTTCTCTCAAAAGGACTTCACCTTCATTGAGCGTTGTGGAGAATTCCCTAATGTACCACTACTTGGTATAAGGGGATGTATTACTTACAACCCTTCTCTAGCTCTACGTCAGTTTGGTTTTGCTCGAAGAGATGGTCCTCATGATATGCTTCTCCAAGATATTGTGTTCGATTACAATCATGATCTCCAGAATTACCGACGAAGGTTCATACACGCTTGGGGCATGGTAAATAAGACTGATACCAAGACTTTGGGGCACCAAAACTCCATTCCTTGGGAACCTTACCTCAAATGGGTGCGAGCTCGAGCTCAAAACCTCATGATGCCATTCACGCCTGTTTTACCAGTAATTATAGAACCTGCTGCTATAGGTGACGTACCCTATACCGTTCTCCATCCCGACATGCCTACTGATTTTGAAGACTTGAAGAGATCTTGGATTCAACTAAAAGAAGAAAGGGATACCTTTGAAGCTCAGTGCTATGCAAGTGAGAAGAATGTGCTAGAGTTGACCAAGCTACTTCACGAGGAGCGAAACATCAACGCCTACGTCGGCACCAAGAGGAAGCGCCCATGGGAGACTTAGAGCTTTAGGATTTTCTTTTATTTACCTTGAACTATCCTTTGTACTTAAAAAGAAAAATAATAAAAAGAGTACTAAAAATGTTTGTTCATTGCTTGTTTAACAAATTTAAATCTCTAAGGTCCTTGAAAACATTGCATTGCATTTGCATAAACATCGCATATCATGGCATAACATTGCATCACAGGTACACTGAAGATTGGTTTTCTCATTTTCTCGCTATTTATTTTAGCAGAAATGGCTCTTGAACAGACTGTCAAAGATCTTCAAGCTCAGAATGCTCGGTTTAGATGTTCACCACTTGGGCCAGGCCAAGAAGATCAAGAAGCTCATCAACAGAAAGAAGAAGGTTGTTGGTCTCCTCAACATGGGTAGACGCTACAAAGGAGGTCCTAGAGTGGTTAGTCGAATTGAGCTCTCTGAAGGAAGTGTCAAGAAGGAGGATGAGCAAAGTAACAAGGGTGATGGTGAAGGCAGTCAGCCTGAGCTTGAGAAGAACTATGATGATGGCCAATACTCTGATGAGGATGACAAGTACAAGCAACTTGAAGACCGTCTGAATGTTGTGGAAAACCTGAAGATGTCAGGGCTGAACTTTGATGATTTGAGTCTCGTCCCTGGTGTTGTGATTCCTCCCAAGTTCAAAGTTCCAACTTTTGCTAAGTATGATGGCATGTCTTGCCCTAAGCTGCATTTGAAATCCTATGTCCAGAAGATCAATCCCCACACTGATGACAGAAAGTTGTGGATGCATTATTTTCAAGAGAGTTTGTCCGAAACTCAATTGGAGTGGTATTATCAGCTAGAGAATGACCGTATTTGTACTTGGAGTGACTTGGCTGATGCTTTCTACAGACAGTATGAGTACAATGCTGAATTGACACCCACTCGCATGCAACTACAAAGCATGTCCATGGGTCGTGATGAGAAGTTCAAGGAGTATGCTCGAAATGGAGAGATCTAGCGATGAGTTCAACCCCCTTGTCCAATAGGGAGTTGGTTGATATGTTCATGGGAACACCGACAGCCCATTCTTCAATCATCGATTGGAAACTCTTGATAGGGTTCACCGTGATATTGACAGGCGAGTGTATTGAAGCTGGTATCAAGAGTGGGAAGATTCAAGTAGAGATATCTTCCAATGCTGTGAAAAGATCTTTTGGTGGTAAGAAAGAAGTTAGGGCTGTGTATGGTCAGAAAAGCCGAGCCAAGACCGACCGTGCTCAATCTGTGGGGGCAGTTGTGATCTCAATCCTACATCGGCACAACCTCGGTGAGGCAGTAGCGTAACGAGCCAGCGAAGGCATTCTAAGATCAACATGCCATTGTCGCAAGCCTTGCAACACATGTTGAAAGCGGTGATTACTTTGAGGATCCTCCTCGAATGTCAACACTTCCTCTCCGAGATACAATCCTAATGCTAAGTGTGCTTACCATTCCAATAGCCGGGACAATCTTGATGATTGTTGGGCTCAAGAACAAAATTCAAGATATGATTGAAGCTAAGCAGTTGAGTTTGGCCCTCTGTTGAGACTCAATGTGATCAACGCGCCTATGCCTAATCATGACAAGAGTTCCAATCTTTGTTGGGGATGATACTTATGTTTTCAACATAGATGACTTGACCATTCCTCTGATGGCTGTTAAGAAGAATTTGCTACAAGCTGGTGTCAACCCAGGATGCCCAGAGAATTGCCGTTGGAGCCCATCTGCGCCTGATGGTTGTCCTTGGTTGAGAAGACGAGTTCAGTGCATGATGGACAACCGTGAGATACTATTTCTGAAACCACCTGTGCAGAAGCTGTGTGATGAAATGTCTAAGTTGAAGATCGAAGATGTGAATGAAGTCGTACCATCTGTGTGGGATACCTTGGGGCAGCCAAGTGGAAAGTATGATTACATGGTGAAGTACACTGTTCCTGAAAGCTACAAGATTCCTATTGAAGATGTTAAGGCGACCGGATGGGGTGACGATTTCGAAGACTATCTTGATGTTAACACCATAAGGATTTCCTCTCGATTACGTGCCTAGAGTGGCACCTCTCATCATTACTTCTCCAAGGCCAGTTCCATATTCCTCTAACAAGGCTATCCCTTGGAATTATGGAGCTGATGTTTACTATCACGGCGTCAAGCAAGACCCTCTGACCATTGAAGATCTTACAGTTGAAGCTACCATTCTTGACATTGACAACATCACGGATCAAGTAAGGTGACGAACTGGAAGAGTATTCTCTCAATCTCTCCTCCAAAACACTGCGACTCCATTTCGCATTCAGCTATTCAATCCATTCCCCAAGCTAGAGGAAAGAACCGGTGACTCATCACCGCTCGAAGTACCAAAGGAAGTTCTTGAAGACACCTCCAAACAAGAAATGGAGGAAATTCAAGATCATCAAGAAGAGTGACTACAATGTTGTGGAGCAGTTGGGACGAGACTCCATCCAAAATCTCCATGCTTGCTCTCTTGTGCTCGAGGCTCATGCTAACGCCTTGGTGAAGTTTCTGAAGAATGCTCACGTACCGCAAGACACTACCACCGACCAGTTTGAAGTTTGTATTGCTAGCCTGGCTGCCAACAACGGCCTAGGCTTCTCTGATGCTGCTTTGACTCCTGCCGGAAAGAAACACAACAAAGGGTTGGTTCTGAGACCCAGTGACATTATTGTGAGAGATTTTGATGGTTCTAAGCGAACAGTACTTGGAGAGCTCACTCTGCCTGTTAAAGTCGGTTCCCAGACTTTTGATTCCACTTTCTTTGTCATGGACATCCGTCCGACCTCTTGCCTACTTGGGCGCCCTTGGATATATAGGTATGTTACCTCTACCTTGCATCGAGTTGAAGTACACGTGAAAGGGAAGGTTATTCTGATGTGTGGTGAGGAAGAATATATGGTCAGTCATCTACAGTCATTCCGATACCTCGAGATGGAAGGTGAATTCTTCGAAACAACCTGTCAAGCTTTTGAAACAATCCCAGTCACATGATTGACTCTCCTGTCTCTCTGAAGTTACACAAGTTACGCCTAGGATGGCCTCATGAAGGATGCTCAGTCTTTGTTGAAGAAGGAGGTAGTGCTATTTGGGGACAGGTCCACGATCTTCCTTTCAAATTTGACAAACTGTTTAGGCTTCACTATCAAGTCGGAAGATGATCGCCAAGCGTGTCGGCCCTTTCCGCATCGCGCAGTGGAATCCATGCTATAGAAGACAACGACAACGACGACATCGCAAGTGGATCTTCCAACTCGGATCATGGGCTCGGCAATTGGAAGGCGAAGGCGTCATACCAATCTCCTTTAGTCGGGAGTAATTGCTCTTGTTTAGTTTTGCTTTTCGTATTTCTTTATGTTTTGAACAATAAAACTTTGAAAGGCTAGTGCCTTGCGGGCATCATGGCTCGTTTGCGAGGTTATTATCATTGTTTGCGTTTTCATTCAATAAATTCGTTGGACTTTTGCATTCAATTGTTTGTTTTCTTTCTTTTACTTTACCACCCTTCAAAAGCTATGTGTTTCTTACACACACCACGTGATACAACTGCGAATCACTCGAATCTGTTGATACACTATGCTATTGCTAAATATGACTTCGATAATCCGATCTACCAAGCCGAAGATGAAAGTGAGGAAGATTGTGAGGTGCAAGGAGAACTTGCGACTGCTACAAGAAGAAGCGAGTTATCTGACCACCAAGAGCGAGTTGAGGTTGTGAATTTGGGTACTAGCGAAGGCAGAAAAGAGTCAAGATAGGGCGGGTCTTGAGAACGTATTAAAGAAAGATTGGTTCGGATGCTACGAGACTATATTGAGGTTTTGCTTGGTCATACGAAGACATGCAGGTTTGGACATTGATATTGTGGTACGATTGCCAACAAAAGAAGGTTTTCTCGGTGAAGCGAAGGTTAAATCGCATCGTCTGAGATGTCGAGAAAATCAAAGCCGAAGTTATAAACAGTTCATGGCTTCCTAGCCGTTTCCTATCCACGATGGGTTGCAAATGTGGTGCCGTGCCCAAGAAGGATGGTAAAGTGCGAATGTGTGTGGATTACGAGATCCGAACAAAGCAAGTCAGAAGGCGATTCCCACTTCCTCACATTGATGTTACGGTTGACAACACCGCTCGGCATAAGGTTTTCTCCTTCATGGACGGTTTCTCGGTTACAATCAAATCAAAATGGCTCACGAAGACATGGAAGACTACTTCGTTACGGTGGGGCACTTTCGCTACAAGGTTATGCCGTTCGGTTGAAAACGGGCGCCACTTATCGTGCTATGGTAACATTATTTCATGACATGATTCATCACGAGATAGAGGTCTCGTCGAAGACATGATAGCTCGATCACAGGAAGAAGAACATCTTGATCATTTGCGAAACTATTTGACGAGTTAAAGAAATGCGGTTGAGACTCAATCCTAACAAGTGCACGTTTGGAGTCGGATCGGAAAACTCCTAGGGTTTGTTGTCGATGAAAAGGTATTGAAGTTGATCCCAAGGTTAAAGCTATTCAAGAAATGACTCCCAGAGGGAAGTCGGAGGTTTCTTGGGCCGATTGAATTACATTGCGATTCATTGCACACCTAGCGCTACACCGTGAGCCAATCTTCAAGTTACTTAAGAAAGATGAAGTAGTGGAATGGACGACGATTGCGGTTGCTTTTGACAAAATCAAGGGGTACTGAGAATCCTCCTATCCATGCGCCCTGAAGGAAGACCTCTTATCATGTACTTGGCGTATTAGAGAATTCAATGGGGTGTGTGTTGGGGCAACATGGCGAGTGCAGTCGAAAAGAGCATGCAATATACTACCTTAGCAAAAAGTTTACCGTTGTGAAACAAGATACTCACACTCGAGAAAACTTGCAACGCTTTAACTTGGGCTCGCCGACTAAGGCGGTATATGTTGACTCATACTACCTTGTTGATTTCTAAGATGGATCCGATAAAATACATATTTGAAACCAGCTCTCTCCGGAAGAATAGCAAGATGGCAAATGATCTTGACCGAGTATGACATCAATACACTTCTCGAGCGATCAAAGGAAGTGTAGTAGCCGATCATTTGGCTCATCAAGCCGTAGATGACTATCGGTCTATGCGATTCAATTTCAGACGAAGATGTCTTACTAGTTCGATTAGAAGAACCGGGCCGGACGAAGGACACGAACAAGGTCCCGATGGACCATGGTTTTGATGGAGCCTCAAACGCACTTGGCAATGGCATTGGCGCCATCATTACATCCCTGCGGTGGACATCGCCTTTCACCGCTAAATTATGTTTGATTGCACTAACAATATGGCGAATATGAGCGTGCATCATGGGTATCAAAAGCTATTGACTTAAGAATCAAGTTCTTACAAGTGTATGGAGACTCGGCTTTGGTGATCGATCGGATGAATGGCGCGATGGAAGCCGCCAACAAGAACATTAAGAAGATTATCGAAGATGGGTGACTTACAAAGATTGGCATGAGATGTTACCATTTGCTCTACATGGTTACCGCTTTGATGCGGACATCAGCGAGCCCCCTTCTCTAGTATACGGTATGGAAGCCGTCTTGCCAATCGAGGTTGGATACCCTCAACGAGTCCTTGACAGAGTTAAACGAAGCAGTGGATCCGACTCGCCTTGACAGTTAATTTGATTGATGAGAACGACTCGCATCCATACGCCATGGACGATCTATCGAAATGAATGATCGAGCATTTAACAAGAAGGTCAAGCAGGTCTACCAAGTCGGTGATCTAGTAGTCAGCGCATCATACGCCACAAGGTGATCGAGGAAAATGGACTCCCACCTCGAGGGACCGTTTGTAGTCAAGAAAGTATTCTCGTGAGACTATGATACTTAGCACCATGGATGGTGAAGACTTCCCACACCAGAGCGAGACATAGTCAAATAATACTACGCATAAAGAGACCCGCTAGGTCAATGACCTAGGCAAAAATAAAGGCATCCGGCGAACCAAAGGGTTGGGCAAAGTTAAGGATATATACAAAACATGTACACCGGCAAGTCGAAAACCTAAAAAGCGGCTTGGGCAAAAAGGTATCCGTGGTGAAAACCGAAAGGCGGTCTAGGCAAAAGTTAGGGATTTAAGCGTACGACTATGTCTCTTCCACATCACATGCTTCCGGACTACTATCAGCATTCAAGATTCAAATGGCGAAGATCAGTCTACTCACTTTCTACTAACAGCAAGGAGATGAGATATTTGAAATATATGAGTACTAGCATAGTTGGAACTTAACGAGATTGTTTCCGCATAGCTTTTTACCTTTCTTGTGTACAAACTACTTGGCCATACGCCACATTTCAAATGAATACAAATTCTTTCTCTTTACATTTTTCACTATTGTCGTTTGCAATAAGTCCAATGTTTGCTTTGAATGATTATATGCATTTGACAATAAGAATCTCTTCACAAACATGCGAAAAGTGGACATACAAAAGTAATTACTACAGGCTCTAGCAATCGAGATGACGAAAGTCACCGGTGCATTTCCCAGGCGGGATCCCATAGCGATGTCGCTTACCACAAGTCTTCCCAGTGAGTATCGTTAGTCCCGACGGTGATTCCACTCATTTGAGCAATGTTACGTCGATCTCAGCGATAACACTTCATCCGGTAGAGTATTTGTCATCGAGAATATCTCCCAACAATTCCCCTTTTCTCCGGGTATCGGACTTGAGACTTGGTCGGATAGTGGAGGAAACTTACACCTCTTATTCCCGATCGAGACTTCGAGCTCCAACCGGTCTCAGCGACCATCGCGCTCTCAGTGAGATCTACCCTCAAAATCCCCAGTAGAGCGCCTCTAATTCCTCCTCCCAGGATCTACATTACAAAATACCCAACAAATTGCATCTCAGACTCTCCCCAGCAGGGTCTATGTATGAGATCTCCAACAACGAGTTTCTCAGTCTCTACCTTCCTCAACAATATCTAGGCCTGAAACTTGGTCAGATAGAGCACCAGAGGAATCAAAGATATCTTTCTTCTCAGGATCTTCATCCTCGAGCAATCGAAATCCTCAAGCAGAACATCCGCATCTTCTTCAAGATGGATATGTTTTGAAATACCACAACATCTATCATTCATACATTACTCATAAAAGTCATAATTCATGCATATGTCATTCATATACATTATCATGCATCATACTTTGCATAAGACTAACAAATATTCTATCAAATTTCCTCTTGTTTTTTCAAAAGCAATTGAAAGTCACTTGATGCAAGCAGGTCCGAGTTAAGCCCGAATCTCGCGGAAAACTATCGAAAGACCGCCCTAGTTGTCCTCCGACATGGTCCGAGGATTAAGCCGAATCTAGGCAGGAAAACTATCGAAGACCGCCCCTAGTTATCCTCCGCGGTGGTCGAGTTAAGCCCGAATCTCGGCGGAAAAACTATACGAGCGACCGCCCTCGTTGTCCTCCGACAACGGATCCGAGGTTAATACGAAGCTAGGCGGAAACCCTATCCGAGCGATCACAAGTTATCCTCCGATAACGAAATGGATCAACACCGATGCCTGACGGGGACGATATCCACACTTTGCGAATTACTATCCCTCGAGTAATCCGCGAAGATTTATTACGAATCCTTCTTATTATCAGCAGCAACTACAGTCGGCGTCGACTCGGTTGCTGGATAACATCTTAAGCCCATCTTGACTACTTGTCAACATTTCTCCCTTTTGGAATCTGCATATTTAGTTAAAAATCAATACAAACCAATAACTTCATTCAAAGATGAGCACAAAGTCTAACATCGACTCCCTCGGATGGCATCTTAAGCCCGTCTCGTGCTCCTTCGAAGCGTCTGAGCCTAGCGTACGGCTCACTCTCCAGCATCGACCCTTCCAGATGGCATCTTAAGCCCATCACCGGCAATTCTCATGTCAGCAACCTCGAGTCTAGCGTACGACTCGTTCCCCCAGCGAAATCTCCAGCTTCTCCAAATGGCATCTGTAAGCCCATTCCCGCATCATCCATCCAACAGCGCGTGCAAATTTTCAGGTGTACTCGAGTGTTCCATCATCTTCTACCTCCAGGTCACGAAAGGCAAGCATGGCAATCTAACCCTTCCAGTACAAGAAGATTGAACATGGGCAGCTGTCATACCCTAAAATTTGCCCTCCATCTTCTCAAGATATTTCATACATCCATGCTCAATGATTCCTCGAGATGATCGAACAAACCTCTCTAGACAATCAACCCAAACTAGGGTTTGGTAATTCTCGACTCGGATGGACTTCCAACATCTCAATGTTCATCGTGCCTCCTCATATGCTTCAAAGATTCTCCATGTCAAGTTTCAAGCTTCCACAAGTCAAGTTTCCTCGAACAATTGCTCGGATGGTTGAAAATCGGTTGTATGGACAAAAGTCAAGCTATGGTCAACATCGATCAAACTTCATAATTTTTGGTCAACATCCTTATTTTGAAGTTACATTCATCATTTGATCAAGGGTTGATCATGATTCATCAAGAAAACTCAAGATTTGCTCAAAGTCAACTTTCTAAATTAGGGTTTCTAGGTGAAAAGTCAATGAACTTTGTTGATCATAACTTCTTCATACTTTATCGAAATTTTCCACCACCTCTTGTTTTGAAGGAAATTCAATTCTCTACAACTTCATGACTCACAAGAATGTCCAAAAAATGCTTCATTTGAGAGGTATGGCCCAAAACATTCCAGGTCATTTTCAAAGTCAACAAAAAGTCAACATTTTGTTTTGAAGATATATTGAGCATGGAAACTCCAATTGAGATGAGACCAAAAAGGTTGGTTAGAGGACTCTTAGAGCTTTCCAAAAAGTCCAAGAACACTCAAAAATGTGGAAAATTGAGCAAGATACACCATTCACAAGTTGGGCAATTTTGAAGAAATGCACAAAGTGAAATACTTCTAAAAATCAAAAACTTTGCAAATGGGCCTACTTTTTCTTCATCCAAACTTATTCCTCACACCATTAGGAATTTCCAAGCCTATAAATAGAGGATACTCAAAATTTCCTATAAATAGAGGATATTGAAAATGAAGAAATGTGACTTTTTCACATTTCTTGATTTTTTATGATCATGATGGATTATTTGAAATGTTTTTATGATTGAAAAATTTTAGTCTTGAAAAAGTTGACCAAAAGTCAAAGTTTGACTTTTTTGAGCAGATGAATTTTCATCAGATGGTTCAGAATTTGTCTGATGAAGAAACATGGACTTTGCAATGTTTTGAATCAAGAAAATAGGTCAAGATGTTGCATTGAAGATTTTAAAATCAATCTTCAAGCAAATAGGTCATCCATTGAGCAAAAAGTCAATGATTCACTATCTTCGATCAAAACCCTAATTGGTCGATCCAAGGTAGATCATGAGAAAAAGTTGGGAATCTGAAAATCAAATGTTGATGATTGATTAAGATAGATCATTTGAGGTTAGTGGGAAATCAAACCCTAATTGATCATATCTTGAACCGATGATATTTTGAAGAAACCCTGACTTTGACTTCTAGAAGCCACGCACAGTCTATTATGTTCTGAAACTGTTAGTGATGCAGTGATGCAAATGTAAGGTGGTATCTTAGGTAAAAAATTGGGGTATGACAACTATTAGCTAGAGAATACTAACATTCATACTTGGAATGAGTTAGCAGATGCTTTCCACAAACGTTACCAGTACAATGCTGAATTGGCACCAACCCGCATGCAACTGTAGAGTATGTCTATGGGCCGCGATGGGAAGTTCATAGAGTACGCCCAGAAATGGAGAGATCTAGCAGACAGAGTTCAGCCACCTTTATCTAATAGGGAGTTGGTTGACATGTTTATGGGAATACTGACACGCCCATTCTTCAATCATCTAATTGGAAACTCTTCAGCCGAATTCACCGAGTTGATATTGATAGGCGAACGTATTGAAGCTAGAATCAAGAGTGGAAAGATTCAAGTCGAGACATCTACAAATGTTGCAAAGAGATATTATGGTAGGTTGAAAGAAGCCAATGTTGTGTATGGTCAGAAGAGCTGTGATAAAGCTGATCGCAATCAATCTGTGGGTGCAGTCCTGATCTCCAATCCAACACCAGTACAACCTCAACAAGACAACGCACGTAGGCAGAACACACCAAGTGTAACACCCCAATTCTACCCCTCGTATTTAATAGTAAAATTAGAGTTTCAAAATTTCATCCAAACATAAATTGAGGTATCACATATTCGTGTTTTCATCACTTTCCATTATAATACACATCACAAAAATCAAAAGTCGGATATACCGATTCATATCATAAATCATCAAATAAACATATGACTATTCACAGCACAACGGATGTGTTCACAAAATATACATATCATCATGTTATCATCGACACATAAAGTTATAACATCATAAGATAATATACATAAACTATCCTATCCAAAATAATAACGTCGCCCAAAACCCTAGTGTTACTACGATCAGAGCAGAGTGACTCAAAATAAAGAGACTCGAGCTAATCCTCATCATCCTCGTGGATCACCTGCACGTTACCAATATAAAGGCAACGACGAAACAAGTAAAGGGTGAGATATTCCAAAATATATAATTAAAGGCATGATAAAATATATAAATAGTTTTAGAATCATAAATGATATAAGTTAGTAAGAGTATGTCAACATATATCAAAATCTTACATACTTTAAATTAGCATTTAGTGTATAAAATCAACACTTTAATTTCGTCACGTAATCATTATAATCGTATCAAAACAAAGTATCATATAACATCGCAATTCAACATAAGCCATCAATTAAAACCCAATTCCAAAAGACTCAAAAATAAACATAACCGACTCCATGAGACACGACTATGTTATGCATGTGGTACCCGTCGCTTTGTCCATAATTAGGGACATTGGCATAAAGCCCATCGTCGCTTGGCATAAACGCCCTCGTCGCCAACACAATGTATGTGACACGACAACACGACATCACAAACACGACACAACAAAAACATCATCATCGAACATCAAAATTGACATAAAGTCCATGTCGCCATATTTATCCACATCAAGATAAACATATCATCGCGCATATCATCAATTATTCATTATAAGTAAACCGTCGCAAACATCATGTTTAATCACACCACATCATTATCAAATAGTTCACTAAATTCCAAACGCGGGAAAATAAATAAACATCAATAATTGTCGCAAAAGTCGTTCCTAATAACCGGCATTAATCATAATCGTCAACATCACAATCAGATTGTCCATACGCGACTTAAATTGACTAAAACGCAACCCGATACAATTTAACCGTAATTTGGCCTATTTCGGGTGGTTTCGTAAAAACTCGAAATTTTGAAAAACTAACCTCACCACTACATTCTACGCGTCGAACTTAGCTAGTACGTCAATTTTTTTTAAATTCGGAGCAACTTGCTCTGTCGCCGAAATTACCGAAATCGGGAAATCAGAACATAATCGGGTTCCAAATTTAATCGGATAACTTATGTCATAATTATATTTTATTAATATAAACTATTAGTATGTGAAATTAGGGAAAAGGAAAGAAACAGAAGCTAAATACAAAATTATGCAGGTAACAGAAACTGGAACCAGTAGAAAACAGAAAAATGGCAAAATCGCTTTCCCTTCCTAGCATAAAAGGGACAGACGTCCCAGGGCCCTAAGGGGAAGGGGGCGGGCGCCTGAGGAGAGGGGGCGGTCACCCTCCATAGTGAGGTGGGCGCCTCCCTTTGCATCGTCCTCCCATCTTCTTCTTGTTCGACGGTTTTCATTACAGACAGAGTTTTTATGGTTTTACAGTTTCTGCATTTTTCCATTTTCTACACTTCTAATTCCTACTAGCCATAATAAATCACCAGCATCAATACTCCTAACTCAACTTTCCTAATTTATTCCAACAATCACACACAAAACTCATAAACCATAACATCAATTTTTATCCTAAATCCACAACATATCAATCAAACCCTAACTATAGGAAGTGGAAAATCAAACCCCTTACCTTAAATGCTTGGATGATCCTAGATGCTCCAACCAACTCAAACCCCTAGTTTTGCTCTTGCTCTTGCTCTTCCTCCAAAAATCTCTCTAGCTTTCTCCCTAAGTATGTTTTTGGTGTTGTAATGGAAGAAAATGAGGAAATGGTGGTTTTGTTGATTTCTACTACAAGCCCATAGGGTGTACACCCAATTCTCTCTAATTAGTACTCACACCCCCAACTTGTCTTACTATTAATTATAACACTAATAATATCTAATAATACTGTTAACCCAATTAATTAAAATAACTTCGAGAAATTAAATATCGGTCCGAATAATATTTTACCGAAACGAACGGAATAAAAACCGGACCGAACGAAACGTCGCCGAATATATTAACAGATATATCGATTAATGTAAATATTCTCGTTGCAAAATAATCGTCTAACGGTAACTTGAAAATATTAAATCAAACGGGGCGTTACACCAAGAAGACAGTTTACGAAGATCAACATGCCATTGTCTCAAGCACTACAACACATGTTGAAAGCAGAGCTGATCACTTTGAGAGATCCTCCTCAGCATGTCAACACTTCTTCTCTGAAGTACAATCCCAACAAGGTGTGCATACAACTCCAATAGCCCTGGGAACAAAACCAACAACTGTTGGGCCCTGAAGAACAAGATCCAAGACATGATTGAAGCTTAGGAAATTGAATTCGACCCTCCTATCAAAACCCCGAATGTGATCAATGCACCAATGCTCAATCATGGAAAGAGTGCCAATGCCATTGATAACGACTCATATGTCTTTGTTGTGAATGAGTTAACCACTCCTTTGATGACTATTAAAAAGAATCTTCTACAAGCCAGTCTGTTTCAAGGATGTTTTGACCATTGTCGTTACTGGGCGTCCAAGACTAATAGATGTGCATGGTTAAAGAGAGGTGTCCAACACCTGATAGACAACCGAGAAGTGTTATTCATGAAAACTCTAGTCTGTAGAGAGTTTATACAAAGATGTTTCCAAAAGCTTCAAGATCGAAGACGTAAGCGAAGCCATACCAGAAGTCTGGATACCTTGGGTCAGCCAAGTGGGAAGTTTAATTTCATGGTGAGATATACTGCCCCCGAAATCTCCATGGTTGCAATTGAAGACATCAAGGCAACCGGATGAGGAGATGACGACTATCCTGAAGAATATGCTAATGTGAACACAATAAGGATCACCTCTGTCGATCCTACACCTAGAGTGGCACCTCTGATTATTACCTCACCAGACTAATTCCATATTCCTCTGAAAACGCTATACCTTGGAATTATGTAGCCGAAGTTTACTACTATGGCATCAAGTAAGAGCCATTAGACATCAAGGACAATGTAGTTAAAGCTACCAGTCCTGATGTCGACAATATCACCAGATCAAGCAAAGTAACAAGAACTGGAAGAGTATTTTCACCAGATACCTCTCCTCCAAAAGACACTACTGCACCAGTCCGCATTCCTGCTGTAGAGCCAATTCTCGAGGCTCGAGGAAAAGAGAGAGTGATTCAACCTGCTCAGGCGGAAGTACCAAAGGAAGTTGCTGAAGATACCTCCAGGCAAGAGATGGAGGAAATTCTGAAGATGATTAAGAAGAGCGATCATAATGTTATAGAGAAATTGGGACAAACTCCATCCAAGATTTCCATATTTGCTCTGTTGTTGTGCTCTGAGGCTCATGCTAATGCCTTGGTGAAGTTTCTGAAGAATGCTCATATAACGCAAGACACTTTTGCTGACCAATTCGAAAGTTATATTGCTAGCCTGACCGTAGACAATGGTTTGGGATTTTCTAAAGCTGATATAACTCCGGCAAGAAGGAAACACAACAAAGCTTTACACATTTATATAGGGTGTAAGGGAACTACATTGTCCCATGTGTTGGTGGATACTGGCTCTACTCTGAATGTCCTGCCGAAGAGTGCTCTTGACCGACTTGATGCTGAAGAAGTGGTCATGAAACCCAGTGACATAATCGTAAGAGCTTTTGATGGTTCGAAGAGAACAGTACTTGGAGAGCTCAACCTGCCGATCAAAGTAGGTTCCTAAACTTTTGATTCTACTTTCTTTGTGATGGACATTCGTCTAGCTTATTCTTTCCTGCTCAGACGCCCTTGGATATATGGGGCAGGCGTTGTTACCTCTACCTTGCATCAGAAGTTGAAGTATCTAGTGAAGGGGAAGATCGTTATAGTATATGGAGAAGAATAATATATGGTAAGCCATCTGAAGTCTCTCGATACGTTGAAATGGAAGGAAAATTTATCGAGACTCCCTATCAAGCTTTTGAAGTGGTTCTACGAGTCATGCCTCTGATTGTCTTGTCACTCCTAAGATTACTAGAGTTCCACCGAAGATGGACTCGTTGAAGGACGCTAGAGCTGTAGTTGAAAAAGGAGGTTGTACCATTTGGGGTCAGCTACCCGAGTTTCCATTCTAATATGACAAGAATGGTTTAGGCTTCACTTCCAAGGTCAGAAGATGATACGCGGTGAACGTGCTGGTGGACCTCCATTCCACATCAACAAGAATGAAGTTCATGCTATAGAAGACGATGATGGTGACATCGACATTAAAGATTGGATCTTCTCAACTCTCGACAATGGACTCAACAATTGGACGGCTAAGGATGTTATGCCAATTTCCTTTAGATAGGAGTAGTTGTTTTTTTTCTTCTGTTTTATGCTTTTATGCTTTATAGTTTCGAACAATAAAAGTTTAAGCCTAGTGCCTTGCCCAGGGCACCATGACTCATTTGTGAGGGTTGTTATTTGTCATTCACATATTTTTATTCAATAAATCATTGGAATTTTGCATTCAAATATTGTTCTCTTTGTCTTTCTTTTTACTTTATCACCTTTTCAAAAGCTATGTGTTCTTACACACACCCACATAATAAACTGCAGATCCACATTCACTAAGGATCCCATTGATAATGACTATACGATTGTTAAATATGACTTCGATAATCTGATCTACCAAGCCGAAGACGAAGGTAAGAAAGATTGTGAAGTGCCAGGAGAACTTGCCAGACTACTACAGCAAGAGGAAAGGGATATACAGCCACACGAAGAACTAGTCGAAGTTGTGAATCTAGGTACTGACAAAGACATAAAAGAAATCAAGATAGGAGCGGGTCTTGAGAACAGTGTTAAGGAAAGATTGATCTAGATGATGCAAGATTATATTGAGATTTTTGCTTGGTCTTACGAAGACATGTCCGGTTTAGATATCGACATTGTGGTACACCGACTACCAACAAAAGAAGGTTTTCTCCCTATGAAGTAGAAGGTTCGCCGTATACGTCCTAAGATGTCTTAGAAAATTAAAGCCGAAGTTATGATACAGTTCAATGCTGGTTTCTTAGCCGTTACTTCCTATCCACAGTGGGTTGCGAACGTGGGGCCCGTATCTAAGAAGGATGGCAAGGTGCGTATATATATGTACTACCGAGATCTGAATAAGGCGAGCCCGAAAGATGATTTCCCAATTCCACATATTGATGTCCTAGTTGATAACACCTCTCAGCACAAGGTCTTCTCTTTTATAGATGGTTTCTCTGGTTACAATCATATCAAGATGGCTCCCGAAGAAATGGAAAAAACCACTTTCGTTACACAATGGGGCACTTTCTGTTACAAGGTCATGCTATTTGGGTTATAGAATGTTGGCGTAACATATCACCATGCTATGGTAGCTTTATTCCATGATATGATCCATCACGATATAGAGGTCTACGTCGACAACATGATAGCTCGATCACAAACCGAAGAAGAACATCTTGATCATTTGCGTAAGCTGTTTGATAGGCCAAAGAAATACAGGTTGAGGCTGAATCCGAGCAAATGCACCTTTGGAGTCAGATTCGGCAAACTCTTGGGATTTGTAGTCAGTGGTAAAGGTATCGAAGTTGACCCTGCTAAGGTTAATCTATTCAAGAAATATCATCTCCCCGTACCGAGAAGGAAGTAAGTGGTTTCTTAGGATGACTAAATTACATTTCAAGATTCATTGCACATCTAACCGCTACTTGTGAGCCAATCTTCAAACTATTGAAGAATGATCAAGTAGTAAAATGCAAAGACGATTTCCATACAGCTTTTGACAAAATCATGGAGTACCTACAAAAACTTCTTATCCTAATGCCACCAGTTGAAGGAAGACCTCTGATCATGTACTTAACAGTATTAGAGAATTCAATGGGGTGTGTGTTGGGGCAACATAACGAGTCTGGTCGAAAAGAGTATGCAATATTCTACCTTAGCAAAAAGTTTACCGACTGTGAAACAAGATAATCACAGCTCGAGAAAACTTGAAGCACTTTGGCTTGGGTTGCTCGTTGACTAAGACAGTATATGTTGACTCACACTACCTTGTTGATCTCTAAGATGGATCCGATAAAATACATATTCGAGAAACCTGCTATCTCCAGAAGAATAGCGAGATGGAAAATGATCTTGATCAAGTATGACATTCAGTATACTACCTAGAAAGCGATCAAAGGAAGTATAGTAGCTGACCATTTGGCTCGTAAAGCCGTAGATGACTACCAGTCTATGCATTTCGAGTTCCCAGACGAGGATATTATGTTATTCACCGATTACAAAGAGCCTGGACCGGATGAAGGACCTGAGCTAGGATCCCGATGGACTATGGTCTTTGATGGAGCTTCTAGCACTTGGTAATGGTATTGGTATGAGATCTCTAAGGCGGCCATACACCTTTCACCACCAAATTATGTTTTGATTGCACCAACAATTTGGCTGAGTATGAAGCATGCATCATGGGGATCAAAGCTGCTATTGACTTGAGGATAAAATTCTTGCAAGTATACAGAGACTCAGCTTTAGTGACTATTCAAATTAAAGGCGAGTGGGACACGAAGCATCCGAATATCGATCGAGAACATGTGTTGAATCTAATCCCCTACTTTTAGGAAATCAATTTTGAGCATATTCCACGAGAAGATAATTAGTTTGCATACACATTAGCTACCATGTCATCTATGTTCAAAGTCAGATGGGACAAAAAGGCTCCTCAGATTACTATTAAAAGACTAGACGAACCAACATACTATTGTGAATTTGATATTGAAGGAGTAGAGGAGAAACCTTGGCTCTACGAAGTGAAGAGGTATCTCAAGACTCAAAAATACCATGAAGGGGCATCATTAATTGATAAGAAGTTTCTAAGAAGATTTGCTTCCAAATTCTTTCGATATGACATTCTATACAAATGCAACCATGAATTTGCCTTACTTGATGTGTAGATCGAGAGGCAATTTGAATAAACTATGGAAGAGTTACATGAAGGCACATTTGGTACTCATTCTAGTGGAAATACAATGGCTAAGAAGATTCTAAGAGCAGGATACTACTAGTCCACTATAGAAGCTGATTGCTATCGCTATTCCGGGTCTTGTCACAAATTCCAGATATACACAAATAAAGTGCATTTGCCTCCAGTTCCGTTGAATGTTCTGACTGCTCTGTGGCCTTTCGTGATGTGGGGCATTGATATGATTGGAGAAATCAAACCTTCCACTTCTAATAAACACCATTTCCTCCTTGTTGCTATCGACTACTTTACCAAGTGGGTAGAGGTAGCCTCGTTTGCATCTATTACCAAGAATGTCGTGGTACGATTCATCAAACATAATCTCATCTGTCGATACAACATCCCCGAAAGGACTATCATAGACAATGAAACCAATCTCAATAACAAGATGATCACCAAACTCTACATGTAGTTCAAGGTAAAGCATCACAACTCTTCTCCACATCGGCTGAAGATGAATGGCACAGTGGAAGCCGCCAATATGAATCTTAAGAAGATCATATAAAAGATGACAGTTACATATAAGGACTGGCATGAGATGTTTCCCTTTTCTCTCCACGGTTATCGCACTTCAGTATGAACATCTACAGGGGCAACCCCTTTCTCTCTCGTATATGGTATATAAGCGGTTCTACCCATTGAGGTCCAGGTTCTTTCACTCAGAGTATTGAAAAATGCGGTGTTAGACGAAGACGAATGGGTCCAGACTCGACTTGACCAGATAAACTTGATTGATGAGAAATGACTCACAGGCCATCTGCCACGAACAGATTTATCAAAAACGCATGATCAAAGCCTTCATTAAGAAAGTCAAGCACCGAGTATACCATGTTAGCGATCTAGTAGTCAAGCACATCATCCTACCACAAGGTGATCGCAGGGGAAAATGGACTCCCACCTATGAGGGACCATTTGTAGTAAAGACAATATTTTCTGGCGGAGCCATGATATTGAGCACTATGGATGGGGAAGACTTCCCGCACCCTGTGAATGCAGAAATAGTTAAAAAATACTACGCATAAACGAGAACCGCTAGGTCGATTGGCCTAGGAAAAAATAAAGGTGTCCTGGCGAACCAAAAGGGTTCGGTAAAAAATTAGGGACCATATGTGAAAAAGTGTACAACCGGCAAGTCGAAAACCTGCAAAGGCGGCTTGGGCAAAAAAGGGTATTCCGGTAGATTGAAAACCCGAAAGGGCGGTCAAGGAAAAAGTTAGGGATTAAAGTGTACGATTATGTCTCGTCAAAGATCATCCACTTACACTACTACCAACTTCAAGATTCAAATGGCGCAGATCAATCCAATCATTTTCTTTTCGCAACAAGGAGATGAGGTAGTCGAGAATATATGAGCAATAACAGAGTCGAAACTTGATGAGATTGTTTCCACGACTTTTATCACTTTTAATGTTTTGACGATTCCCTCTTACTAGGATATCATCTCTTGGTACCTGTTGCTGTTTATAGGCCCACTTTTCAAAATCAATATAATTTCTCTTCTAAATTTTTTTTTTTACTTTTATCTGTTTTGTTTGCATAAAGTCCAATGATTGTTCTGAATGGTTATATGCATCTGACAATAAATACCTGTTCACAAATACACAAAAAGCGAATAGAAACATGCAATTACTATAGGCTCTAGGAATGAAGATGACAACCAAAGTCACCAACGCATCCTTGGCAGAATCAGTTTCACATAAATATTCGCACAGAATAATCTCTACAATCCCCACAGAGCCATCGCTCCTTCGATAGAGACGGATTTCCCAACAAGATTACTACTATATCATCTATTTTCAACAATTTCCAACACTTCTGTTAAACACGTTAGTCCCCAAGCACTGTTCGTCTCAACCCATCACGTTAGTCCCTGAGCAGTGATCGTCAACTCATCACGTTAGCCCCCGAGCAGTGATCGTCCTAACCCATCACGTTAGTCCCCAAACAGTGATCATCAACTCATCACATTAGTCCCCGAGCAGTGATCGTCTCAACCCATCACGTTAGTCCCCGACCAGTGATCGTCTATATTGTCACGTCAGTCCCCGAGAAGTGATTGTCTATATTTTCACGTTAGTCCCCGAGTAGTGAGCGTCTACATCTATTCTTGTTACATTAGTCAGGCGTTAGCGGATCAACTTTCAACTTATCATGGTCCCGAGCGGTGATCATCTACATTGTCACGTTAGTCCCCTCACAGTGAACGTCAACTTTTTTACGTTGGTCTCTGACCAGTAACAAGCTATCATCAACTTATTATATAAGTCTGCAAGCAGTAATAAGCTATTCAAAACTACATCATTCCCCAACAAGGGTTATATACAAGATATTTATCCCCAGCTTAGTATCACAAATATTATAATTCCCCAACAACATTAATATCCCAACCCAAAACTTGGTCAGATAGTGCATCAGAGGAATTCACATCTATATCTTATAGATCCGAGACCAGACGGATATACCAAACAAAGAAACTTGTAGATCATTCCCTAACAAGTGTTATATATAAGATATTTATCCCCAACTTAGTGTCATAAGGATTATAATTCCCCAATAGCATTAATATCCCAACCCAAAACTTGGTCAGATAGTGTATCAGAGGAATTCACATCTATATCTTGTAGGCCCAAGACCAGACGGATATACTAAACAAAGAAACTTGTAGATCAATGCACGAAACAAGGCAGGCGACTAATCTACACAATCAAATGGTATGAAGTCCCGAAACCAGACGGGTTTACCAACGAACAATAGGCTACGCATTAATAGCCAAAACAAGAGGGGGAAACTATCTATATCTTGATGAATGCTTATCCCAGATAAAACCGATACGAAGTTTATTCGACTCTCTATCATCGATATCTCAAATGGCATCTTTAAGCCCAACTATGACTACACATTGTCATCTCTCCACCCAAAATGCTGCATATCTAGTTAAAAATCAATGTGTACTAATAACTTCATTTTAAGACTGCAATACAGTCTAACATACGACTCACTCTCCAGCATCAGCTTCTCCAAATGCCATTTATAAGACCATTCTAGGACATCTTTAGCTGACGATCTCATTCCATACACCAACAAACACAAATTTCAAGGGCACTCAAGTGTTCAATCATCTTCTACCTTTAGGTCACGAAAGGCAAACATAACAATCTAACCCTTCAGGTACAAGAATATTGAACAGGGGAAATTGTTGTACCCTAAAATTTGCCTTCCAATTTTTCCAGTGAATACACATCTCCATACTCAAGAATTCCTCAAGGATTGACCAGATGCACCCACTCCTAAGTAATCAACCCATACTAGGGTTTTGATTCTCTCAAGTCAAAGATGATTCCTATTGCCTCAAGTGAGAATCATGCCTCCTCGTATGTCTCAATGTATCACCATGTCAAGTTTCAAGCCTCACATTTCAAGTGTGCTTAGTCAATTGCTCAAATGGTTAAAAATCGGTTGTATTGGACAAAATCAACTATGGTCAACATACAGTCAAACTTCATCATTTTTGGTTAACACCAAGATTTTGAAGTCACATTCATCATTTGATAAAGGGTTGATCATGATTCATCAAGAAAGTCATAGATTTGATCAAAAGTCAAAGTTTATAAATTAGGGTTTTGATCAAAAGTCAACAGAACTTTGACTAGGCATAACTTTCACATACTTCATCAAAAATTTTTCCACCAAAGCTCAATCTGTTGGAAATTCAATTATCTACAAATTTGTGTCTCACAAGCTTGTGCAAAAAATGCTTCATTTGAGAGTTATGTGTCAAGACATTATAGGTCCTTCTAAAAGTCAACAAAAAATCATCTTTTTCAAAAGAAGTGTACATGAACATGAAATCTTCAATGAAGATGAAACAAAAAGGAGAATTTAGAGGGCATCTTGAGATTTATAAATAGTCCAAGAACACTCTCAAATGGTGAAAATTAAGCAATTTATGGTTAGAGAAAGTTTGGAATTTTCGAAGAAATGCATGAAGGAAATATTGATCAAACTTGAAATTTTTTCAAATGGGCTTAGGTTTTTATGATATGAACTTGTTTCTAAGATGGACCATGACCTCTAAGTTCAAGTACACGCCCTTCCATCATTTATTTAATTTATTTTTGAATTATTCCATTAAAATTCAATTTTAAATAAAATAAAATACAAGACAAGAGGCCAAGGCGTGTGGGCTTTATTATTTAGATATCTTGAGGTCCAAGAAATACATTGCAAGCTGACAAGAAGAATACAAGGAATAATTGCATGAATATTGGCCAAGTTTGGAAATATTACATTTGATTTCGAAATCAAATATTTCTCAATGAATGCCAAATATTTTCTCTCAAGTTTAACCTAATTATCTTGCCCTATAAATACAAAACACCTTCGGACATCAAGGGGCGAGTTCTTGCAACCATAAAGCTAGGATTTTTTCTCAAAAATATAAACAAACTTGCCCCATCGAGTTTCAATTCCTAGCCACATCCAATCGATTCCAAGCATTGCATCGCGCTCCTAAGACATGTAGGAGTTTGTTTCAATAATTCTTGAAGCTGCGAATAAGTGATGGTGTATAAATTTTTGGTTTGGAGATGGTTAGGGATATGAGAAATTATTAACCCCAATTTAAGGTTCTATGAGTTTATCAAAGATCCTTTTCTACATCTTTGTTAGTTTTAATTGGTCAATAATCTCTCCGTTTTTACGGTTCGGTATACATTACATTTTTGTAAACAAGTTGGAGAACACTTAGCTCTCTTATAATTAAATGAATTTCTTTCAAAAAATTACGGAAATTTGACGATTTATGCGGGATGCCGTGGCATGTTTTTATTGGCAATAGGCGTGACTTGTTTTGTGGCAAGATTTGTTGAATCTGATGATTCATAGAAAATTCTGCATGATCTGAAGGTTTTATAGTGTATCCTTTTTCATCTTTGTAGTGTTGATAGAGGTGATTGACTATTCAATGCCGTTTTATTTATCTCAAGTATGTAATAGAAGGTGATAGTAAACTTTTCTTTACATTAG
This sequence comes from Vicia sativa, assembly GCA_021764765.1. Taxonomy (NCBI): domain Eukaryota; kingdom Viridiplantae; phylum Streptophyta; class Magnoliopsida; order Fabales; family Fabaceae; genus Vicia; species Vicia sativa. The sequence continues at coordinate 166,381,963 of CM038793.1, read as the reverse complement.
TGCGTTATTTTGCGAATTTGCTTATGCGATGTTGGAATAATATGGTTAGTTTTTTGAATTAGTTTACGTATGTTGATATTTGGGGAATTGGTTGCACATGTGCCTTCTTAGTGAACCTATTAGTTGATGCAATTTAGTTTTATATAAAAAATTAGGGAATTTTATCACCCACCTAGCGGGGTTCTTCTCCATCTCTGGTGGAAACCCAAAAATACCCCCTGTTTTGTAAGTGCACTTATGAATTCACTTGGTGGACTTCACAATAAACTTACAAAATAACCGATAACTTTTAAAAATAAAGTGATTTTGCAAGTACACCCGAATTCACCTTATTTTAAAAAATTAGGTGAATTCATAAGTGCACTTACGAATTCACCTGATTTTGGGTAGTTCGTAAGTACACTTACAAAATCTGTGTTTTGTTTTAACAAAACACATAGAATAACCCCCAAGCCCATTTCATTTCAAAACACCCAACACCCAACTATCAAACTCACAAAAACCTAACATTTATACTAATTCAATCTCACTTCATTCAAGTTCATCTTAGCATTTCAATTCCAAACTCTTTCAAAATTCATCTCCAAACTCATCTACGAATTTAAGTTGGTGTAAGTTTTCTTCACTTTTTTTATTCAAAAATATAAATTTTTATAAGATTATTATGTTAGGTTGTAGAAATTAAATAAGAATAGGTAAATGTAGTTGTATTGGATAAAAATAATGGAATTTTGGGTGTTTAGGGACTGAGTTTTCTGGTTTTGGAAATTTTTGGACGAAGGGATTTCACAAGTACATCTACGAAGTGACCCTGGAGGGACTTCGTAATTGCACTTGCAAATTCACGCAGGATGGGTGAATTCATAAGTGCACTTAAGAAGTTTTGCCATACTTGTTTTAAATTAGTAACCTAACAATTATAATGGTTTATTTCAGGAAAATAGTAGAGAACTAAGATCGGATGGCGCCTTTGAGACAACAGGCCAAGCTGCCTCGTCTCGTCGAGGTGACAACAACAACAGGTTAACCGGCCTCGTGGACGAGGTCGGGTACAAAGGTAGCAACTAGATATAACTTCACGTTCTGCACCATCACACATGAGTCGTCTACATGAGGCGTCTACCTCTACTACACAGGAGGTACACGATGACAGTGCATGGGAGGAGTAGGTACTAGAGGAGCAAGTATCGAAGGAGGCCGGGATGATCAGGAGGATCTGAAAATGTTGAGGTTCAAAGCAGCGTTCTTGAGGAACCTACAACAACGGAGGATGGCTATCCGGAGGGCCATATGACACATCTCTCCTCATTCATATAAGGATCCTGCTCGTTATGTTTGGGATGGGCAAATATTTTGTTGTTCCACTTGAGTTATTTCATAATATAGTTATTTCATACTATAAATTTTATTCCAAAATACGGTTCATATTGAGTTATTTTCGTTGGATTCATTTGTTTCAGTAAAGGAAGGCTTTAAAGCATGTAAATCGCTCCCGCAAGATTTACATTCTTTGTATTCCCAAGGCTCGGTGGTTCCATAATGCTGTCATCTAATCCAGTCTTTTAAGATTATGTGGTAAGGGTTATAATACCATAAGTATCGGTATTCAGGATGCTTTTGCTGAGAGGTGGCATAAGGAGACGACATCTTTCCACTTTTCAGCTGGGGAGTTGACCATCACGCTTGATGATGTTGCCTGCTTGCCGAAAATACTTATCAGAGGTAGGTTACTGAACCATATAAAGATATCCAGAGCTGAGGTAGTGGATGTGTGAGTATATCAGAGCTGATCCGGACAGGGCTACATCAGACTGCGACTCCACAAACGGGGCACACGTAAGGTTATCCTACCTAAAGGAGCTATATGAGGAGCACCTAAGTGTAGAAGTATCTGCAAAAATAACTGCAAATACAGTTGGGGTGCCTGAGGACGAGAATGTTTTTGATATGTTTCACTGTGGCAGTGTTGTCCGGTGTTTTTTTGATGTACTTGGTAGGCATGTCCGTCTTTGCGGACAAGAGTAGCCACTACACCGATGTGGCATACCTGAGGTATTTTATGGACCTGACTACAGCTCGTGAGTGGAACTAGGGTGCCGCTGTTCTGACCTACCTCTACCAAAAGTTGAGTGAAGCTTCCAGATGAAGGGAGAGGGTGCTCACTGGCTCGTGCACACTCCTCACAGTATCTTTTTTATTGTAACAATAAACTTTAATTAGTTTTAATATATTTGTACCTACACATTATGTTTTTGTTGATGCAGAGCTGGATAATATCATACTTTCACCGCATCCATGGTTACATAGAAGATCCCAACTACGAGGCCACCATACCAAGGGCTGCCAATTTTATTCTCAACAGAGGCAACCAAAATGTGCTTCCTTATTGGGCATTCCTTGGTCGTACTGCGCATTACGACATTAATTGGACTCCATTTGCGTACTACAGGGAGGTTGTGGCATTCGATCCCATTTCATTATACTCTGGATGGGTAGCTTGTGGGTCGAATATAATGGTCATGTATCTGCTCGAGCGGTGTATCCGCCGTTTGGCTTTGTGGAGATCATACCTAGATCTCTTTTTCAGGCTGCTCCCGATGCCATGACACGGTGTAACACGGTGAACTGACTTTGTAGGTTTTTGTATCGCAAATGTGCAGATAGCAAGAGTCGCCACCGACTTTTCTTTTATGCAATTAATGGAAGGTAAAAAGTACAGAAAAATACCTTCGTTAGATTCTGAGTAAGGGAGAAGGTTATGAAAAAGGAAGGTATTAGCACCCCTTTTCATCCGTAGTTATCTACGGGCTCTTAGTTGCTCTTAGATCACTTTAAAATTGTTCTTTCTGTGTGTTTGACAAAAAATGTTTTGAAAAAGGCATTTCGCTTTGACTTTGTAATGATTCATGTAGGAATGTATACAACGTGTTCGGAAATGTTTCGTTTTGAAAAGAGTTTGAACTTTGACAAAAGTGTGAGGTGTGAAAAGTATTTTGATAGAGCAAGCAACTAAAAGTCTTATTACCTACTCAGAATTGGTCGTTTTCGTGTTGTTTTACGTTCCTTTAGAATAGTGCTATCCATACCATTAGTTGGTAGGTAGCCTATTCGTTGGATATGCGGGACATTCGAAGGGACATCGTATGGTCATAGAAGGCAACTTGTAGGAAGTATCGTAGCACATTCGAAGGGACTATCATCATTTTTCGTAGGCGACAATCGAGGGTCAAGATCATGTATTCGTAGGCGACGTCGTGGGTCTATGATCTTTGTATCGAAGGGACTATGATGATTTGTTTTGAAGGCAACGGTGCTAGAATACCTCTACGTTCGAGGGACATGACCATTTGTATTCGTAAAGGCAACGAGAGAGAATTACCCTAAGGGGTGCATGTGTGAAAGAGTGTGTCAATTCAGATATGTTATCTTTGAAAATTATGAGAGATCTATGTCCAATTTTAGTCTTGCCATACACACCTAATTACTAGCAGTTTATAGGGTGCGGAAATTAAATTGCGGAAAGTAAAAGTACGGAAAGATAAACCCTACGCTATTACATGGCTTTGGGGCAGATACATAATTCAAAATGCGGAAAATAAAAGTCCTAATTAAACTATTACATCCCATAGGCAATTACAAAATATGAAAAGAAAGCGATAAAAGAAATCAAAGCGGAATAACTTTGTGAAAAGATGAAAAATTGGGAAATACGAGGAAATCAAATAAGAGGAAAATGTTAGTAAAAATAATAATTTTTGAATGAGAAAAATGTTTCATGCTGGAAATAACATTAATATGCTAAAATAATTTTTTGGGATTTTTTGGAGTTAATTTAATAATTAAAAATCAATTAAAGGTGATTTAAATGATAAATTAACAATTAAATTAAATATGCATGCAAAAATAATATTTTTAATTTTATAAATTAGATAAACATTTTCTGAAAATAATGCAAAAAATAAAAATATTTTTTGGTGTTTTTAAATGCATGATAAAAATATTTAAAGCTAAAATAAAATGCATGGAAAATATCAAACAGAAAATATGAAAATATAAAAAAACATGTTAGTTTGTAAAAGAAGCAAAAATAAATGGTCCTTGCAGGAATCGAACCGGTGACCTTGGCTTTACATCCCCACGCCTTGACCAACTGAGCTGGAGTGCACGCGTGTCATGGAAACAGAGCGAACGGATTGTAAACGAGTGGCACTCCACATTGCACCAAATCACGCGCCAAGAACTTCATCGTTCTCGTTTGAATTCTGGGAATTTTGCGTCGGTCTTTCTTCGACGCTAAGGCCCCTGCAATTTCTAAAATCTCATATACATAATATAAATGAATTGTGCGTACATGAATCAATTGGAAATCACATTCTAAACACGATGGTGGTGGTCTTTTGGTCCAATTTTTCCGTTTTAAGGAAGCCCTAATTCGGTTCAGAAAACCCTAACAATGGCATATTTCGATTCAGGCCATGGAAATGCAATTCGATTGTCTAGATAGCTTGCAAACTTCAAACTAAACACAAATCAAACATCAAAACATGTTAAAAGTGCATGATAAACAGAATTCGATTTTGAAAAATATATGAACAAACCAAATTCGGATTTCGTGATTCTTGATGGTTTTGCAACTTGTAAAGGTCTAGATCGATTCTAAACAACCCAAGGAACACGATGGAATGCTCAAAATTGATTGAAACAGGCTAGAACTGTGGCTGCAAGTGACTTGTAATACACGGCTTTTTTGAGTTAGGTTAGGGTTTCTCCAAGCAATTTTTCTGTTCTAATTCATGTGCTATGCCTTGTATATTTATATTGGATGGAATTTGAGCTGATTTGAGGAAGAAATAATCATCAATCAATGCAAAGATTATTTGATTTGGTACAAAATCAAATCTTATCTTTTTTGATCAAATTTCACCAATTCCTTGCCAATTCAAATCAAATTTCGAAATTTGCCAGCTTTCTTGGGTTGCTTGGATCTCAAGGATGAGAGAAAAATCAATTTTGCAATTAATTTTGATTTTATACCTTATTTTTGAATTTAATTTGTATTTAAATGAATAACTTCCAAATTAAATAGAAAAATAAAATAAAAATTCGTGGCATTGGGCTTGGATATTCCTAATTGCATAAGGAACAAGTTTGGATGAAGAAAAAGTAAGCCCATTTGCAAAAAATTTTATTTTTAGAAGCATTTCTCTTTGTGCACTTCTTCAAAATTGCCCAACTTGCACAAGGTGTATTTTGCTCAATTTTCCACATTTTGTAGTGTTCTTGGAATTTTTGAAAAGCTCTAAGAGTCCTATAACCAACCTCTTTGGTTTCATCTCAATTGGAGTTACCATGCTCAATATATCTTCAAAACAAAATGTTGACTTTTTGTTGACTATAGTTGACTTTTTGCCCAATACAACTGATTTTCAACCATCTGAGCAATTGTCTGAGGAAACTTGACTTCTGAGGCTTGAAACTTGATATGGAGAATCTTTGAAGCATATGAGGAGGCATGATGACCATTGGAGATGTTGGAAGTCCATCTGGATCTGAGAATAGCCAAACCCTAGTTTGGGTTGATTGTCTAGGAGAGGGTTTGTCTGATCAACCCTTGAGGAATCCTTGAGTAGGGATGTATGAAATATCTTGAGAATATGGAGGGCAAATTTTGGGGTATGACACACGGTCGGAGCTCGATGTCGTCTTCCAGGATTGAGAGAATCATGTGGTGCCAGAGGAGTATCGGATGATGCGGGCATCCTAGATGTGGCAATGTATAGAGGGTTACGTGACATGGTTCTTTAGAGTATCACACTCTATCATGACATCGGATGCTCCTGGACGTCCACCGAGGCCAGCACATGAGGAGCTCTTAGAGAACGAGCAGGCCTGGGATGACCATGCGATTAATCTAGTGCCCATCTGTCAGCGTATCTGCCAACTTGGATGGGAGGCGTTGGATGCAAGGATTATTGATGCAGGCGGTCCCCAAGCGGTTTCCGTGATGGAGAGGATCGTCATTGAGGCAGACGGTGCAGTGGAGTACCACAGGCAAAGGAGGACGCGGGGGATTATGATTAGCCATACTCAATAGTCTTATGTTTTGTTCTTTAATTTTGTAATAATTTGATCGTGCTTACTTTCAGAACAATTTATGTAATTTGATATTTGTGACAATTTAATCTCATTACATAGTAATATATTAGTTGGTTTGTGAAAATCGAATGCGACTTATTTGAATTTCTGAAAATGAAAATATAATGCGACATATATTGAAAATCATTGTAGTTTTAAATATCTTTAAACACATTCAGAGAAAGTTTTGTAGTGCACTTACGAATTCACCTTTCAGGGTATTTCGTAAGTGCACTTACAAATTCACCTTTTTTAAAAAAAATTCAATGTTTAAAAGAATAAAACGTACAAATTAAGGTGAATTCGTAAGTACACTTACGAAATATCTTAGAAGGTGAATTCGTAAATGATATTTTTTATTTTTCAAGGAAGTGGGAGAAAACCAGTAGCTGGTAAAGAAATTTCCAAAAAATTGTAGAAAATATTTCTGAAACATTTTGAAGTAGTTCTAAGTAAGGATACAAACACCAACTCATTTAAATATATTATTCTAACTTAATAAGCCTTTTCTAATTGAAACAAATGGAACAAATAGAAATGGTCAGCATGTTTAGGCTTATATAAATATAGGTACTGACTTTTGGTTTGAGTTTTATGTAATGGAGTTTTGGTGTTTACACACTTTTGTGTATATTTTGGTTGGTTGCATGAGTGCTGGACTTTGGATTTTAGAATCAAGTAACCAAGTAAGAATTCCATTCCACATAAATTGTATTAATTTAAATTAATTTTCAAGATATAACTTTATGAATAGTCACGAGAAAAAAATGATAATAATAATGATTGAGGTTGTCATAGATTCATATTGAGCACTAATGAGTAACAATAAAGAAGTTAAATCAACAGTGATAGGCATGTTGGACAATGATTAATTTAATGGATTTCATCTTTTGTGTATGAATGATGAGATCTATCATGATAGATGAGGTCAAAAATTGATCTAGTGGTGTATGTCTACAAGACTACAATATCAAAGCATATGCATTAAGTTAAGAAATAAATCTCTAAGTTTTATAATAAAATTAATGCGCCTCTTGTATAACTTCTTAGTTCCCTCATGGTTGTAAATCTTTAAGCCTAAAGTGACTAATCTAGTGAATATGTCTATCCTTCTATTTTCAACTACATTTATCATGAGTTCCACTTTTCAAAGGTGTTAGAGCGAAAAACATACGTGGGGGTGAATAGATCCCCAAAGTAAAAATTACCTTTTAAAACTTTGTTTTAAAAAATGAATGAAAAACTATGGCAAGCAGAAGTTTTAGCCTAGATCAAATAAGTCATTTAAACATAGTCGACTATTAGAAACTCAGATATGTGTTTGAAACCAAATGGATTGCAAACAATCATAAGCTATTAATACAATAGATTCTCATTAATCATTTTATTATGAACACTATGTAAACTTATTTCAAATGAAATTATTGATAAAACGAAAACTAGCAAATTATCGAACACTTGGTGTGCAATCGATTTTTCCAGATTTTCCTTTGAACATTGTTTATATAAAATACCACTTACAATCTAATTGATTGTAATGAAATCAACAAAGCAATTTCAAATATATCAGTCAAAGAATTGGTCTATATGCATCGATTACGCACTCAATGAATTTAATAATTTGCTTTGAATGTATATAGAAATAACTGAGAGAGAAAGAGAGAGGACACAATGATTTATTTAGGAAGTTCACTAATCGTCCTCGCTATGGATACATATGCCCCTAATTCTGTTTGGAATTGAGATATCAAATTCTTACTTTGCAAAAAGTTGATTACAAGAGAAATTTAGCTATTCAATACTACAAACCCAATATTTAATGTTGATTATAACCCTTTTTCTTCCCTTGATCTTGAGCTCGACCAAGTATCATGTTAACACTAATTGATTAAGCATTTGACTCTATTTTTTAGCAAGAATCCCCGTTCTTAAAAGCTTTCACTCGATCGAATCCAATTGCATATTATCGTGTCCTAAGATTTCCAAAAGATTCAACGTCCCATGTTACTCATTTGCAAGAACCCCCGTTCTTCAAAGCTTTCACTTGATAGAACCCAATATTTGTGAAATCTCATATAAACCCCTATATCAACACTATGATATTGAATGTCAAACCCTAAGGTTTTTACCAATGAAACCCCCAAAAACTCTCAACCCAAACATAAGTTACACCAACCTAAATTAAACGTTATCAATACAAGTCTAGATGACACCTAAACAAAGAATGATTATGTGTAATATTTTTGTGTGTATGAATAAATGAGATGTTTAAGATGATGAGCAATTTTATTATGTGTTTATAGTTTTATCAAGTTGAAAATGATGTATGTATGAAGTATTTATATGTGTGTAAGTTGGAGGAAAAAGAGAGACATAGAATTTGAAAAGAAATGCAATTTTTGCGAAAAACAACAGTATGTGTCGATACATATAAGTCATGTGTTGACACATTTAATGACATGTGCCGACTTGTTCAAGATCACGTTTCGAAACAAAGAAACATAAGATATAAACCTTAAATATGAGGTACATGTGTCAACTTGAAATTTGTATGTATCGACACATAAATCCAAATTTTTAGTATGTGTCGATCTGAAACGATGGATGTGCCAACACATAGTTACAGAGGCTACATGCTTTATTATTGATCCATATATGTTGAATCATACATGATAGGTGTCGACATATAGGCTTGTTTTTCATGTAAAAACTTATTTTTAAAGCATTATATATACCTTTTCCAACAATGTTCTAAATACATTCTAAGACCCTTAAACTCAGATATGACGAGATGTTTCTTCTTTTTAAAATCAACCAATACACAAACTTCAGTCTTTTTTATCCTAACTACATGGGTTTTGATTTCAACATTGCACGTTGTTGGTATGTAGGCCTAGAACTCATTGGAAGTTCTATCAAATCAAAAATTGTAAAAAAAATACTTCTTTTCTCATCTCTACCATCTATTTTACACAAATATTTTTTATAGAGATATACAAGTTTTCAAAGAGGTTCCTGCGGAGTACCGCAGATTCTTAGGGTGCTAATAACCTCCGTTTACATAACTAACCACCGTACCTAGACCTTAGTTTATTATTTTTTTTAGTTTAAAAGCTTCTTTGGGTTTTACTCATTCTTTTTCCATTCCTTTGGAAACAATAAAGCCTGGTGGCGAATTTCACTAATTACGAGTTAAGTAAATCCAATGGCTTAGTCTTGAAGATTTTCACAGCTACAGTTGTGTTCATCATAAACAGCAACTCTGTATCTTTTACATCTTGAGATAGTGGAATGTTTGTCAATTTGAATTTGAAGCTTGATTCTTCTTATATAGTATGAAACGTCACTTTCCTATACATGTTGCTTGCAGTAGATAGCGTACGATTGTGGGAGAACAAATTCTATGAATAGTATAACCAATAACATGATAGTGGAATTCATGGTGTATTGTATTCTTCTTGACTATGCTTCTTGATCTTTATCTTCTGATGATGAACTTCTGATTCTGAAGTAATAAGCTTGGAAGAGATTAATCACTAGTATTCGTTATTCTGATGACTAACTGATGAGTAGTTTAGAAACTACTTTGTTGTTGTAGCACAGGAACACCAGAGTGGTCAGAACCAAATCTTGTCTTCAGAATTATGCGCAATAGTCAATCTGAAACACAAAGCTTTTCTTCTGATCTAGAACTACTCTTGAACGCATATTTATTTTATGATCGAGAGATAAAGATTATGTTAAGAAGATGTTTTGTTTCATATACTTTCAAAAGTGATTTCTAGTTTTCAAAATGATTGACAATAGACTATCTAAGAAATAATTCTTGTAGTTGATCGTGAAAGTTTTTCTAATGATATCAAAAGCTTTGTTAATGATAGACCTTGAAATCATATATTATTATAGCAACCTATTTTATTATCAAGTCTTTGAATTCTTGAGCTTTTATTCTTTTCATTTTGCTGGATTGGTTCTGATAATGATTCTGAAGATTCTTCTTTGTTGTAGAGCCATAGTCTTTCAGATGTTTGAACATTGTGTTCAGAATACAAGCACCAGCATTATCTAATGAACAACTTCTTTGAGTGAAATCTCTTTTGATCTACTTCATCTTGAACTTGTATTGATTCCTTGAGAATTAGCTTTCCTGTGCTGCATATCTGATGCCTGATTTCTGAAGCAACGACTTATATCAGTACATCTAATTTTGATGTTGAGTTTCTTTTTCATCTCTTGATCTTTGGATTGATTCCTTTTCTGATGAACATTCAACATTACTCAGAATAACTAATGTTTAATTAGAAATGGTCATAATATTTCTTCTGTTGAGTGGAGTGATACTTCTGATGATAGTAGTCTTGTGATGACTATTACTTTTGTTGAGTAAACAGGCTTGAGAAGATACCATCCCTTGATCTTATCTTCTGATGAACTTTATGATAATGATTAGATGTGAGTCCATAAGATCTTTATTTCTTTGATCATTTATTCTGATGTAATATTTTTTATGTTGAATGAAGGTGCGTATTCCATGAATTCTTCAAGTCTTCAGAATCTTGACTTCTTCATAAATGTGAGCAAAAACACTTCTGATGAACAAATATTGACTTTTGATCTTGTAGTAGTATCTTTCTCTATATATGTTTAGAATCTTGACTTTGTCTTTAGAATCATAAGCAAAAAGTCTTCTAATGAACCAGTCTTGACTTGTGATCTTCGGCATTTGAAGCTTGTTTCTTGTATCCTTTGATTTATGATATTGAAGCAATAACTTATCATAAATTCTTTCTTCTTGTACATTCATTTAAGTTCTTTTCTTGTTGAACATTCATTTAAGTTATTTTCTTATTGAACATTCAACATTCCATAGATCTATTGATGTTACATTAGAAACAAAACTCAATGGTTATTCTTCTGAGTGGTAAAGTGATTATGATGATATCATGATCAAGACTATCCAGAATTCTAATAATGTATCTACACACTAAATAAAACCATTAGTACTAAAAAAATTTCTCATAAAATATATGCTTGTTATCATCAAAACCCATAGATTGAACACAACAAATTCAAATCTTATTATAACAATCTCCCCCTTTTTGATGATGACAAAACCAAGTATTTTGATGGAACAATTTTACATGGTTAAATCATAAAAAATTAAAGTCAAAGTTTGGAAAACTCCCCTTGTATTGTAAACTCCCCCTAGGATAAATAATCCCCCCTGAATCATAAACTTATGATCTTTCAGAGTTTAGGAGCAATGTTATGCTTTCTCAATCTGATCAACATTATTGATTTACCCTTTACGCTTATCAGATTATTCATGCTTTCTTAGAACATTAGAAGAAATGGTCGCTCTTTATCAGAACTTGATATATTAGAGTGAATATAATGTTTCATTCGCAATGTTCTTATATCAGTCATGCACATTCTAAGTAACTTGATAATTATATCATGTTAGAATGTCATGTAAATCATAGGGCTTAGGGAATTGTTATTAATCAAAAACATTACTCTTTCTCCCAATTTGGTCATAATCAAAAAGTTAAGTTAAAATTAAGCATAATCAAAACTTGATTTCATTAGAAACATATAGAATACAAACAAATCATAATAATCAGAACATATAACAACAAGAAAATACAAGACATGAACTAGAAAATAACACTAAAAAGACAATTAACATCGACATACACAACAAAATAATACTTATTTGAACATTGTTCATCAAAGCAATCATAGTCGCATATTTTACAACAATAAGGACCAACACGGATCCTACAAATAATATCCACAATCTTCGCCTAGAGAACTTCTAAAATAAATCTTCCACAAGGAATGAAAGATTTTTTCATATCTCTTGAGATGATGATGGAGTCTTTTAGATAATTAAAAATGACTTGAGGAAGATTTCACTAGGTGCAATTTATCAAGAACATAATTATGAGCTTGTCATTAGGAAATAGAAAGTGTTTGTTGACACCTCGAGGACGAAGGTTTGACAAGATGAAATGAAGCTAACCTTTTGCTACAGGCCGAAGTTTTTCTGGGTTCGTGGGTTTAAAAACAGAGTGAGGATTAAAGAGAGAAACCATTTTAGCATCAGGAGTGCATCTAATGGAATCATGACTGATGGTGATGCTCTTCTGAGGACACTCAATGGCTTAAGCTATGATAAACACAATGATAGACACAGGGAAACCGTAGATAATAGATGATATAATTGTTAGTCAAGAAAGCTTCTAATAAATTCTTTATTTTGATGATAACGAAAATAAATGTAAAATTATATGTGTGCCAAGTATTGTAGCATGCAGGCAAATCTTATAGACATAATATGACCAAAGATGATCAGAGATCGGAAGTAAAGAAGTATAACTAGAGAAACGAAGTTCAAACTCTATCAAAGAGTAACACTATTGCTTATTGATATTTTTGATCAATGATATCTAACAAGAAGACACAACAAGGTTAAATTAACAGAAAGTATATCGAAATTAAGCAAAGTAGTTTACTGCGCCTCCACACATTAATCATCACAGTCTTTGAGAGAGATTTGCATTGGAAACATATATCTACATTAAATGCTTGATCAAATGGTAATATTTACATAAGTCTATAAAATGATCACTACACTATTTGATTAGAGACAACAAACAACTCTAACATTCCTATACATGCATACATATCTCCAACAAAAAGGGGTATGTTAGTTACACTGAGTTGTTGTTCAAAAAGTGTAATTATTTTTACAATATGTTAGAGTGTTTATATGCTTTATAGAAGCATACTTTTGTAAACAAAAAAATAGTGTACTGCTTGAAATTTTGTAGATTTCCTTAAGTGACTTTGTAGTCTGTATACTTGAGAGGGCTAAGAGGTCTTTCTATACTCTTAGAGGTTGTAATCTTTTGAGATTAGTGAATTAAGTCCTTTTCTAAGGAAAAATCACCCTGGTGGGTGGACAAGAGGTAACCTTAGTTTAAGGTGAACTTGTATAAAAATAACTGTGTTATCCTTATTTATTTTCATTTTAATTTTATTGTGTGCTAGTTAGAAAACTTTTTATTTATTTACAAAACACAATTCAAACCCCTTTCTTCTATTTTCTACCTTGATTGGTATCAGAGCTTAGGCTCAGTTATTGATTTTTAAATCAAATACTTAACCGTGTAAAGAGATTCATGGAAATAGAGAATTTTTTTAATGGCATCTACTAGCACAAATGAGAAGGATAGTTATAATGCAAAACCACCGGTTTTTGATGGTGAAAGATTTGACTATTGGAAAGATAGGCTAGAAAGCTTCATCCTGAGCTATGATATCGATCTCTGGGATCTTGTCATAGATGGGTACACACCACCAATGACAGATGAAGGAAATCCTATTCCTAGAAGTGAAATGAAAGATGATCAGAAGTAAATGTTTAAGAATCACCACAAAGCCAGAACCATTCTACTAAGCGCTATATCATACAATGAATATGAGAAGATCATAAATAGAGAAACATCAAAGGACATTTTTTATTCCCTCAAAATTACGCACGAAGGGAATTCAAAAGTAAAAGAAACAAAGGCCTTGGAGTTAATCCAGAAGTATGAAGCCTTCAAGATGGAAGATGATAAAAAAATAGAAATCATGCTCTCCAGATTTCAGACTCTTGTAGCTGGATTGAAGGTTCTGAACAAGGGATACACAACATCTGATAATGCTAAGAAAATTGTTAGAAGCCTTCCAAAGAAATGGAACCTATGGTCACAACTCTATAACTTGCTAAGGATCTGGATAATATCAGTCCTAAAGAATTAATCATCTCCCTTAGAAGCCAGGAAATAGAGCTGGAAGAAGATGGGTCTCAGAAGCGAGGTAAAACAATTGCACTCAAATCCAGATGAGAAAGAACAAAACCATCTAAGAACAAGGCACTCCAAGCTGAAGAAGAAGTTACAAAAGAGTCAAATGATGAGGACTCTAATAATGAGAGTGAACTCTCTCTAATATCTAGAAGAATCAAACAAATTTAGAGGAAAAGAAAAATAAATATCGAAGATTGAGAAAACATGATGACCATCCAAATTCATTATCTAGAATAAAAAGCAACAAAGAAGTAACTTGCTATGAATGGAATGAACCTGGACACAACAGAAACACTTGTCCGAGATTAAACAAAGAAAATTACAAAGAGATATTTTTTAAGAAGAATTAATTCAAAAGCAATAGGAAGGGTCTCATGGAAACATGAGATGATTCAGACTCATAGAATTTCGAGTTAGAAGATAATCATACAAATCTGGCACTCATGGCCAACACTTCTGAAGAACTTTGTAACACGGTGGGATAACTAACTTGTTTGTTTTGTGTTTTATCACAAATGTTGAGGATAGCAAGAGTCTCCACCAACTTTTATTTTATCCAATAAAGGAAAGATGAAAAGAACATGAAATACCTTTTATCAATTATGAGTATGGGAACAATTAAGGTTCGAAACCTTGAGAATATTTCCTCAATAGATTCATTTTCCTCCATCTTGAATGCCTCATACTTATGGATAAGTACCAGAGCTTTAGTTTCCTTAACTTGAGCATTTCCTTCATGTGACATTTTGAGTGACTCAAAGATATCATGTGCCAAATCAAGATCATAGCCTGAAATAAAGCATTCCAATCTATCCTTCCAACATTCAAAATCCTTTACATAAAACATATGAGGTTTAGTGTTATTGTTGTAATGATCTGTTGCCATTTCTGTTTTCCTTCTGGATCTTTATCTGACACTGTTAAGTGTTGGCACCCAGAACCAAGCGCTCTGATGCCAATTGAAGGCTTAGAAAACACTTAGAAGGGGGGGGGGTTTGCATAAGTTTTTCCCTTTTAAATATTTCTTTTAACTAACAACGAGACTAAACACACAAGGATTTTTAGCCTAGTTCGTTTGAAACTCAAACTACTCTGGTCCACCCGTCGAGGTGATTTCGCCTCTCTCAAACGAGGACTTAATCCACTATAATCAAAAGATTACAACTGCACAACCAATTTTTGTGACTAACAACAATGCACAAGCGAACTGCAAGTGACTAACACGTCTAAGACTCAACTAATCCTTGCCCTGTTTACAATTGCTTCTAAAAATATTTATCACTGAAAGTGATTTTTACACAAGTAATTTAGCTCAAGAACTTAGAAATAAACTTTACAAGATGATAATTCTAAATTCAGCAGTGTAAGTTTTCTAAGAATGATTGTTATTTTCTTCTTTGAATTGAGCACTATTTATAGAGCTTCTAAGCATCTTTTCGTTGAAACTCTTGTGTGTCTTGGATACTAGAAAGCGTAATTAATATAGTTTTGTTTCACGTGTTTTGTTTATCCAATGAACATAGAATGTTGAGCCACTCAAGTACTTCATCCGTTTTAGCTTAGTAGGGTAACGTTATTATAGCAGACCTTGTCTTAGAAGATGACATACACATAGATCATAATCTTCTGTAAGCCTTGTTAAAACATCTTCTAATCATAACATTCTTTTGGTGCTTCATTCAGAGGTTTGCGCTTGCATGCTTCTATCAAAAGTTTCTTCTAGCGTACGTGACCAGAAGTTCTATTCTCATTATAACTTCTACTTCTTGTTTTAGCCAGCATAATTTTGATGTCTCTATATTATTCAATGCTTGAGTCAGAACATCATCTGAAATTAAAACAATATACATCAGAGTATCATATATATTATACAATATTTATTCCACTTGTTATCATCAAAACTCTAAGATATGACTAGAACCAAACTATGTTCTAACAGGGAGTGGTCAACTCATTCACAACAAAAATATATGAGTCGTTATCAATGGCGTTGGTACTCCTTCCATGATCGGGCATAGGTGCGTTGATCACATTCAGAGTTTTGATAGGAGGGTTGTATTCAATTTCCCGGGCTTCAATCATGTCTTAGATATTCTTCTTCAGGGCCCAATAGTTGTTGGTGTCGTGCCCTGGGCTATTGGAGTGGTATGCGCACCATGTATTAGGATTGTACTTCGGAGAAGAAGTGTTGACATGCTGAGGAGGATCCCTCAAAGTAATTAGCTCTGCTTTCAACATGTGTTGTAATGCTTGAGACAACGACATGTTGATCTTCGTAAATTGTCTTCTTGGTGCGTTCTGCCTACGCGTGTTGTCTTGTTGAGGTTGCACTCATGTGGTATTTGAGATCATGATTACCCCTACATATTGATGGCGATCACCTTTGTCAAGGTTATTTTGACCATACACAACATTGACTTCTTTCTTCCCACCAAAATATCTCTTCGCAACATTTGAAGATATTTCGACTTGATGTTTCCACTCTTGATTCCAACTTCAACATGTTTTCCTGTCAATATCAACTCGATGAATCCGGCTAAAAAGTTTCCAATCAGATGATTGAAGAATGGGCCTGTCAACATTCCCATGAACATGTCAACCAACTCCCTACTAGACAAGGGTGGCTAGATTCTTCCTGCTAGATCTCTCCATTTCTGGGCGTACTCTTTGAATTTCTTGTCACGGCCCATAGACATAATCTGTAGTTGCATACGGGTTGATGCCAAGTTAGCATTATACTAGTATTGTTTGTAGAAAGCATCTGCCAACTTATTCCAGGTACGAATGTGAGTATTCTCTAGCTGATAATACCATTCTAACTGTGATCTGGATATACTCACTTGAAAGAAATGCATCCACAACTTCCTGTCAGTAGTGTAGGGTTAAATCTTCTGAACATAGGACTTCAGATGAAGCTTCAGACAAGAAATGCCATCATACTTAGAAAAAGTAGGAACTTTGAATTTGCAAGGACTGACCACCCCAGGAACCAGGCTTAAATCATCAAAATTCAGTTCTGACATTTTTAGATTTTCCATAGCATTCAGACGGTCTTCAAGTTGCCTATACTTCTCGTTGTTAGGAGGGTACTGCTCGCTCATATAGTCTTCTTCCTCTTCTTATTTAGACCTATGATGGCTTCCTTCATTGGCTTTGTCACTTCCTTCAGTTTTGCTGCTCTTTTCTTAGAATTCAAGTTTCCTGACTACTTTGACCAAACCTTTGTACCTTTCCCCCATGTTGAGAATACCAATGGTATTCTTCTTTTTCTTCTTGATGATGAGCTCTTTCAGATCTTTCTGTCCTTGGGCCAAGTTGGTGAACATCCCTTGGAACTGAGCGTTCTAATCCTAGAGATCTTTGACAGTTTGTTCGAGAGCTATTCCTGGTGAAATAAACAGCGAGAGAATAAGAAAATCGGTCTTCGGAGTACCTGTTATGAAATGATATGCTATGATGTGCAATGTTATGCAATGCAATGTTTTCAAGGACCTTAGGAATTTAAATTTGGTAAACAAGCAAGAACAAACTTTTTATTAGTCTGATTAGAAATACAAAAAGAAAGTTCAAGTACAAAAATAAATTTCCAAGTGCTTAGGCCTCCTATGGACGCTTCCTCTTTGTGTTGACGTAAGTCTTAATTCTCTGTTCCTCGTGAAGTTGCTTCTTCAGCTCTAATACTATTTTCTCGCTTACGTAGCATTGAGCTTCGAATGTATCCCTTTCTTCTTTAAGTTGAATTCAGGATCTCTTCAATTCTTCAAAATCAATAGACATGTTTGGATGGAGAATGGTATAAGATTCACCGCCTTCAGCAACAGGTTCCATAATTATTTGTAGAATGGCAAAATATGGCATCATGAGGTTTTGAGCGCAAGCTTGCACCCATTTGAGGTAAGGTTCCCAAGGAATGGAAATTTTATGTCCCAAGGTCTTGGTATCAGTTTTCTTTACCATGCCCCAAGTGTGCACAGATCTTCGACGGTAACCTTGGAGATCGCTGTCGTAGTCAAACACAATGCCTTGGATAAGTATATCATGAGGACCATTTCTTCGAGCATAACCAAATTGTCGTAGCGCTAGAGAAGGGTTGTAAGTGATACCTCCCCTTATTCCAAGTAGTGGTACATTAGGGAATTATCCACAACACTCAATGAAAGTGAAGTCTTTTTGAGAGTAGAGGCACCAACGAATTTCTAAATGAGACAGTGACATCAACCTCTGAGACCATTTCAAACCTTGTTCATTCTTCATTACTGATCAAGGAAGGTGAGAAATAAGTCACTTGGATAATAACGGTATGCAACACATGAGAGTCCCTTCTCTTTTCACAGTACGAGTGTGGAGAAAATGCAGAATATCTCCGAGTAAGGTAGGCACAGGGTTATGAGCGAGGAATATCTTGATGGAGTTCATGTCTATGAATTGATTCGGATTAAGAAATAATACCAACCCATAGATTAGCAAAGCCAAAATGTCTTCAAAAGCGTGGCAACTCATAGCCTTTAAGAATTCTCGAGCCTTCTTTATCAGAAACTTAGAAAGCAGACCCTTAACTCCACTTCTTGTTTCCCAATTATCTTCAATGCCTGATCGCTTTAGATGTAAGACTGCTGCAATGTCTTCAAATCTCGGAACTTTTTCTGAACCGGTGAAAGTATTTGATCAAGAATGGGTATCCTAAGTAGCTTAGAGAATTCTTCCATTGTAGGTACCAACTGATAATCTAGGAAGATAAAGCAGTGATGTTTCAGATCAAAGAACTGGAATATGACACTCATCACATCTTCTTTAAAATCAGAGACAACTCAGTTGAGTAGATAACCATGCCTCTTAATGAACTGAGATTGATCGGGAACTTTTGAGACTAATTCCTTGAGTTGAGAAGGTATACCCACAAAGTTGATTCGGACAGTCTTCCTAGAAGCCATAAACCTATAACAAAGAGAAAAGGTAAACCCGAGATCCTTGAGATGTTTATAAATGATATGATGTTATAATGTCATGATGTCATGTTTAACTAGAAAGCACAAACAATTCACACAATCACCCTAGGTTTAAGGCTTGCATGAGGCACAAGTGTCTACCCTACCAGAGTTTACGTTGGTTCAACCTGTCCTATAATAGTAACTAGGTTCTAGGAATCTCATATCACATATCTTTCTCGCAGGATTTATTTCAATACAACTACCAAATGGTCGACAGAAACATCCCGAAAATCGAATCACAATGAGCATAGCATCGAGTATCCACCAACCTCAGTTTGCACTGAAGCCGAATATCTCACTATCTTCTAATGGCTAAGATGGGTCAATTAGGGTTCTAAAAGCACCACACAGATGCCAAATATTTCCTCAACTGAACATGAGGAACATCAGGACATCCAAAGTGTCACACTAACCGTAGCCATCACTTTAACAGGTTTCGGTCTACGCCGGACAGACGCAATGATCTATTGCTACTTACCTAAGGAAACCTGGAACCGGGTGTAGGATCCCCCACATATATAATACCCAAACAACCCTTAAAAATAAAGCATACAAAGCAAATAGAAATCAATAAAGTGATCTATAGCCCTAAGGTAACCTCTCTTTGGGTGTGGTCCTTGACAGAGTCGCCAATTCTATAACACGGTGGAACAACTGACTTGTTTGTTTTGTATTTTATTGCAAATGTTACGGGTAGCAAGATTTTCCATTGACTTTACTTTTATCCAATAAAGGAAAGGTGAAAAGAACAGGAAAAACCTTTTATCGATTTTGAGTACGGGAGGTAATTATGAAAAGGGAAGGTGTTAGCACCCTTTCCATCCGTAGTTATCTACGAGCTCTTAATTGCTTAACTAGCTTTTTTGAAAACTTTCTTTCTGTGTTTGTGTGATTTGAAAAGTATTTTGAAAAGTATTTGAAAAGTATTTCTCTTTGACTTCGTAATGATTCTTGTATCAGTCCTCAAAAATGTATACGAAGTGTTTGGAAATGTTTGTTTGGAAAAACGTAACTTTGTAATGATTCTCGTTGGAATGTATACAAAGTGTTTGTTGGAAAACATTTTTGAAGAGAGTGTGAGGTGTGAAAAGCATTTTGATTAGAGCAAGCAATTAAAAGTCTTTATTACCTACTCAGGAAGGGTCGTTCTTGTTATTTTCATTATCCATTAGGATAGCGCTATCCATACCATTAGTTGGTAGGTAACTCTATTTGTTGGATGTGAAGGGACAATTGTAGGGTCATCGTGTGGTCATAGAAGGAAACATTGTAAGGATACCTTAGAAATTTCATAGGGATGATCATCACTTGTTCGTATGGAACAATCGAGGGACGAGATCATATATTCATAGGCAACATCGAGGGTCATCGAGGGACTATGATCTTTATATCGAAGGGACTATAATGATGTTATTTGTAAGCATTTTTGCTAATGGTACCCCTACATTCGAGGGACATGACCATGTTTATCCGAAAGGCAACAAAGAGGATACCCTAAGGGGGTGCAAGTGTGAGAAGTGTGTTCAATTCAGATATTACATCTTTGATTAGGGTTATCTAAGATTGATTGATTAATCTTTCCATACAATCCTATTAGCATACATCTAAACAATTAATAGTTGCGGGAAAGTAAAGACAGAAAAGTAAAGGTCCTACGCTATTACATGGCTTTGGGGAAGTTACATAATAGAGGTGCAGAAAGTAAATGTCCTATTTATCAATTACATCCCATGAGCAGATATAAAATGATGAAAAATGCGAGGAATTATAAATCTACGCTATTACAACTTAGAAACAATTACAATAATCGGAAAAAATATCAAGACAAGGGTTAAATCGGAATAAGAAGAAATAACGTTAGAAAAAAGTTTTTACGTTAGGAAAAAAGTTTTTGTGTTAGTAAAAATGTTTTAGGGTTAGTAAACTTAATTGAAAGAAAGAAAATATTTTTTTGTGAATTTTTTGGATTGATTTTAATGTAGAAAACAAATTAAAAGTTAATTTAATGTTTAATTAAACAATTAATTTAATTTAAATAAAAATAAAATATTTTTGATGTAAAAAAAATAAAGATTTTCATGTCCTAAATCTGAAATAAAAAAAATATTTTTTTTGATTTTGTGTATTTTAAAAAATATATTAGAAAGAAAATAAATTAGAAAAAGAAACGGAACGGAATTAGTAAACAAAACGGAATTATTAAATAAAAAAACAAAAATTTAAAATATCCAGAATTTGAAATAGCGCGCTCAGGGCCTTCTTCTTTGTTTTGAATTTTCCCACGGACGTTACCCACGGCTTCCCCGTTGGTAAGCCTATACCGACGATTTCGTGTGTCACTATAACCTTGCAACTTTTCAAAATCAAACAATACGCAACATAAATTTGTTAGGAAAGCATGGATCGACTGGGTTTGATCTCCTGAACCCAACCATGCCCTTGGCTCTGTCTAATTTTGGCTATTTCGTGAAGCCCTAATTTGAAACTCCAAACCTTAACAATGGTGGATCCTCTATCCTGCACTTACAGTCCACTTAACCTATCCAGAAAACTTCGAAACTTCATCACAAACATAAATATGTGGTTAAATTCAATTAAATATGCATCAATAAATGAAATCAAAATTGAAACAAGAGTGTATAAACCGTGATCGTGTTTTTACGTTTCTGGATGTATGGATGGTCTGTGAATGTCTGGAATGAATCAGAGAGGATTAAGGAATGTGTTGGAATGCTTTGTTTGGCCTGAATCGATCCAAAACCCTGGATGCAAGTTACTTGAATGGCACGGTTTTTTTGAATTTTGATAGGGTTCTTGGAGGCAAGGAATTACCGTTCTTTGTGATCCGAGGTTGTTGTGTATATATAGAGGATGGAATTAGGTTAAGAAATTTGATCAAGAATCAAGCTTTGAATGGAAAAATATTTAATTGGAAATTTGCACCAAATATTGACTTTTTTGGATTCAATCACATTCAATCTCTTGGCAATCTAGTATTTTCGCAATTTTCAGCTACCTATTAGTTGCTTGGACCCAAGAAGCTTGGATTTAAGCCTTGCACTTATTGATTTGATTTTTTGCATTTTATTTTAATTAAAATTGAATTAAATTGAATTAATCCAAAAACAATAAAATAAATGAATACATGGAGTGCAAATAGGCTTTAGAAGCTCTTGGAAATGTTAAAAACAAGTTTGAATCAAAGAAATATAGGCCCATTTGGAATATTTCCAAGTTTGGTCAATATTTTCTTCATGTACTTCTTCAAAATTTTCGATTTTTCCCAAGCCCTAACTTGTTCAAATTTTATCATTTGGGAGTGTTATTGGACTTTTTGGAAATCTTTAGATGTCCCATAAGAGCTCCTTTTGGTTTCACCTTCATTGAAGCTTCCATGTTCATGTACACTTCTTTGGAAAAAGATGACTTTTTATTGACTTTTAGAAGGACCTATAATGTCTTGATCCATAACTTCCAAATGAATCTTTTTTGGGCAAAGCTTGTGAGACACAAATTTGTAGAGAATTGACTTCTCTTCAAAATGAGCTTTGGTGGAAATGTTTTTGATAAAGTATGTGAAAGTTATGCTTGGTCAAAGTTCTATTGACTTTTTATCAAGAAACCCTAATTTTGAAACTTTGACTTTTGATCAAATCTTGAGTTTTCTTGATGAATCATGATCAAACCTTGATCAAATGATGGATGTGACTTCAAAATCTTAATTTTGACTAAAATCTTGATTTTGATTGTATGTAGACCATAATTGATTTTTTTTGTCCAATGCAACTGATTTTCAACCATCTGAGCAACTGTCTGGGCAAACTTGAGCTGTTAGGCTTGAAACTTGCATGGTGATCCCTTGAGACATAAGATGAGTTATGATGATCACTTGAGGCAATGGAACTCATCCTTGACTTGAGAAAATCATAACCCTAATTATGGGTTGATTGCTTAGGAGTGGGTTCATCTGGTCAACCCTTGAGGAATTCTCGAGTATGGAGATGTGGATTGACTAGATATATAAGAGGGAAAATTTTAGGGTATAACAAATTCTAATCAGAAATAGAGTCTGACTCTGAAGAGGTATTTTTTGACTTCTCTCATATTTAACTAGAATCTTGTTTGTCTAAAACTCTAGGAAAGTATCAAAAACTTCGAAACAAATTATAGAACCCTCAAAAAGTTCATAAAATTGGAATTGTAGAATACAACGAGTTAGAGAAAGAAAATTCTATCTATAAATCAAATAACTTGAAATTAAAAGAAGAAATAAGTTTGCCTCTATAATCTACGGTGTTGATCAGAATGGAAAAAGAGGAATTAGTTATTGTTGCAACCCAAATTTTACCCTGCTATTTTTATACTTGCATTGTATTTATATCTAAAAAAATCAGTCATTCATCCATTGCATATGCATCATTTTGTTGTATTTAAACTGATCAAAAGTCAGTCTAAATCGATATTCGCATCATTTTTAGTTATAAAATACCTATTATCTTACTTCATTTTATTTTTATCTTTCTGCTTGTTTATTGCATCGTTTTAAATTATTTATATGTCGATGATATTAATATTTCGGTTTTATAAACAAACTGTTAAAAGCAATTCGATAATGTGCGAAAGTCAGCGGGGAAAATATTTCAAGTTTTCATCTTTCACTCATTGTTTTATAAGTTTACGTATCGCGTAAATCATAAAAATGTGTTTTCCCTGATTTTTTGGTATATTTCGAAGTCTCGTTTTTAACTGTGAGCTTTTTTAAACTGGATATTCTTTATTATCATTTTATTTTGATTTTAACCATTTAACAATTTTTCTTTAATCTTTGAGATTCGTAGTTTATTTTAATGTACTCATTTTATTTTTTCGGATAATTTATTGTCTGAACTTTTACCGTTTTTGACAATTTTAGGTGTCCAATTTTATCTTCAAAAAAATCAAAATAAAAATATTTTCATATAGGTTAATTTTTGGCCTATTGGGCTTATTAACCCATTTTATGATTAAGGGCATTTAAGGGCATTGTTGTTTAAGGAGGCCAAAATTGAACAAAACAGTGAGGTTAGGGAAATGCAGAAAATGGAACAATCATAGAAAACAAAAAGAGATTCCTTCGTCTTCAACCTGGTTTCTCTCGCTGTTACCAAACTCCATTTTCATCGCTCCTTCAACTCCCGTTCATCCACCACTCAATCTTCACTCCACATCCCATCTGTCTCTCCTCATAACGCAGCCGCCGTACCTCAACCTCACTGCAGCTTCCGTTTCTTCTCCTTCACCGTTCATCCTCACCTTCTGCTCATAGCTTTCCTCTATGAACCACCAAACAGAACCCCATTCCATAGTACCTGCTGCCATACCCTCTGTTTCTCCCTTACTTCCACGCTATCTCACTCCCTCACCGCTGAAACCCCCTGTTTCTTCCACACCCCTTTTCACCGAAACAATCCTCTTCACCGTATCCTCTCCCTGTTTCCTCCCTCTGTTCACACCTTCTATCTCTGTACACAGCAAACCACCATCCCTCTTCTCAATTCATCATTTCATTCTGAGATTCTCAACAAAATCTCATCACAATGGATGCAAGCAAGCATACTAAGAAAGGAGCCGGAGGTAGGAAAGAATGAGGACCAAGAAAGAAGTCCGTGACGGAATATGTCAAAGGCGGTCTTCAGTTCCCAGTCGGTAGAATTGGTCCTTTCTTGAAGAAAGGAAGATATGCTCAGCTTGTTGGTACCGGTGCTCCTATTTACTTGGCTGCTGTTCTTGAATATCTCGCTGCTGAGGTTCTTGAGTTGGCTGGAAATGCAGCACGTGACAACAAGAGGAAAAGTATCAGTCCAAGGCATTTGTTGTTAGCTGTGAGGAATGATCAAGAGCTTGGAAAGTTGCTGGATGGTGTTAGTATCGCTCATGGTGTTGTTCTTCTTAACATTAACCCTATGCTTTTGCCCAAGAGGAATGCAAATGCTGCTGCTAGTACTCCCAAGTCTCCTTCAAATACTCATCTGTGTTTGGTAAGTTCATTTGAATCAATCTGGTATGAATATTTCTTTGGTTGAATCTGGAGTTTCCAATTGAACTATCATGTTTTTTTCCTGATTTTTGATTTCTGCAAAAACATAGTTTGACATTGTTTAGATTCTGATTGGTTAGTATGATATTGTTGTCTGGTAGTATAATATGTTACATTCTGGTTTAATTTTTCTGAGATGATTTTATGTGGAGATTTGTGAAATAGCAAGCCTAACTGTTATGTTGTCGATTCCTGAATAATGTGAGTTTGTGGTTATATTAACATATCAGTTTGCGTCAATTTGTTGTGTTTCGATGAAGGTTTGTCGTTTCCGCGTGTATTTGCGTGGAAACCAACCGAGAAACTTTGCGGGGGAAATAGATTGTTTTTCTATCGTTGCTTTGTTCACTTTGTTCGATTTGGATTATAATACAATTTAAGCTTAAATTCAAAGTGTTTCGATGAAGGCTAAATGATGATGCCGTGTTAATTCGCGTGCAAATCTAGTTGAGAAACCGTTTGGATGCCGTATTATTATGCTACTTTCATTTCAATTGGAATTGTGAGTGAAGCAATACTCGTGTAGTTTCGATGAAGATTTGATATCGATGTCGCGTTTACTCGCGTATGATTTGACCGAGAAACCATTATATTATCTTGTTTTCATTTTAATTTCAATTGTAGTTTGTCTTTGAATAATATTCAAGATTAATTTCTATGACGGTTTAATGATAAAACCGCGTTACTCGTGTGTAAATCTAACCGAGAAACTATGGGGCAACCGTTTGTTTCTATCGTTGCATTTTTAATTTGTTTTGAACACTTTTTGAGATGAATTCTTGAGCATTATTAAGTATATATTGTGGCTTCCCGAATTTGCTTCAATCAATTAATTTCGAATCCGATTTCAAGCTTTATTTCATGTGCATAAGTGCTGTCCGGTTTTTAATTTCATTGTTTGTAACTTACTTCTTAATTGATTTCTTTTGTTTTGAACTCAAATTGAAGTATAGCTTGAATCTCTTTGATTTTTGTTCGTTTGTAAATCGAAATGCTTGAATTATAATCAATTGTTTGTTTCTTCACTTGTTCATGTACATTAATTTTATTTCATTTCGATTCTCATACCACTTATGCTACTAACGATTTTATTGTTTATGTAGACATTCAAGGATTATTCGAAACAATCACTTTCAATTAGCATTTATTCTTGTTCATTAGCATATTCATGTTACTATTTATATTTAATATTTAGTATTGTACATACAATATACTTAGTATTTTTATTTTTATATTTAATACTGTAAATTTAATTATACATATTATTTTTATTACTATATTTAGTATTGTAAATATATACTATATACATATTACTCTTATTATTATACTTTATCTATTCATTCCGTAAATAGATTCGAATTACATTATAATAATCATTCTTCGTATACTAATTTCTTAGAATTAGTTCCTATAATCTATTCTAATTAATAAAATAAAATACAATAATTAATATTTAAGTTTCACCGTTTTTAGTTTCTGTTTGTATGCTTTTAACATAATTAATTTATAGTTTCTCTTTAATTTATCTTTATCCCCATTCGGAAAAATGTATACCGATCCCCTTGATGCGTTGTAATTAATTTACCGCTTTCTATCTTATTTTACCGTTTAATCCTCATTTATAATTCATGTATCCCTCTCCCAAAAACAATTCTTGTAATAATTTAGTTCACATTTATTTTATTTTTACTGTCACTTACACAAAACCAAAATATCATTTTTTAAACTAATAATTGTGAATCATTTTAAACCCGTAAGTCGACAAAGCTACGAAGCGTCGCGATGACCACACATGCACACATGTACGCTTGATCCTAGGCCTTCTTAGAGTGAGCCTATTTCGATTAATTGTTCCAATTAGTCGTTATAGTAGACTAGCCCACTTTGCTAGTACACATGTAATTTAATTGATTTATACTTAGGTTGGCCACCTTATATGGGCTTTGTCGATTTTATTTGTTATGTATAATTATTTCAATCCTCTTCTCATCTCCATAAGGGTTCAATGGTAGGGAATAGGCTTGGCTATTCTCTCGAGATTGATCAAGTCTTTTGGCTTGATTGATCATAACCTAATGACCATCCAATGTCCCTTCGAACGTCCCGCTTACATCCAACGGATAGGGTTACCTACCAACTAATGGTATGGATAGCACTATTCTAAAGGAACGTAAAACAACACGAAAACGACCATTCTGAGTAGGTAATAAGACTTTTAGTTGCTTGCTCAAACAAAATACTTTTCGCACCTCACGCTTTTGTCAAAGTTCAAACGCTTTTCAAAAACGAAACATTTCCGAACACTTTGTATACATTCCTACATGAATCATTACAGAGTCAAAGAGAAATGCCTTTTCAAAACATTTTTGTCAAACACACAGAAAGCACTTTTAAAAATGAGCAAGAAGCAACTAAGAGCCCGTAGATAACTACGGATGGAAAGGGGTGCTAATACCTTCCATTTTCATAACCTTCTCCCTTACTCAGAATCTAACGAAGGTCTTTTCCTGTTCTTTTCACCTTCCCTTAATTGGATAAAAGAAAAGTCGGTGGTGACTCTTGCTATCCGCAACATTTGCGATAAAAAGCAAAACAAAAATCACAAAGTTAGTTCACCGTATTACAGAACTGGCGACTCTGCCGGGGAGACGCCTTAAAGAGAGAATGCCTTTTGGGATTTCTAGATCATTTTTACTATTTTCTGTTTTACTTGCTTGCTTTATCTTTAAGGGTTGCTCGGGTATTATACTTGTGGGGGATCCTACACCCGGATCCAGGTTTCCTTTAGGTAAGTAGCATTAGATCGTCGCGACCGTTAGGCATATACCGAAACGGTCAACATGATGGCTACGTTAGTGTGACACTTTGGATGTCCTGATACTCTTCATTTCCAAGTTGAGGATAGTATTTGGCTTCTGCGTGGTGTCATCAGCACTAACTTAACTTTTAGAACCCTAATTGACCCATCTTAGCCATTAGAATGTAGTGAGATGGCTAGCTTTGGTGCAGACAAAGGTTGGCTGATACTCGATGCTACGCTCATTAAGATCAGACTTTTGGGATATTTTCGGTCGACCACTTGGTAGTTGTATTGAAATAAATGCCCACGAGAAAGATCAACGATATGGGATTCCTAGAACCCGGTTACTATTATAGGACAGGATGAACCAACTCAAACTTTTAGTACGGTAATCACCTATACCTCATGCAAACCTTAAACCTAGGGCTATTGTGTGAATTGTTTGTGCTTGCTAAACATGACATCATGACATCATCGCATTGCATATCATTTCTAACTATTTCAAGGACCTAGGGATTTATCTTTGCTCTGTTTTGTAGGGATTATGGCTTCTAGAAAGACTATCTGAATCAACTTCATGGGTATACCTTCTCAACTCAAAGAATTGGTTTCAGAGATTTCTGATCATGCTCAGTTCATCAAAAGACATGGTTATCTACTTGACTTGGTTATCTTCGGTTTTGAAGAAGATATGATGCACGTCCTATTCCAGTTCTTCGATCCGAAACACCATTGCTTTACATTCCCAGATTATTAGTTAGTTCTTACCTTGAAGAGTTCTCTAAGCTACTTGGGAAACCTATTCTTGACCAAATGCCATTCACCGGTTTAGAAAAGGTTCCTAGGTACGAAGACATCGCATCAGCATTACATCTAAAACGCTCAGACATTGAAGCCAATTGGGAAACAAGAAGTTGAGTTAAGGGTTTACTTGCCAAGTTCCCAATGAAGAAAGCCCGAGAATTCCTCAAAGCTATGAGTTTCCATGCATTTGAAGACATTGTGGCCTTGCTAATCTATGGTTTGGTTCTATTCCCTAACTCGGATCAATTCATAGATGTCAACGCCATCAAGATATTCCTCACTCGTAATCCCGTGCCTACTTTACTTGGAGACATCTTACATTCTCTCCACACTCGTACTACTAAAAGACAAAGAACTCTCATGTGTTGTATACCGTTACTTTCCAGGTGGTTTATTTCGCACCTTCCTCAATCAGTTTTGAAGAACGTGCAAAGATTGAAGTGGTCTCAAAGACTAATGTCACTCTCTCATTCAGATATCCGTTGGAGTATTTTCTCCCAAAAGGCCTTCACATTCATTGGGCGTTGCGGAGAATTCCATAATGTACCACTCCTTGGTATAAAGGGAGGTATCACTTACAACCCTTCTTTAGCTCTACGTCAGTTTGGTTATGCCCGAAGAGATGGTCCTCATGATATGCTTCTCCAAGATATTGTGTTCGACTACAGCTACGATCTCCAGAATTACCGACGAAGGTTCATACACGCTTGGGGCATGGTAAAGAAGACTAATACCAAGACTTTGGGGCACCAAAACTCCATTCCTTGGGAACCTTACCTCAAATGGGAGCGAGCTCGAGATCAAAACCTCATGATGCCATTCACGCCTGTTCTACCAGTAATTATGGAACCTGTTGCTATAGGTGACAAATCCTATACTGTTCTCCATCCCGACATGCCTATTGATTTTGAAGACTTGAAGAGATCCTGGATTCAACTAAAAGAAAAAAGGGATACATTTGAAGCTCAATGCTATGCAAGCGAGAAGAAGGTACTAGAGTTGACCAAGCTACTTCACGAGGAGCGGAACATCAACGCCTACCTTGGCACCAAGAGGAAGCACCCATGGGAGACTTAGAGCTTTAAGATTGTTGTTCTTTTATTTTTCTGAACTATCTTTTGTACTTAAAAAAAAAAGAGAATAAAAGGAGAACTAATAAATGTTTGTTCATGCTTGTTTAACAAATTTAAATTCCTAAGGTCCTTGAAAACATTGCATTGCATCGCATAAACATTGCATATCATGGCATAACATTTCATAACAGGTACATTGAAGATCGGTTTTCTCATTTTCTTGCTATTTATTTTAGCAGAAATGGCTCTTGAACAGACTGTCAAAGATCTTCAGGCTCAGAATGCTCAGTTCCAAGAGATGTTCACCAGCTTGGTTCAAGGCCAAGAAGATTTGAAGAAGCTCATCAACAAAAAGAAGAAGGTCATTGGTGTTCTCAGCATGGGAAGACGTCACAAAGGTGGTCCTAACGTGGTCAGCCGGATAGAGTTCTCAGAAGGAAGTGTCAAAACTGAGGGAAGTGTCAAGGGAAACGAAGAAGACCAGCGTGAGCCTGAGAAGAAGGAAGAAGATTATGAGAATGATCAGTACTCTTATGAGGATGAAAAATACAAGCAACTTGAAGACCGTCTGAATGCTGTGCAAAATCTAAAGATGTCAGAGCTGAATTTTGATGATCTGAGTCTTGTTCCTGGTGTGGTGATTCCTCCCAAATTCAAGGTTCCTACTTTTTCCAAGTATGATGGCATTTCTTGTCCAAAGCTGCATTTGAAGTCCTATGTTCAGAATATTAACCCACACACTGATGACAGAAAGTTGTGGATTCATTATTTCCAAGAGAGTTTGGCCGGAACTCAATTGGAGTAGTATTATCAGCTAGAGAGTGACCATATCTGTACTTGGAATGACTTAGCAGATGCTTTCTACAAGAAATATGAGTACAATGCTGAATTGGCGCCCACTCGCATGCAACTACAAAGCATGTCCATGGGTCGCGATGAGAAGTTCAAAGAATATGCTCAGAAATGGAGAGATCTAGCAGGCAGAGTTCAACCACCCTTGTCCAATAGGGAGTTGGTTGATATGTTTATGGGAACACTGACAGGCCCGTTCTTCAATCATCTGATTGGGAACTCTTCAGCCGGATTCACCGAGCTGATATTGACGGGAGAGTGTATCGAAACTGGTATCAAGAGTGGAAAGATTCATGTAGAGTCGTCATCAAATGCTGCGAAGAGATCTTTTGGTGGTAAGAAAGAAGCTAATGTTGTGTATGGTCAGAAAAGATGAGCCAAGACTACTGACCGCGCTCAATCTGTGGGGGCAGTCGTGATCTCCAATCCTACATCAGCACAACCTCAGCGAGACAACACGCGTAACCAGAACGCGCCACGAAGACAGTTTACAAAGATTAACATGCCTTTGTCGCAAGCTTTGCAACACATGTTGAAAGCGGAGCTGATTACTTTGAGGGATCCTCCTCAGAACATCAACACTTCCTCTCCGAGACACAATCCTAATGCTAAGTGTGCTTACCACTCCAACAGCCCAGGATATAATACTGATGATTGTTGGGCTCTGAAGAACAAGATTCAAGACATGATTGAAGCTAAAGAGATTGAGTTTGATCCTCCTGTTGAGACTACGAATGTGATCAACGCACCTGTGCCTAATCATGGCAAGAGTGCCAATGCTATTGACAAGAACTCATATGTTTTTAATATAGATGACTTGACTATTCCTCTGATGACTGCTAAGAAGAATTTGTTGCAAGCCAGTGTCAATCCAGGATGCCCAGAGAATTGTAGTTGGTGCCCATCTGCACCTGAAGGTTGTGCTTGGTTTAGAAGACGTATTCATTGCATGATGGATAACCACGAAGTGCTATTTCTGAAACCATCACCTGTGGAGAATCTGTGTGAAGACATGTCTAAGAATCTGAAGATCGAAGATGTGAGCGAAACTGTACCATAAGTTTGGGACACCTTGGGGTAGCCAAGTGGAAAGTTCGATTACATGGTGAAGTATACTGGTCCTGAGAGCTACAAAATTCCTATTGAAGATGTTAAGGCGACCGGATGGGGAGACGATTTCCGAGAAGACTATGCTGATGTTAACACAATTTCCTCTGCTGATCCCGTGCCTAGAGTGGCACCTCTCATCATTACTTCTCCCAGACCAGTTCCATACTCCTCTGACAGAGCTATACCTTGAAACTATGGAGCTGAGGTTTACTATCATGGCGTCAAGCAAGACCCTCTTACCATTGAGGATCTTACAGTTGAAGCTACCATTCCTGACATTGACAACATCACCGGATCTAGTAAGGTGACCAGAACTAGAAGAGTGTTCTCTCCAGAGATCTCTCCTCCAAAAGCTAGAGGGAAAGAACCAGTGACTCATCCTGCTCAGCTAGAAGTACCAAAGGAAGTTGCTGAAGATACCTCCAAACAAGAAATGGAAGAAATTCTGAAGATTATCAAGAAGAGTGATGTTGAAGGATTGGTTCTGAAGCCCAGTGATATAGTTGTGAGAGATTTTGATGGTTCTAAGCGAACACTACTTGGAGAGCTCATTCTGCCTGTTAAAGTGGGTTCCCAGACTTTTGATTCCACTTTCTTTGTCATGGACATCCGTCCAGCTTACTCTTGCCTACTTGGACGCCCTTGGATACATGGGGCAGGCGTTGTTACCTCTACCTTGCATCAGAAGCTGAAGTACCCAGTGAAGGGGAAGGTTGTTACAGTGTGTGGTGAAGAAGAATACATGTTCAGTCATCTGTCATACCCCAAAATTTGTCCTCCATCTTCTCAAAAGATTTCATACACCTATGCTCAAGGATTCCTCAAGAGTTGATCAGACAAACTCTCTCCTAGACAATCAACCCCAAACTAGGGTTTGGTATCTCTCAAGTCAAGATGGATTTCCAACATCTCCAATGGTCTTCATGCCTCCTCATATGCTTCAAAGATTCTCCATGTCAAGTTTCAAGCCTCACAAGTCAAGTTTCCTCAGACAATTGCTCAGATGATTGAAAATCGGGTGTATTGGACAAAAAGTCAACTGTGGTCAACATACAGTCAAAACTTCTGATTTTTGGTCAACATCCTCATTTTAAAGTTACATTCATCATTTGATCAAGGGTTGATCATGATTCATCAAGAAAACTCAAGATTTGCTCAAAAGTCAAACTTTCTAAATTAGGGTTTCTAGGTGAAAAGTCAACTGAACTTTGGCTGATCATAAATTTCTCATACTTTCTCAGAAATTTTCCCACCAAAGCTAATTTTGAAGGAAATTCAATTCTCTACAACTTCATGTCTCACAAGAATGTCCAAAAAATGCTTCATTTGAGAGGTATAGCTCAAAACATTACAGGTCATTTTCAAAGTCAACAAAAAGTCAACTTTTTGATTTGAAGATATATTGAGCATGGTAACTCAAATTGAGATGAAACCAAAGACATTGTTTAGAGGATTCTTAGAGCTTTCCAAAAAGTCCAAGAACACTAAAAAATGTGGAAAATTGAGCAAGATACACCATTCACAAGTTGGGCAATTTTGAAAGAATGCACAAAGAGAGATGCTTCAAAAAATCAAATCTTTTGCAAATGGGCCTACTTTTTCTTCATTCTAACTTGTTCCTCATGCAATTAGGAATGTCCAAGCCCAATGCCACGAATTTTTGATTTATTTTTCTATTTAATTTGTAATTTATTCATTTAAATGCAAATTAAATCTTAAAATAAATTATAAAATCAAAATTAATTGGAAGATTGATTTTTATTGCTTTCTTGTGATCCAATCCACCCATAAATGCCAGCAATTTCGAAATTAGATCAAATTTGGCAAGATTGGATTGAAATTGGACAAAAGTTTGAAAATTTGATTTCATGAAAATATCAAAATTGATTTCCATTGAATATTGATCAATTCTTTCCAAATTCAATCCCAAATCCATCCGGCATATATATTTGATGCATACCTATCAAGAAAAATGAAAAAATTGCTCTACAAACCCTATTCCAAAGTTCAAAAATCCGTGTGTTTGAAGCACCGATAACCCTAGTTTTGCTTGATTCAACCCATTCCAAGCCGTCCATTACATTCCTTGAGGTCTTTAGAGTCGACCTGACTCTTACATCGTTCAAAACCATCAAGAATCAAGCAATCCAGTTTCGGTTTGTTCTTATTTTTCCAAATTCGATTATCAATATTCATGCATTATTAACTTGTTTTGTTTGTTTGTTTGTGCTTAGAATCAAGTTTTCAAACTTTCGGGCAAGACAATTGAGTTTCCATGGCCGGAACGATGTTACCATGATTAGGGTTCTGTATCGAATTAGGGTTTCTATCTGGAAAAATTGGCCAACAAGATATATACCATTAAACTCGGGATGACACGAGGAATCGAGCCATGGTTTCAAATGTAATTTATATTATGTGTGCATTTTGATATTAGGGGACATAGCGTCGAAGGAAGGCCGACGCGGATTTTGAATTTTCAAAGCGAAGGCGATGGATGGGCGAAGGCGAGACCAGAGGTGGCGTGTAAAACCCACTCTTGCGTTTCCAAACAGCTTGCACACTTGGCTCGATTGGGTAAGGCGTTCTGTGGGATGCTCTCTCATGTCCCATTCGAATCCCACGGCACCGGTTTTACACTTTTTAACAAAACTCATGTTTTCTTATTATTTTCTATTTTCAATATTTTGCATTATTTTAATTTCTTTTCATTATTTTTATTTGCATTAAAAATTATCAAAAATTAATTTTCTTTTTGCATTATGTTCATAAAATGTTTATTTAATTTCTAAAATTAAAAAATATAATTTTGCATGCATATTTATTTTTATTCATATTTTTGCATTTAATTCACTTTTAATTGCATTTTAATTATTAAATCTTTTCCAAAAAATCCCAAAAAATTATTTTAACTTATTTATCTTATTTCCAGCATATATTAATTTTCTCATATTAAAATTTGCATTTTTTTCTAACATTTTCTCTTATTTCGTTTTCATCATATTTCCCGATTTTCTTATTCTTTCACAGGTTGCTCCGATTCGGACGTTTTCTTTTTATCGTTTTATTTTTCCAATAATGTAATTGCTCATGGGTTGTAATAGTTTTAATTAGGATTTTATTTTCCGCATTTCAAATTATGTATCTGCCCCAAAGCCATGTAATAGCGTAGGTTTATCTTTCCGCACCTTTACATTTCCGCTTTACATTCCGCATTTTACTTTCCGCACCCTATAAAATTGCTAGTAATTAGGCGTGTATGGAAAGATAACAATGAACATAGCCCACTAATCTTCAAGATAATATATTCTGAATTCAACACACTTCTTTCACACACGCACCCCTTAGGGTAATTCTCTCTCGATGCCTTTCGATTTCAAAATGGTCATGTCCCTCAAACGTAGAGGTATTCTAGCACCGTTGCCTTCCAAACAAATCATCATAGCCCCTTCGATACAAAGATCATAAGACCCACGATGTCGCCTCCGAATACATGATCTTGACCCTCGATTGTCGCCTACGAAAAATGATGATAGTCCCTCCGAATGTGCTAGGATACTTCCTACAAGTTGCCTTCTATGACCATCCGATGTCCCTTCGAATGTCCCTTCCACATCCAACGAATAGGGTTACCTACCAACTAATGGTACGGATAGCGCTATTGAAAACAAAACGAAAATGACCATTCTGAGTAGGTAATAAGACTTTTAGTTGCTTGCTCAATCAAATACTTTTCACACCACACACTTTTTTCAAAGTTCAAATTTCTTTCGAAAACAAAACATTTCCGAACACTTTGTATACATTCCTACATGAATCATTACAAAGTCAAAGTGAAATGCCTTTTCAAAACATTTTTGTCAAACACACAGAAAGCACCTTTTTGAAAATGATCTAAGAGCAACTAAGAGCCCGTAGATAACTACGGATGAAAAGGGGTGCTAATACCTTCCCTTTTCATAACCTTCTCCCTTACTCAGAATCTAACGAAGGTCTTTTCCTGTTCTTTTCACCTTCCCTTAATTGGATAAAAGAAAAGTCGGTGGCGACTCTTGCTATCCGCAACATTTGCGATAAAAAGCAAAACAAAAATCACAAAGTTAGTTCACCGTATTACAGAACTGGCGACTCTGCCGGGGAGACGCCTTAAAGAGAGAATGCCTTTTGGGATTTCTAGATCATTTTTACTATTTTCTGTTTTACTTGCTTGCTTTATCTTTAAGGGTTGCTCGGGTATTATACTTGTGGGGGATCCTACACCCGGATCCAGGTTTCCTTTAGGTAAGTAGCATTAGATCGTCGCGACCGTTAGGCATATACCGAAACGGTCAACATGATGGCTACGTTAGTGTGACACTTTGGATGTCCTGATACTCTTCATTTCCAAGTTGAGGATAGTATTTGGCTTCTGCGTGGTGTCATCAGCACTAACTTAACTTTTAGAACCCTAATTGACCCATCTTAGCCATTAGAATGTAGTGAGATGGCTAGCTTTGGTGCAGACAAAGGTTGGCTGATACTCGATGCTACGCTCATTAAGATCAGACTTTTGGGATATTTTCGGTCGACCACTTGGTAGTTGTATTGAAATAAATGCCCACGAGAAAGATCAACGATATGGGATTCCTAGAACCCGGTTACTATTATAGGACAGGATGAACCAACTCAAACTTTTAGTACGGTAATCACCTATACCTCATGCAAACCTTAAACCTAGGGCTATTGTGTGAATTGTTTGTGCTTGCTAAACATGACATCATGACATCATCGCATTGCATATCATTTCTAACTATTTCAAGGACCTAGGGATTTATCTTTGCTCTGTTTTGTAGGGATTATGGCTTCTAGAAAGACTATCCGAATCAACTTCATGGGTATCCCTTC
The DNA here is from genome assembly GCA_021764765.1 of Vicia sativa. NCBI lineage: Eukaryota > Viridiplantae > Streptophyta > Magnoliopsida > Fabales > Fabaceae > Vicia > Vicia sativa. The sequence continues at coordinate 166,345,382 of CM038793.1, read as the reverse complement.
TCAACTCAAAGAATTGGTTTCAGAAATTCCCGACCATGCTCAGTTCGTCAAAAGACATGGTTATCTGCTTGATTTGGTTATCTCCGGTTTTGAAGAAGATATGATGCATGTCCTATTCCAGTTCTTTGATCCGAAACACCATTGCTTTACATTTCCAGATTATCAGTTGGTTCCTACCTTGGAAGAGTTCTCTAAGCTACTTGGGATACCTATTCTTGACCAAATGCCATTTACCGGTTTGGAAAAGGTTCCTAAGTACGAAGACATTGCATCAGCCTTACACCTTAAGCGTTCAGATATCGAAGCCAATTGGGAAACAAGAAGCGGAGTTAAGGGTTTACTTGCCAAGTTTCTAATTAAGAAAGCCCGAGAATTCCTCAAAGTTATGAGTTTCCATGCATTTGAGAACATTGTGGCCTTGCTAATTTATGGTTTGGTTCTATTCCCTAACTCGGATCAATTCATAGATGTCAATGCCATCAAGTTGTTCCTTACCCGCAATCCTGTGCCTACCTTACTTGGAGATATCCTACATTCTCTCCACACTCGTACTACTAAGCGACAAGGAACTCTCATGTGTTGTGTACCGTTACTTTCCAGGTGGTTTATTTCGCACCTTCCTCCATCAGTTTTGAAGAATGAACAAAGGTTGAGATGGTCTCAAAGATTGATGTCACTCTCTCATTCCGATATCCGTTGGACTTCACCTTCATTGAACGTTGTGGAGAATTCCCTAATGTACCACTCCTTGGTATAAGGGGAGGTATTGCTTACAACCCTTCTTTAGCTCTACGTCAGTTTGGTTTTGCTCGAAGAGATGGTCCGCATGATATGCTTCTCCAAGATATTGTGTTCGATTACAATCACGATCTCCAGAATTACCGACGAAGGTTTATACATGCTTGGGGCATGGTAAAGAAGACTGATACCAAGACTTTGGGGCACCCGAACTCCATTCCTTGGGAACCTTACCTCAAATGGGTGCGAGCTCGAGCTCAAAACCTCATGACGCCATTCACTGTTTTACCGAATTATGGAACCTGTTGCTATAGGTGACGTACCCTATGCTGTTCTCCATCCTGACATGCCTACTGATTTTGAAGACTTGAAGAGATCCTGGATTCAACTAAAGGAAGAAAGGGATACCTTTGAAGCTCAATGTTACGCAAGCGAGAAGAAAGTGTTAGAGTTGACCAAGCTACTTCACGAGGAGCGAAACATCAATGCCTACATCGGCACCAAGAGGAAGCGCCCATGGGAGACTTAGAGCTTTAGGATGTTTATGTTTTCTTTTATTGTTTTGAACTATCTCTTGTACTTAAAAGGAAAAAGAATAATAAAAAGAATACTAATAAATGTTTGCTCATTGCTTGTTTAACAAATTTAAATCTCTTAGGTCCTTGAAAACATTGCATTGCATTCGCATAAACATTACATATCATAGCATAACATTGCATCACAGGTACATTGGAGATTGGTTTTCTCATTTGCTCGCTATTTATTTTAGCGAAATGGCTCTTGAACAGTCACAAAGATCTCCGTGCTCGAATGCTCGGTTTAGAGATGTTTACCAACTTGGTCCAAGGCCAAGAAGATTTGAAGAAGCTCATCAACAAGAAGAAGAAGGTTGTTGGTCTCCTCAACATGGGTAGACGTTTCAAAGGGGGTCCAAAAGTGGTCAGCCGTATTGAGCTCTCTGAAGGAAGTGTCCATACCGAGGGGAGTACCAAGGGTGATGAAGGTGAGCAGCGTGAGCCAAAGAAAGGAGGGGAGGATCTCTCTGATTATAGCCAACACTCTGATGAAGATGACAAGTACAAACAACTTGAAGACCGTCTAAATGCTGTGGAAAACCTGAAGATGTCCGGGCTGAATTTTGATGATCTGAGTCTTGTTCCTGGTGTTGTGATTCCTCCCAAGTTCAAAGTTCCAACTTTTGCCAAGTATGATGGCATGTCTTGCCCTAAGCTGCATTTGAAGTCCTATGTCCGTAAGATCAATCCACTTGATGTAAAGTTGTGGATGCACTATTTTCAAGAGAGTTTGTCCGGAACCCAGTTGGAATGGTACTATCAGCTAGAGAATGACCGTATCCGTACTTGGAGTGATTTGGCTGATGCTTTCTACAGACAGTACGAGTACAATGCTGAATTAACACCCACTCGCATGCAACTACAAAGCATGTCTATGGGTCGTGACGAGAAGTTCAAGGAGTATGCTCAGAAATGGAGAGATCTAGCAGGTAGAGTTCAACCATCCTTGTCCAATAGGGAGCTGGTTGATATGTTTATGGGAACACTGACAAGCCCGTTCTTCAATCATCTGATTGGAAATTCTTCATCTGGATTCACCGAGTTGATATTGACAGCGATTGTGGTATCAAGAGTGGAAAGATTCTGTAGAGACATCCTCAAACGAAGAGATCTTTCGTGGTAAGAAAAAGCCAATCTGTATGGTCGAAAAACCAAGCCAAGACCGACCGTGCTCAATCGGGGGTAGTTGTGATCTCAATCCTACATCAAGACAACCTCCGAGACAACGTGGCGTAGCAGCGCCACGAGGCAGTTCACGAAGATCAACATGCCTTTGTAAGCCTTGCAACACATGTTGAACGCAGAGCTGATAACCTTGAGGGATCCTCCTCAGAATGTCAACACTTCCTCTCCGAAGTACAATCCTAATGCTAAGTGTGCTTACCACTCCAATAGCCCTGGACATAACACTGACGATTGTTGGGCTCTAAAGAACAAAATTCAAGATATGATTGAAGCTAAGAAAATTGAGTTTGATCCTCCTGTTGAGACTCCGAATGTGATCAACGCTCCCATGCCTAACCATGACAAGAGTTCCAATGCCGTTGGCGACGATACTTATGTTTTCAACATAGATGACTTGACCATTCCCCTGATGACTGTTAAGAAGAACTTGTTGCAAGCCGGTGTCAATCCAGGATGCCCAGAGAATTGTCGTTGGTGCTCGTGCACACGATGGTTGTGCTTGGTCGAGAAGACGTGTTCGGTATGATGGACAACCGTGAGATACTATTTCAAACCTCGTGCGGTGTGTGAAGAAATGTCTAAGTCAAGATCGACAATGCGAATGGCGTACCATGTGTGGGATACCTTGGGGCAGCCAAGTGGAAAGTATGATTACATGGTGAAGTACTTCTCGATAGTTACAAGATTCCTATTGCGATGTTAAGGCAACCGGATGGGGTGACGATTTCCAAGAAGACCATCTTGATGTTAATACAATAAGGATTTCCTCTGCGATCACGTGCCTAGAGTGGCACCTCTCATTATCACTTCTCCAAGACCCATATTCCTCGACAAAGCTATCCTTGGAACTATGGGTGATGTTTACTATCATGGCGTCAAGCAAGACCCTCGACCATTGAAGATCTTACCATTGGAGCTTTTATTCCCGACATCGACAACATCACCGGATCGATGGGTGACCGAACCGAAGGGTATTCTCTCGAGATCTCTCCTCCAAAGACATCTGCGACTCCACTCGCATCCGTCTACTCAATCAATATCCCGGCTAGAGGGAAGAACAAGTGACTCATCCCGCTCACCAAGTACCAAAGGAAGTTCAAGACACCTCCAAACAGAAATGGAGGAATTTCAAGATTATCAAGAAGAGCGACTACAATGTTATGGAGTTAGGGAGACTCGTCCAAGATTTCCATGCTCGCTTTGCTCTTGTGCTCCGAGGCTCATGCTAATGCCTTGGTGAAGTTTCTGAAGAATGCTCATGTGCCGTAAGACACTACTACTGACCAGTTCGAAGTTTGTATTGCTAGCCTGGCTGCCAACAACGGCCTAGGCTTCTCTGATGCTGATTTGACTCCTTCCGGAAAGAAACACAATAAGGCCTTGCACATCTCTGTTGAATGCAAGGGCGTTACCCTATCTCATGTTTTGGTTGATACCGGTTCTGCTCTAAATATCCTACCGATGACCGCTTTTGATCGGCTTGATGTCGAAGGGTTGGTTCTGAGACCCAGTGACATTATTGTGAGAGCTTTTGATGGTTCTAGCGAGCATGCTTGGAGAGCTCATTCACTGTTAAAGTCGGTTCCCGGACTTTTGACTCTACTTTCTTTGTCATGGACATCCGTCCACCTACTCTTGCCTACTTGGACGCCCTTGGATACATGGGGGCATTACCTCTACCTTGCATCGAACTCAAGTACCGGTGAAAGGGAAGGTTGTCACGGTGTGGTGAAGAAGAGTACATGGTCAGTCATCTACAGTCATTCCGATACCTCGAGATGGAAGGAGAATTCTTCGAGACTCCCTGTCAAGCTTTTGAAACAATTCCCAGAGTCATGCCTGTTGACTCTTCCGTCACTCCTGAAGTTGTTCAAGTTCCGCCTAGGATGGCCTCGCTGAAAGACGCTCAAGCTGCTGTCGAAGAAGGTAGTTCTATTTGGAGTCAGCTCCCTAATCTTCCTTTCAAATTTGACAAGACTGGTTTAGGCTTCACCATCAAGGGTCAGAAGATGATACGCCGCAAACGTGCCGGCCAACTTCCTTTCCGCATCAGCCAGAGTGGAATTCATGCTATAGAAGACGATGACAACGGCTTCGACATCAGCAAGTGGATCTTCCCAACTCCAGACAACGAGCTCAGCAATTGGAAGACCGAAGATGTCATACCAATCTCCTTTAGTCAGGAGTAATTGCTCTTGTTTTGTTTTGCTTTTCGTATATCTTTATGTTTGGAACAATAAACTTCGAAAGCCTAGTGCCTTGCCGGGCATCATGGCTCGCTTTGAGGTTATTATCTATCGTTATGATTTTCATTCAATAAATTCGTTGGACTTTTGCATTCAATTGTTTGTTTTCTTTCTTTACTTTATCACCCCTTCAAAAAGCTATGTGTTTTTACACACCCACGTGATACACCGCGAATCACTCGAATCTTAATATGCTAGTGCTAAATATGACTTCGATAATCCGATCTACCAAGCCAAGATGAAAGTGAGGAAGATTGTGAAGTGCCAGGAGAACTTGCCGATCGCTACAAGAAGAGCGAGTTATACCACACGAAGAGCAAGTGAGGTTGTGAATTGGGTACCGACGAAGATGAAAAGAGATCAAGATAGAGCGGGTCTTGAGAATAGTGTTAAAGAAAGGTTGGTTCAGATGCTACGAGACTATATTGAGGTTTTTGCTTGGTCATACGAAGACATGTCGGGTTTAGACATTGATATTGTGGTACACCGTTTGCCGACAAAAGAAGGTTTTCTCGGTGAAAAGGCTCGCGTCATGCGTCCGAGATGTCGAGAAAATCAAAGTCAAGTGATGAAGCTTCAATGCGGTTTCTTAGTCTACCTCCTATCCCTGGTTGCTAATGTGGTACCCGTGCCCAAGAAGGATGGTAAAGTACGAATGTGTGTGGATTACAGAGATCTAAACAAAGCAAGTCCGAAAGACAATTTTCCACTTCCTCATATTGATGTTCTGGTTGACAACACCGCTCAGCATAAGGTTTTCTCCTTCATGGATGGTTTCTCCTACAATCGGATCAAAATGGCTCAAGACATGGAGAAGACTACTTTGTTACACTGGGGCACTTTCTCGTTACAAGGTTATGCCGCTCGGATCAAGAACGCAGCGCCACTTACCGCGTGATATGGTTACATTATTTCATGACATGATCCATCACGAGATAGAGGTCTCGTCCGACATGATAGCTCGATCACGCATCAAGAAGAACATCTTGATCATTTGCGTAAACTATTTGACAGATTGAAGAAGCAGATCGAGACTTAATCCCAACAAGTGCACCTTTGGAGTCGATCCGAAAACTCCTAGGGTTTGTAGTCGGAAGAGGTATTGAAGTTGATCCCGCCAAGGTTAAAGCTATTCAAGAGATGCCAACTCCCGCACCGAGAAAGAAGTCGAGGTTTCTTGGGCCGATTGAACTACATTGCGTTCATTGCACACCTAATCGCTACCGTGAGCCAATCTTCAAGTTGCTAAAGAAAGATCAAGTAGTGGAATGGAACGACGATTGCGGATCGCTTTTGACAAAATCAAGGAGTACCCAGTAATCCTCCCATCCCGATGCACCACCAGGGAAGACCTCTTATCATGTACCGACAAGTTAGAGAACTCGATGGGTGTGTGTTGGGGCAACATGACGAGTCAGTCGAAAAGAGCATGCAATATACTACCTTAGCAAAAGTTTACCGATCGTGAAACAAGATACTCACTTGAGAAAACTTGCAACGCTTTGGCTTTGCTCCGACTAAGACAAGATATGTTGACTCACACTACCTTGTTGATTTCAAGATGGATCCGATAAAATACATCTTTGAGAAACCAGCTCCTCGGAAGAATAGCAAGATGGCAAATGATCTTGACCGAATATGACATCCAAGACACTTCTAAAGCAATCAAAGGAAGTGTGGTAGCCGATCATTTGGCTCATCAAGCCGTAGATGACTATCGATCTATGCGGTCAATTTCCAGATGAAGATGTTTTACTAGTTACTGATTGTGAAGAACTGTGCCGGACGAAGGACCCGAACAAGGATCCCGATGGACTATGGTCTTTGATGGAGCCTCAAACGCACTTGGCAATGGCATTGGCGCCATCATTACATCCCCTGCAGGCGGACATACGCCTTTCACCGCCAGATTATGTTTCAGTTGCACTAACAATATGGCCGAATACGAAGCGTGCATCATGGGTCTCAAAGCTGCTATTGACTTAAGAATCAAGTTCTTACAAGTGTGTGGAGACTCAGCTTTAGTGATCAGTCAGATTAAGGGCGAGTGGGATACGAGGCATCCGAATCTCATTCCGTATCGAGAGCATGTTTTGAGTTTGATTCCCTACTTTGAAGAGATCACTTTCAATCATATTCAACGAGAAGAGAATCAGTTGGCAGACGCATTAGCTACTATGTCGTCTATGTTCAAGGTTAGATGGGACAACGAGGCTCCCCAGATCATCATTGAGAGGTTCACGAACCAACAGATTGTTGTGAGCTTGACGGAAGAGAAACCTTGGTACTATGACGTGAAGAGGTATCTTGAGACTCGTGAATATCCCGCAGGGCATCATCAATGATAAGAAGTTCATGAGAAGATTTGCATCCAAATTCTTCCTCAAGAACGGCATCTTATACAAGCGCAACCACGACTTGCGTATCTACTGTGTAGACCGAAAAAGAATGCGTATCATGGAAGAGTTACACGAGGGCGCATTTGGTACCCACTCCGGACACACCATGGCTAAGAAGATTTTGAGAACAGTTACTATTGGTCCACCATGGAAGTCGATTGTCACCGCTACGCTCGATCTTGTCACAAATGCCGGTTATGCGACAAAGTACACGCACCTCCACCTCGAACGTTTTAACTTCTCCTTGGCCTTTGCAATGTGGGGCATCGACATGATTGGAGAAATTAAGCCCTGACTTCCAATGGACATCGTTTCATCCTTGTGGCAATAGATTACTTTACCAAGTGGGTAGAAGCGCCTCGTCAGATCTGTTACCAAGAATGTTGTGGCTCGATTCATCAAGCATAATCTTATCCCGGTATGGCACTCCCGAAAGGATTATCACGATAACGGTTCTAATCTCAACAACAAGATGATCACCGAACTCGCACGCAGTTCAAGATCAAGCATCACAACTCATCTCCTTATCGGCCTAAGATGAATGGCGCAGTGGAAGCCGCCAACAAGAACATTAAGAAGATTATACAGAAGATGACAGTGACTTACAAAGATTGGCATGAGATGTTACCATTTGCTCTTCATGGTTATCGCACTATAGCACGGACATCAACAGGGGCAACCCCCTTCTCTCTTGTATACGGTATGGAAGCTGTCTTACCCATCGAGGTTCAGATACCCTCAACCGAGTCCTCCAGAGGCGAGTTAGCGAAGACGATTGGGTCCGCTCGCCTTGACCAGATTAATTTGATTGATGAGAAACGACTCGCATCCATCTGCCATGGACAGATTTATTAGAAACGAATGATCAGAGCATTTTAACAAGAAAGTCAAGCACCGAGTCTACCAAGTCGGTGATCTAGTAGTCAAGCGCATCATTCTTCCACAAGGTGATCCCAGGGGCAAGTGGACTCCCACCTATGAGGGACCATTTGTAGTCAAGACAGTGTTTTCTGGCGGAGCTATGATACTTAGCACCATGGATGGTGAAGATTTCCCACACCCTGTGAACGCAGACATAGTCAAAAAATACTACGCATAAAGAGACCCGCTAGGTCGACGAACCTAGGCAAAAATAAGGGCATGCTGGTGAACCAAAAGGTTCAGGCAAAAATTAAGGATATATGCAAAACATGTACACCCGGCAAGTCGAAAACCTGAAAAGGCGGCTTGGGCAAAAAAGGGTATCCCAGAGATCGAAAACCCAAAGGCGGTCTAGGCAAAAGTTAGGGATTTAAGCGTACGACTATGTTTCTTCCAGATCACCTACTTTCAGACTACTATCAGCATTCAAGATTCAAATGGCAAAGATCAGTCTACTCGCTTTCTACTGACAGCAAGGAGATGAGATAGTTGAAATATATGAGTACTAGCATGGTTGGAACTTAACGAGATTGTTTTCGCATAGCTTTTTACCTTTCTTGTATACAAAACTACTTGGCCATACGCCACCTTTCAAATAAACGCAAGCTTCTTTCTCTTTACATTTTTCGCTATTGTCGTTTGCAATAAGTCCAACGTTTGCTTTGAATGACTATACGCATTTGACAATAAGAATCTAATCACAAACATACGAAAAGTGAACATGCAAAAGTACTTACTACAGGTTCCAGGAATTGGGATGACGACGAAAGTCACCAAATAATTCCCCGCAGAGCATAAAGGTGTCACTCACAACACACCTTCCCCAGCGGAGTATATGTTAATCCACAAGCATTGATTCCACTCAACCGAGCAACGTTACATCAGTCTCCAAGCAGTAACACTTCATCCCCAGCGGATATTTCTCAATTCTCCCCCTTCTCCCAGCAGCGGTATCCAGACACAAGACTTGGTCAGATAGTGCATCGGAGGAAACATACACCTTTATCCCCACCAGAGATTACAACGGACTCGGACTCTTCTAGCCCGGCCTCTCAAGAACCATCAAATGCTCTCCATGAGATCTACACTCGTAATCCCTAGTAGCGCTCTTAAATTTCCTCAGCAGATCTACATACAAGGTCCCCAATGATCGCCTTCCAGATTTTCCTCGGCCTATGAGATCTCCAACAACGAGGCTTAAATCTCTACCTTCCTCAACAATATCTAGGCCCAAGACTTGGCGGATAGTGCATCGGAGGAATCCGGATATCTTTCTTCTCCTTCAAAAGCGGGTTCTCACCTACACAATTCCCCAAGCGTGTCGAAATTTTCAAATGTAATATCCGATCTTCTTCAAGATGGATATGTTTTGAAATATCACAACATCTATCATCCATACATTTCTCATAAAGTCATAATTCATGCATATGTCATTCATTTACACTATCATGCATCATACTCTGCATAAAACTAACGAATATTCTATCAAAGTTTCTCTTGTTTTCTCCAAAGCAGGTGAAAGTTATTTCTGACGCAAACAGGTCCAGGATTAAGCCCCGAACCGACGGGAAAACTATCTGAAAGACCGCCCTTGGTTGTCCTCTGACGACTGGTCCAAGATTAAGCCCGAACCGACGGAAAACTATCGAAAGACCGCCCTTGGTTGTCCTCCGACGACTGGTCCAGGATTAAGCCCCGAATCGACGGGAAAACTATCTGAAAGACCACCTCTGGTTATCCTCCGATAATAGGAAATGGATCAACACCCGATGCACAACAGGGAAGCTATCCACATTTTTGCCAACTACAATCTCCCTCAGAGTAATCAGCACGAAGATTTATTCTGATTCCTTATTATCAATAGCAACTACAGAGTCTAGCGTACGACTCAGTTGCCTTGGATGGCATCTTAAGCCCATCTCCGACTACTTGTCTACATCTCTTCACTTTCAGAATGCTGCATATATGGTTAAAAATCAATACAAACCAATAACCTCATTCAAAGTAAACACGAAGTCTAACGTACGACTCCCTTCGGATGGCATCCTAAGCCCATCCCCTCTCCAGGAACATTTACAGAGTCTAACATACGACTCACTCACCAGCAACGACCTTTCCAGATGGCATCTTAAACCCATCTCCGTCAGCTCTCCTATTAGCAACCTCGAGTCTAGCGACGACTGCTCCCCAAATAAGTCTCCAACTTCTCCAAATGGCATCTGTAAGCCCATTCCCGCATCGTCAGCCAATAGCGAGTGCAAATTTTCAGGTGTACTCGAGTGTTCAATCATCTTCTACCTCTAGGTCACGAAAGACAAGCATGTCAATCTAACCCTCCAGTACAAGAAGATTGAACAGGGGCAGCTGTCATACCCCAAAATTTTCCCTCCATCTTCTCAAAAGATTTCATACACCTATGCTCAAGGATTCCTCAAGAGTTGATCAGACAAACTCTCTCCTAGACAATCAACCCCAAACTAGGGTTTGGTATCTCTCAAGTCAAGATGGATTTCCAACATCTCCAATGGTCTTCATGCCTCCTCATATGCTTCAAAGATTCTCCATGTCAAGTTTCAAGCCTCACAAGTCAAGTTTCCTTAATTGCTCGGATGATTGAAAATCGGTGTATCGGACAAAAAGTCAATCGTGGTCAACATACAGTCAAAACTTCGATTTTTGGTCAACATCCTCATTTTGAAGTTACATTCATCATTTGATCAAGGGTTGATCATGATTCATCAAGAAAACTCAAGATTTGCTCAAAAGTCAAACTTTCTAAATTAGGGTTTCTAGGTGAAAAGTCAATCGAACTTTGACTGATCATAACTTTCTCATACTTTCTAAATTTTCCCACCAAAGCTCATTTTGAAGGAAATTCAATTCTCTACAACTTCATGTCTCACAAGAATGTCCAAAAATGCTTCATTTGAGAGGTATAGCTCAAAACATTAGTGTCATTTTCAAAGTCAACAAAAAGTCAACTTTTTGATTTGAAGATATATTGAGCATGGTAACTCCAATTGAGATGAAACCAAAGACATTGTTTAGAGGATTCTTAGAGCTTTCCAAAAAGTCCAAGAACACTCAAAAATGTGGAAAATTGAGCAAGATACACCATTCACAAGTTGGGCAATTTTGAAAGAATGCACAAAGAGAGATGCTTCAAAAAATCAAATCTTTTGCAAATGGGCCTACTTTTTCTTCATTCTAACTTGTTCCTCATGCAATTAGGAATGTCCAAGCCCAATGCCACGAATTTTTGATTTATTTTTCTATTTAATTTGTAATTTATTCATTTAAATGCAAATTAAATCTTAAAATAAATTATAAAATCAAAATTAATTGAAGATTGATTTTTATTGCTTTCTTGTGATCCAATCCACCCATAAATGCCAGCAATTTCGAAATTAGATCAAATTTGGCAAGATTGGATTGAAATTGGACAAAAGTTTGAAAATTTGATTTCATGAAAATATCAAAATTGATTTCCATTGAATATTGATAAATTCTTTCCAAATTCAATCCCAAATCCATCCAGCATATATATTTGATGCATACCTATCAAGAAAAAACGAAAAAAATTGCTCTACAAACCCTATTCCAAAGTTCAAAAATCCGTGTGTTTGAAGCAACTGGTAACCCTAGTTTTGCTTCGATTCAACCCATTCCAAGCCGTCCATTACATTCCTTGAGGTCTTTAGAGTCGATCCAGACTCTTACATCGTTCAAAACCATCAAGAATCAAGCAATCCCAGTTTCGGTTTGTTCTTATTTTTCCAAATTCGATTATCAATATTCATGCATTATTAACTTGTTTTGATTGTTTGTTTGTGCTTAGAATCAAGTTTTCAAACTTTCTAGGCAAGCCAATTGAGTTTCCATGGCCGGGAACGTATGTTACCATGATTAGGGTTCTTGGTATCGAATTAGGGTTTCTCTATACAGGAAAAATTGGCCAACAAGATATATACCATTAAACTCGGGATGACCTGAGGAATCGAGCCATGGTTTCAAATGTAATTTATATTATGTGTGCTGCATTTTTGATATTAGCCAGGGACATAGCGTCGAAGGAAGGCCGACGCAGGATTTTGAATTTTCAAAACGAAGAAGACGACTGGATGGCGCGAGCGGGACGAGACCAGGAGGTGACGCGTGTAAAACCCACTCGCTGCGTTTCCAAACAGGCTTGCACATTTCGCTCAGTTGGTTAAGGCGTTCACTGTTGTGGGATGCTCTCTCATGTCCCCAGTTCGAATCCCACTGGCACCGGTTTTACACTTTTTTTTTACAAAACTCATGTTTTCTTATTATTTTCTATTTTTCAATATTTTGCATTATTTTAATTTCTTTTCATTATTTTTATTTCTGCATTAAAAAATTATCAAAAATTAATTTTCTTTTTGCATTATGTTCATAAAATGTTTATTTAATTTCTAAAATTAAAAAATATAATTTTGCATGCATATTTATTTTTATTCATATTTTTGCATTTAATTCACTTTTAATTGCATTTTAATTATTAAATCTTTTCCAAAAAATCCCAAAAAATTATTTTATCTTATTTCCAGCATATATTAATTTTCTCATATTAAAATTTGCATTTTTTTCTAACATTTTCTCTTATTTCGTTTTCATCATATTTCCCGATTTTCTTATTATTTCACAGGTTGCTCCGATTCAGACGTTTTCTTTTTATCGTTTTATTTTTCCAATAATGTAATTGCTCATGGGTTGTAATAGTTTTAATTAGGATTTTATTTTCCGCATTTCAAATTATGTATCTACCCCAAAGCCATGTAATAGCGTAGGTTTATCTTTCCGCACCTTTACATTTCCGCTTTACATTCCGCATTTTACTTTCCGCACCCTATAAAATTGCTAGTAATTAGGCGTGTATGGAAAGATAACAATGAACATAGCCCACTAATCTTCAAGATAATATATTCTGAATTCAACACACTTCTTTCACACACGCACCCCTTAGGGTAATTCTCTCTCGATGCCTTTCGATTTCAAAATGGTCATGTCCCTCAAACGTAGAGGTATTCTAGCACCGTTGCCTTCCAAACAAATCATCATAGCCCCTTCGATACAAAGATCATAAGACCCACGATGTCGCCTCCGAATACATGATCTTGACCCTCGATTGTCGCCTACGAAAAATGATGATAGTCCCTCCGAATGTGCTAGGATACTTCCTACAAGTTGCCTTCTATGACCATCCGATGTCCCTTCGAATGTCCCGCTTACATCCAATGAATGGAGCTACCTACTAACTAATGGTATGGCTAGCGCTATTCTAAAGGAACGTAAAAGTACGAAAACGACCAAATTCTGAGTGGGTAATAAGTCTCCTAGTTGCTCGCTCTATCAAATGCTTTTCACACCACACACTTTTTTCAAAGTTCAAACTCTTTTCAAAAACGAAACATTTCCGAACACTTTGTATACACTCCTACATGAGTCATTACAAAGTCAAAGCGAAATGCCTTTTCAAAACATTTTTTGTCAAACACACAGAAAGCAATTTTAAAAAGTGATCTAGAGCAACTAAGAGCCCGTAGATAACTACGGATGGAAAGGGGTGCTAATACCTTCCTTTTCATAACCATTCTCCGAACTCTTAATCTAACGAAGGTCTTTTTCATACTTTTACCTTCCCTTAATTGGATAAAAATAAAAGTCGGTGGCGACTCTTGCTATCCGCACATTTGGATACAAAAATCCTACAAAGTCAGTTCACCGTATTACATCATCTACAGTCATTCCGATATCTCGAGATGGAAGGTGAATTCTTCGAGACTCCCCAAGCTATCGAAACAGCTCCAAGAGCCATGCCTGTTGACTCTCCTGTCATTCCTGAAGTTACACAAGCCCCGCCTAGGATGGCCTCACTGAAAGATGCTCAAGCTGCAGTTGAAGAAGGAGGTAGTACTATTTGGGGTCAACTCCCTAATCTTCCTTTCAAATCCGACAAGACTGGTTTAGGCTTCACCATCAAAGGTCAGAAGATGATACGCCGCGAACGTGTCGGCCAACTTCCTATCTGCATCAGCCAGAATGGAATCCATGCTATAGAAGACAACAACAACGACTTCGACATCAACAAATGGATCTTCCTAACTCCCGACAACGGACTCAGCAATTGGAAGACTGAAGACGTCATACCAATCTCCTTTAGACAGGAGTAATTGCTTTTGTTTTCTGTTTTGCTTTTCGTTTTCTATGCTTTGAACAATAAAATTTAAAGCCTAGTGCCTTGCCCGGGGCATCATGGCTCGTTTGTGAGGGTTATTATCTGTCATTTGCATATTTTCATTCAATAAAATCGTTGGACTTTTGCATTCAATTGTTTGTTTTCTTTTACTTTATCACCCCTTCAAAAAGCTATGTGTTCTTACACACACCCATGTGATACACTGCAGAATCACTCCGAATCTTGTTGATAACAGCTATGCTATTGCTAAGTATGACTTCGATAATCCGATCTACCTAGCCGAAGACGAAGGTGAGGAAGATTGTGGAGTGCCAGGAGTACTTGCCAGACTGCTACAGCAAGAAGAGCGAGTTATACAACCACATGAAGAGTTAGTTGAGGTTGTGAATCTAGGTACTGATGAAGACAGAAAAGAGATCAAGATAGTAGCGGGTCTTGAGAACAGTGTCAAAGAGAGATTGGTTCAGATGCTACGAGACTATATCGAGGTCTTTGCTTGGTCATACGAAGATATGCCAGGTCTATACATTGACATTGTGGTACACCGGTTACCAACAAAAGAAGGTTTTCCCAAGAAATGTAAGGTTGCGTGCGTCCTATGATGTCGGAGAAAATCAAAGCCGAAGTTATGAAGCAGTTCAATGCCGGTTTCCTAGTTGTTACTTCTTATCCACAGTGGGTTTCAAACGTGGTACTCGTACCTAAGAAGGATGGCAAGGTACAAATGTGTGTGGATTACAGAGATTTGAACAAAGCGAGTCCGAAAGACGATTTCCCACTTTCTCATATTGATGTTCTGGTTGACAACACTGCTCAACATAAGGTCTTCTCCTTCATGGATGGTTTCTCCGGTTACAATCAGATCAAAATGGCTCCCGAAGACATGGAGAAGACTACTTTTGTTACACAATGGGGCACTTTTTATTACAAGGTCATGTCGTTCGGTCTGAAGAACGCGGGCGCCACTTATCAGCGTGCTATGGTGGCATTATTTCATGACATGATTCGTCACGAGATAAAGGTCTACGTTGACGACATGATAGCTCGATCACAGACTGAACAAGAACATCTCGATCATTTGCGGAAACTGTTTGATAGACTGAAGAAGTACAGACTAAGACTCAATCCTAACAAGTGCACCTTTGGAGTCAGATCCGGTAAGCTCCTAGGGTTTGTTGTTAGTGGTAAAGGTATTGAAGTTGACCCCGCCAAGGTTAAAGCTATTCAAGAAATGCCAGCTCCCTGCACCGAGAAGGAAGTCAGAGGTATCTTTGGACGTTTGAATTACATTTCCAGATTCATTGCACATCTAACTGCTACTTGTGAGTCAATATTCAAGTTACTAAAGAAAGATCAAGTAGTGGAATGGAACGAAGATTTCCAGATCGCTTTCGACAAAATCAAGGAGTACCTATAGAATCCTCATATCCTGATACCGCCTGCCGATGAAAGACCTCTTATCATGTACTTGACAGTATTAGAGAACTCAATGGGGTGTGTGTTGTGGCAACATGACGAGTCTGGTCGAAAAGAGTATGCAATATACTACCTTAGCAAAAAGTTTACCGACTGTGAAACAAGATACTCACAATCGAGAAAACTTGCAGCTTTGGCTCACCGACTAAGACAATATATGTTGACTTACACTACCTTGTTGATCTCCAAGATGGATCCGATAAAATACATATTTGAGAAACTAGCTCTCTCCAGAAGAATAGCAAGATGGCAAATGATCTTGACCAAGTACGACATCCAGTATAATTTTTAGAAAGCAATCAAAGGAAGTATAGTAGTCGATCATTTGGCTCATCAAGCCGTAGATGACTATCAGTCTATGTAGTTCGATTTTCCAGACGAAGATGTTTTACTAGTTACTGATTGTGAAGAACCAGGACCAGACGAAGGACTGAACAAGGATCCCGATGGACCATGGTCTTTGATAGAGCGTCAAACGCACTTGGCAATGGCATTGGCGCCATCATTACATCTCCTACAGACGGACACACGCCTTTCACCGCCAGATTATGCTTCAGCTGCACTAACAACATGGCCGAATACGAACCGTGCATCATGGGTATTAGAGCTGCTATTTACTTAAGAATCAAGTTCTTGCAAGTGTATGGAGACTCAGCTTTAGTGATCAGTCAGATTAAAGGCGAATGGGATACGAAGCATCCGAATCTTATTCCGTATCGAGAGCATGTTCTGAGCTTGATCCCCTACTTCGAAGAGATTACCTTTGATCACATTCCACGAGAAGAGAATCAGTTGGCAGACGCATTAGCTACTATGTCGTCTATGTTCAGGATTAGATGGGACAACGAGGCTCCCCAGATCATCATCGAAAAGTTCGACGAACCAGCATATTATGGTGAACCTGATACTGAAGAGAAACCTTGGTTCTACGAAGTGAAGAGGTATCTTGAGGCTCAGGAATATCCCGCAGGGGCATCTGTCAACGATAAGAAGTTCTTGAGAAGATTTGTATCCAAATTCTTCCTCAGCAACGACATCTTATACAAACGCAATCACGACTTGTGTTTACTCCGCTGTGTGGACCAAAAAATAGCACAACGTATTATGGAAGAGTTACACGAAGGCGCGTTTGGTACCCACTCTAGTGGACATCCGATGGCTAAGAAGATTCTAAGGACAGGTTACTATTGGTCCACCATGGAAGCTGATTGTCAGCGCTATGCTCGATCTTGTCACAAATGCCAGATATATGCAGACAAAGTACACGTACCTCTAATACCGTTGAATGTTTTAACCGCTCCTTGGCCTTTCGCAATGTGGGGCATTGACATGATCGGAGAAATCAAACCCACCGCTTCCAACGGACATCGTTTCATCCTTGTGGCAATTGACTATTTCACCAAGTGGGTAGAAGCAGCCTCGTTCGCATCTGTTACCAAGAATGTTGTGGCTCGGTTCATCAAGCATAATCTTATCTGTCGGTATGGCACTCCCGAAAGGATTATCATAGATAACGGTTATAATCTCAACAACAAAATGATCACCAAACTCTGCATGCAGTTTAAGATCAAGCATCACAACTCTTCTCCATATCGGCCTAAGATGAATGACGCAGTGGAAGCCGCCAATAAGAATATTAAGAAGATCATACAAAAGATGACAGTGACTTACAAGGATTGGCACAAGATGTTACCATTTGCTCTTCATGGTTATCGCACTACAGTACGAACATCAACAGGGGCAACCCCTTCTCTCTTGTATATGGTATGGAGGCGGTCCTGCCAATCGAGGTTCAGATGCCCTCAACTAGAGTCCTCCAGGACGCAGATCTAGGTGAAGACGATTGGATCCAGACTCTCCTTGACCAGATCAACTTGATTGACGAGAAGCGGCTCGCATCCTTCTGCCACAGACAGATCTATCAGAAGCGAATGATCAGAGCATTTAACAAGAAAGTCAAGCACCGAGTTTACCAAGTCGGTGATCAAGTAGTCAAGCACATTATTCTTCCACAAGGTGATCCCAGGGGAAAATGGACTCCCACCTACGAGGGACCGTTTGTAGTCAAAATAGTATTTTCCAGCGGAGCTATGATACTTAGCAACATGGATGGCGAAGACTTCCCACACCCTGTGAACGCAAACATAGTCAAAAAATACTACGCATAAAAGAGACCCGCTAGGTCGACTGACCTAGGTAAAAATAAGGGCATCCTGGCGAACCAAAAGGTTCGGGCAAAAGTTAAGGATATATACCAAACATGTACACCCGGCAAGTCAAAAACCTGCAAAGGCGGCTTGGGAAAAAAAGGGTATCCCGGTAGACTGAAAACCTGAAAGGGCGGCCTAGGCAAAAGTTAGGGATTTAAGCATACACTATGTCTCGTCCAGATCACTTGCCCACAGACTACTACTATCAGCATTCAAGATTCAAATGGCGAAAATCAATTCACTCACTTTCTACTGACAGCAAGGAGATGAGATAGTCGAAATATATGAGTACTAGCATAGTTGAAACTCGACGAGATTGTTTCTGCATAGCTTTTTACTTTTCTTGTGTACAAACTACTTGGCCATACGCCACATTTCAAATTAATACAAGTTCTTTCTCTTTACAATTTCCACTATTGTTGTTTGCATAAAGTCCAACGTTTGCTTTGAATGAATATATGCATCTGACAATAAATATCTATTTACAAACATGCGAAAAGTAAACGAACAAGGATAATTACTACAGGCTCTAGGAATTGAGATGATGGCGAAGGTCACCAAAACGATCCCCTGTAAAGTACGGTCCCCACAGAGGCATCGCTCACTGCAAATCTTTCCCAACGGAGTACGAATTTCTGTCACCTAGTTCCAACATCGCGTTAGTCCCTGAGCAGCGATCCTAGCCAGCTTAGCCTGATTACATCAACCTCTTGAGCAGTAGCAATTCATTTCCAACAGAGGTATTTATCCCCAGTGAAATATCTCTCCACAATTGTTACTTCCTCGACAGCAGTAATATCCAGACTCGAAACTTGGTCAGATAGTGCATCGGAGGAAGCCTACATCTTTATTTCCTAGGCGAAGGTTTCAATGGGCTCCAGATCCTTCTAGCCCGGTCCCCTAACAACAATCAAATACTCTCCAACAAGATCTACGCGCGCGACCCCCAACGGAGTGCTTCCCAGTTCTCATTTTCCCCAGCAGGGTCTACGCACAAGATCCTCAGTAGTGTACCTCTTGGTCTTTACCGTCCTCAGCAACATAGATATCTCGGCTCGAAACTTGGTCAGATAGTGCATCGGAGGAATCAGGGATATCTTTCTTCTATTTCAAAAGCAGGGTTTTCATCCGTTTCGTCCCCAAACAGAAGCTAGAAATCCCCAAGCAGAACGTCCACATCTTCTTCAAGATGGATATGTTTTCAAATACCATAACATCTATCATCCATACATAAAAAATCATAACATACGCATATAATATTCATACACGTTATCATGCATCATAATCTGCATAAGTCTAACTATATCCTGTCAAAATCTCTTCTGTTTTTTCTCCCAAGCAGGCGGAAATCAACTCCAAACGAAAGGTCAAAGATTAATACCTGAAGCAAGACGGGAAACCAATCTGAACGGCTATAACAACAAGTCCAGGATTAATACGTGAAACAAGACGGGAAACCTTATCAGAACGACTACTCGAGTTGTCCTCCGACAACAGGCATTGGATCAACACGCGAAGCACAACAGGGAAGTTATCCACATTTCGCCACCTATTATCCCCTCAGAGTAATCAAGACGAAAATTGATTCTGACACTCCCTTATTATCAACAGCAACTACAGAGTCTGGCGTACGACTCAGTTGCCCTGGATGGCATCTTAAGCCCATCTCCGACGATTTGTCAACATCTCTCCACTTTCATAATGCTGCATATCTGGTTAAACAACCAATACAAACCAATAACTTCATTCAAAGACGAGCACGAAGTATAATGTATGACTCTCTCTGGATGGCATCTTAAGCCCATCTCCGCGCTCCCTGCTGTCTTAAGGAACATCTGCAGAGCCTAGCGTACGGCTCGTTCCCTAGCATCAGTCTTTCCGGATGGCATCTTAAGCCCATCTCCGACGATTCTCCTATTCAAGCGACGTTCTTGAGTCTAACGTACGACTCATACCCCAGCGAAATCTCCAGCTTCTCCAAATGGCATCTATAAGCCCACTCCCACATCATCAATCAACAGCGAGTGCAAATTTTCAGGTGTATTCGAGTGTTCAATCATCTTCTACCTCCAGGTCACGAGAGGCACGCATGACAATCTAACCCTTACAGTACAAGAAGATTGAACAGGGGCAGCTATCATACCCCAAAATTGACCCTCCTACTTCTCAAGACATTTCATACATCCATACTCAAGGATTCCTTAAGGGTTGATCAGACAAACCCTATCCTAAATAATCAACCCAAACTAGGGTTTTGGCAGTTCACAGATCAAGGTGGTTCCCAACATCTCCAATGATCATCATGCCTCCTCATATGCTTCAAAGAATCTCCATGTCAAATTTCAAGCCTTACAAGCCAAGTTTCCTCAGACAATTGCTCAAATGGTTGAAAATCAATTGTATTGGACAAAAAGTCAATTGTGGTCAACATACAGTCAAACTTCATGATTTTTGGTCAACATCCATATTTTGAAGTAAAATTCATCATTTGATCACGGGTTGATCATGATTCATCAAGAAAACTCAAGATTTGTTCAAAAGTCAAACTTTCCAAATTAGGGTTTTCTAAAGAAAAGTCAACTGAACTTTGACTGAGCATAACTTTCTCATACTTTATCAGAAAGTTTTCCACCACCTCTCATTTTTAAGAGAATTCAATTCTCTACAACTTAATGTCTCACAAGCATGGTCAGAAAATGCTTCATTTTAAAGATATGGATCAAAACATTACAGGTCCTTTTCAAAGTCAACAAAAAGTCAACATTTTCTAAAGAAGTGTTATTGAGAATGGAAACTCCAATTGAGGTAAGACCAAAGATGTTGTTTAGAGAACATATAGAGCTTTCTAAAAAGTCCAAGAACACCCAAAAATGTTGAAAATTGAGCAAAATACACCTTGTACAAGTTGGGCATTTTTGAAGAATTGCACAAAGAAAAATATCTGACAAAATCCAATTTTTTCCAAATGGGCCTATAATTTTATGATCCAAACTTGATCATAATATTATTTGTGATCTCTTGATGCCTTGCCACGACCTCTTTCTATTTTGTTGATTTATTTTTGAATTTAAAAGCATTTAATTCAAATTTAAATTAAATAAAATATGAAAACAAGGTATAATTTAAGTTGGGCTGGATTTTTATCAAGCTTGAGGACCAAGGAAGCCCACAAAACATGCCAAATTCGTGCTAGCTCATGCAAGGAGGAAAAAAAATCAAATTTTGGAAAGATTTGATAAAATTTGAAAGAGAAAATATTTTGCATTCAAGAGCATATCTTTTTTCTTTCTTTTTTATCAAATCTCTTGCATTATAAATACACAAGACATTCTAAAAAATTTCTCAAAGTTGGCAAAAATCGAATTTGTCTTTCAAGCCACTTCCAGCCACTCTTGATCATTCCATTGTGTTCCTGAGGTAAGTTTGAGTAAGTACACATCAAAAACCATGGTTAAATCTGCTTGAATCGTGCCATACATGAACATACATATTCATATTTTTCTTGAAATCGAATTTTTAATATCTGCTTGTTTTAATCGAAACTAATCATTCTAACATGTTCATGAGATGCCATAGGAAGGACCTGGGTCATCGTTCATGAGCTTGAACGTCCAAATCGCGTTTTGCCATTGTTAGGGTATTTTGAACTGTTTGCTTCGAACCGGCCGATACAGGAACTTTCAGGCCAAACGGACACCACCATCGTGTTCACCATGGTCGATTTAGGGGGTAGGGTATTCCTTTGCTTTTTTATTTTTGCTATTTTGCAGGTTTGGAGTTTGGACTAGCCGGAGAAGACGACCGGAGCTAGGGCTCCGGCGCGTTGACCTGAGCTGACTCCGGCGTGGCTAGCGTGGCACTATGGCTTGTTCTGATTCGCTCATTCATAACATTTGGGTCCAACGCGTGTTGACTATGTTTGAATTTAAAAATAGGACACGTTTACCCTTTTAACCAATTGTTTGCAGGATTAAAACAACAAGACACCTTGGCTCAGTTGGCAACGCGTTGGTTGATTTCTGCAGAGGGCGTGGGTTCGATCCTTGGCCATGGCACTTTCTTTTTACCAGTTTTGCAAACTAACTTTTTCTATTTTCTTATTTTTCTTAATATTTTCTTTTAATTTAATTAATCTTTAAATATTTTTCTCATGCATTTAAAAATCACCAAAAATATTTTCCTTTTGCATTTTAATCAGAAAAATGTTTATTTAATTTTTTACATTAAAATTAATATTTTTGCATGCATATTTTAATTAATTGCTAATTAACTATTAAATTGACTTTTAATTGTTTTTAATTATCAAAATCGATCCAGAAAATTACCAAAAAATTATCTGATCATCTAATTATCATGACTAACTTGAAATCTTTTCCTCATTCAAAATCCTATTTTTACTAACATTTTTCTCTTATGCGAGTTTTCTCGTATTTTCCGATTGTGTATCCGCATGTGTTGTAACGTTTCGGACTATTTTTTTTCGTTTTTCTTTTCAATATTATGTAACTTCCTATGGGATGTAATAGTTTAATTAGGACTTTTACTTTCCACACTCTATTATGTAATTGCCCCAAAGCCATATAATAGCGAGGACTTTATTTTTCCGCACTTTATTTTCCGCAATTTATTTTCCGCACCCTACAAACGCTAGTAATTAGGCGGTATGGCAAGATAAAACGGACATAAATCACTTCTAATTGCAAGATAACATATCCGAATTTAACACACTCTTCACACATGCACCCCTTAGGGTAATTCTCTCTCGTTGCCTTTCGATTAAATGGTCAAGTCCCTCGAACATAGAGGTATCCTAGCACCGTTGCCTACAAATATATCATCATAGTCCCTTCGATACAAAGATCATAGACCCACGATGTCGCCTACGAATACATGATCTCGTCCCTCGATTGTTGCCTACGAAAAGTGATGATCGTCCCTTCGAATGTGCTAGGATACTTCCTACAATTTGCCTTCTATGACCATCCGATGTCCCTTCGAACGTCCCGCTTACATCCAACGGATAGGGTTACCTACCAACTAATGGTATGGATAACACTATTCTAAAGGAACGTAAAACAACATGAAAACGACCATTCTGAGTAGGTAATAAGACTTTTAGTTTCTTGCTCAAACAAAATACTTTTCACACCTCACACTTTTGTCAAAGTTCAAACGCTTTTCAAAAACGAAACATTTCCGAACACTTTGTATACATTCCTACATGAATCATTACAGAGTCAAAGCGAAATGCCTTTTCAAAACATTTTTGTCAAACCCACAGAAAGCACTTTTAAAAATGAGCTAGAAGCAACTAAGAGCCCGTAGATAACTGCGGATGGAAAGGGGTGATAATACCTTCCCTTTTCATAACCTTCTCCCTTACTCAGAGTCTAACGAAGGTCTTTTCCTGTTCTTTTCACCTTCCCTTAATTGGATAAAAGAAAAGTCGGTGGCGACTCTTGCTATCCGCAACATTTGCGATAAAAAGCAAAACAAAAATCACAAAGTCAGTTCACCATATTACAAATAGTCGACACCACTACCACTTCTGGGCATTCAACTTATTCCAATGATCCCATGCATATGACATGGATGAATATGAATGAATTGATTATGTACATGTATTGGTTTATCAACTGAACTCCCGACACCACTGGAAATCGAGTGAAAGGCAATGACCAATCCAAGCCACACTTGCTGTTGCAAAGAGTTTCTCACAAGGAAGATAACATCTGATTCACCATGATGAGTACGGATGTACTTTCAAATCAACAGAAAAAGGCGCAACACTTAGAAAGTCAATCACCCCCCAACATTCCGTTAGTCAAAGCGATTTTAAGTTTCAAAAACTTCATTGTTTCACCATTTTGAACGAATTTAATTTTATCCAAAACAACAGTGACATTAAGTTAAACTTGCAGAAAAGATAAAAAAGTAGGACAAGAAACAAAGTTCAACTGAACAATTCTTTATTTAAAATATGAGAGAAACAACTCATAAGTAGGGATTTTGTACATAAAGATGCATATTCCTTTAGGAGGAACATACAGGAAAGAGTGAATCTATACACATTTCTTAAAACAACAACGAAATTGAAACTGAACTTCATTGAACCAAAACATGCTATTCCCCCTCCTGACTGCTATTCTTCATCACTTCACTTCTAAAGACGATGATTGAACTAATCCTTTCCATCGAGCTTCCTCAATGGAGGCACATTGCAGAATTATGTCTTTACACATTCCCTAACTTTTGCGTGAACCATCTTCAGAAGATCTTGGTTCACTGGGACATTTACCCTTTTTTGCTTAAGCCGCCCTTTCGGGTTTTCAGCTTAACGGGCTTAATTTTTTTCTTCTTTTTTTTCTTCCTTTTTTTTAGACATAATACTTCTTGACCGCGTCTGAGTTGATAGCATGTGCCAAGTCCTCTCCATCCATGTTGGTGAGAATAAGGGCTCCTACCGAGAAAAATTTCTTTACCACCTATGGTCCTTCATAGTTTGGCACCCACTTCCCACGAGGGTCTCTTTACGGTGAGATTATCCTCTTTAGCACCAACTCGCCCATTTTGAACTCGCGGGGACGTACCTTCTTTTCGAAAGCCCTTTTGATTCTTTTTTGGTAGAGTTGACCATGACAAATGGCTGTCAACCTTTTTTCTTCGATCAGATTGAGTTGGTCATATCTATTCTGAACCCATTCTGCTTCTTCCAACTCTGTTTCCATCAGAACTCTGAGAGATGGAATCTCAACCTCTATAGGAAGTATTGCCTCCATGCCATAAACAAGAGAGTAAGGTGTTTCTCCCGGGTGCGAATAGACGTTTGACCGTGCAAAGCGAATGGCAACATCTCGTGCCAATCCTTATACGTCTTCACCATCTTTTGCAGGATCTTCTTGATATTCTTGTTAGCTGCTTCAACAGCACCATTCATCTTTGGTCTGTAGGGAGACGAGTTGTGATGCTCGATCTTGAATGTGTCACACAACTCCTTCATCATCTTGTTGTTCTGATTTGTCCCATTGTCAATGATAATCTTGCTAGGAGTACCGTAGCAACAAATTATATTATTCTTGATAAACCGGGTAACCACTTGTCGTGTCATATTCGCAAATGAAGAGCCCTCAACCCACTTGGTGAAATAGTCTATGGCGACTAGTATGAAGCGATGTCCATTGGAAGCTTTCGATTCAATCATTCCGATCATATCAATTCCCCACATAGAGAATGGCCATGGATAGGTCAAAACATTCAGAGTGAGGTGGCACATGCATCTTATCCATGAATCGACACTTGTGGCATCTCATTGCATAAACAACATACCGTTTCCATGGTCATCCAAAGAATAACCACGAGAATCTTTTTCGCCATTGCATGCCCATTTGCGTGAACACCAAAAGAACCTTCATGAATTTCTTTGATGAGTTGATCTGCTTCGTGTCTATCCACGCACCTGAGCAAGACCAAATCAAAATTCCGCTTGTACAGCACCCCACTAATTAAGAAAAAGTTGGCAGACAACTTCCTCAAGGTCTTCTTATCGGTGATGGATGCCCGTTCTGGGTACTCCCCCTTTTCTATGTATTTCTTGATATCGTAGAACCAGGGTTTACCATCAGTTTCTTCATCAACCATCATACAATAGCCCGGTTTGTCTAGATGCTCGATAGTGATGGAAGGTGCTTCATTAGCCCACTTGACTTTGAACATTGAAGATAATGTAATACGGTGAACTGACTTTGAGATTTTTGTATCGCAAATATGCGGATAGCAAGAGTCGCCACCGACTTTTCTTTTATCCAATCAAGGGAAGGTGAAAAGAACAGGAAAAGACCTTCGTTAGATTCTGAGTAAGGGAGAAGGTTATGAAAAGGGAAGGTATTAGCACCCCTTTTCATCCGTAGTTATCTACGGGCTCTTAGTTGCTCTTAGATCATTTTCAAAAAGGTGCTTTCTGTGTGTTTGACAAAAATGTTTTGAAAAGGCATTTCACTTTGACTTTGTAATGATTCATGTAGGAATGTATACAAAGTGTTCGAAAATGTTTTGTTTTCGAAAGAAATTTGAACTTTGAAAAAAGTGTGTGGTGTGAAAAGTATTTGATTGAGCAAGCAACTAAAAGTCTTATTACCTACTCAGAATGGTCATTTTCGTTTTGTTTTCAATAGCGCTATCCGTACCATTAGTTGGTAGGTAACCCTATTCGTTGGATGTGGAAGGGACATTCGAAGGGACATCGGATGGTCATAGAAGGCAACTTGTAGGAAGTATCCTAGAACATTCGAAGGGACTATCATAATTTTCCTTGGCAACAATCGAGGGTCAAGATCATGTATTCGTAGGCGACATCGTGGGTCTATGATCTTTGTATCGAAGGGACTATGATGATATGTTTTGAAGGCAACGGTGCTAGGATACCTCTACGTTCGAGGGACTTGACCATTTGTATTCGTAAAGGCAACGAGAGAGAATTACCCTAAGGGGTACATGTGTGAAAAGAGTGTGTCAAATTCAGGTATATATTATCTTGGAATTATGAGTGATCTACGTCCAATTTTATCTTTCCATACACGCCTAATTACTAGCAGTTTATAGGGTGCAGAAAGTAAATTGCGGAAATGTAAAGTGCGGAAAGATAAAATCCTACGCTATTACATGGCTTTGGGGCAGTTACATAATAAGGGTGCGGAAAATAAAAGTCCTAATTAAACTATTACATCCCATAGGCAGTTACATAATTGAAAAGAAAACAAAAGAAAATTGTCCGAAACGTTACAACCTGTAAAGAGATACATAATCGGAAAACAAGAGAAATTGCATAAGAGGAAAATGTTAGCAAAAAGAAATATTTTTGAATGAGGAAAAAGGTTTTTGATTAGTAATGACAATAAGATGATAAGATAATTTTTTGGTAATTTTCTGGATCGTTTTCGATATTTAAAAGCAATTAAAAGTCAAATTAATGATTAATTAGTAATTAAATAAAATATGCATGCAAAAATATTAATTTTAATATTAAAAATTAAATAAAAAATTTTCTGATGATGATACAAAAAGAAAATATTTTTTGTGATTTTTAAATGCATGATAAAATTATTTGAAGATTAATTAAATTGCATGAAAAATATTAAAGAAAAGAAATAAGAAAATAGAAAAAAAGATGTTAGTTTGTAAAGTGATAAAAAGAAGTGGTCCTGCCCAGGTTCGAACTCAGGTCCACAAGGAAAACACGCGCCTCCTTCACCACTGGACCAAACTGCTTTGGTGTTGGGATATTGAAACAACGCTTTAAACAAACTCGCCTCGATTGCCTGATTACGCCAAGATCTTCATCTTCTTCGCTTGAAATTTCAAACACTTAGCACGGCTTGCTCGACGCTATAGCCCCTGCAATTTTCCAAAACTTCATACAAGCAATATAAATGAGTTATGAATACATGAATAGATTGCAAACAACATTCTAAACACAATGGTGGTACTGGTTTTGTCCAATTTAACGGATTTAGAGAAACCCCAATTCGAGCCAGAATACCCTAGCCATGGTGGATTTTGATTCAGGCCACGAGAACACAATCAAGCTACGCAGAAAGTTTCCAAACTTCATTCTAAACACAAAACAAACGTCAAAACACGTTAAAAATGCATGAGAATTAAAAATCAAATTTGGAAAAAGAAGAACAAACCGAAATCGGAATTGCTTGATTCTGAATGGTTTTGCAACTTGTAAAGGTCTGGATCGATTCTAAAGACTCCAAGGAATGTGATGGAACGCTCAAAATTGACTGAAACAAGCTAGAACCAAGGCTGCAAGTTGCTTCAAGAACACGGTTTTTTGACTTTTGGTTAGGGTTCTTTCAAGCAATTTTTCTGTTCTTTCTCATGTTGTATGCATTGTATATTTATAATGGATGGATTTTGGTTTGAATTCAAGAGGAAAATGTGAATCAATCAATGTAAAAAAAAAATTGATATGGTATGAAATCAAATCTTTCTTTTTTGATCCATTTTCATCAATTCTCTTGCCAATCAATGTTAATTTTGAAATTTGCCAGCCTTTATGAGTTGCTTGGACCTCAAGAATGAGAGAAAAATCAATTTTGCATTTAATTTTGATTTTCTACCTTTATTTTTAATTTAATAGAAAAATAAAGTTAAAATTCGTGGCATTGGGCTTGGAGGTTCCAAATAAGCTGAGGAACAAGTTTGAACCAAGAAAAGTTGGGCCCATTTGCAAAATTTTGGGTTTTGACAAGTATTTCTCTTTGTGCACCTCTTCAAAAATACCCAACTTGTTCAAGGTGTATCTTGCTCAATTTTCAACATTTTTGAGTGTTCTTGGACTTTTTAGAAAGCTCTAGGTGTCCTCTAAACAACATATTTTGTTTCATCTCAATTGGAGTTTCCATGCTCAATAAAACTTCATTACAAAAACTTGACTTTTTGTTGACTTTGAAAAGGACCTGTAATGTTTTGATCCATATCTTCAAAATGAAGTATTTTTTGACCATGCTTGTGAGACATGAAGTTGTAGAGAATTGAATTTCCTTCAAAATGAGAGGTGGTGGAAAATTTTTTGAGAAAGTATGAAGAAGTTATGTTCAGTTGATTTTTCTCTAGGAAACCCTAATTTGGAAAGTTTGACTTTTGAGCAAATCTTGAGTTTTCTTGATGAATCATGATCAACCCTTGATCAAATGATGAATGTGACTTCAAAATGAGGATGTTTACCAAAAATCATGAAGTTTGACTGTATGTTGACCACAATTGACTTTTTGTCCAATACAACTAATTTTCAACCATTTGAGCAATTGTCTGAGGAAACTTGACTTGTAAGGCTTGAAATTTGACATGGAGATTCTTTGAAGCACATGAGGAGTCATGATGACCATTGGAGATGTTGGAAGTCCATCTGGATCTGAGAATTGCCAAAACCTAGTTTGGGTTGATTGCCTTGGAGAGGGTTTGTCTGATCAACCCTTGAGGAATCCTTGAGTATGGATATGTGAAATGTCTTGAGAAGTAAGACGGAAAATTTTGGGGTATGAAAGCTGCCCCTGTTCAATCTTCTTGTACTGGAAGGGTTAGATTGGCATGCGTGCCTTTCGTGACCTAGAGGTAGAAGATGATTGAACACTCGAGTACACCTTAAAATTTGCACTCGTTGTTGATTGATGATGCTGGGGAATGGGCTTACAGATGCCATTTGGAGAACCTGGAGACTTCACTGGGGAATGAGTCATGCGTTAGACTCAAGAATGTTGTCTGAATGGGAGAGTCGTCGGAGATGGGCTTAAGATGCCATCTGAAGAGAACGACGCTGGGGAATGAGCTGTATGCTAGGCTCGGTAGGTGTTCCTGAAAGTAGAAAGGAGCACAGAGATGGGCTTAAGATGCTATCCGGAGAGAGTCGTACGTTAGACTTCGCACTCGTCTTTGAAGTTATTGGTTTGTATTGGTTTTTTAACCAAATATGTAGCATTCTGAAAGTGGAGAGAGGTCGACAAGTAGTCGGAGATGGGCTTAAGATGCCATCCAAGGGAACTTAGTCGTACGCCAGACTCTGTAGTTGCTGTTGATAATAAGAGAGAGTCAGAATAAATCTTCGTCTTGATTACTCTGAGGGGATAATAGTCGGAAAAATGTGGATAGCTTCCCTGTTGTGCTTTGGGTGTTGATCCAATGCCTGTTATCGAAGGATAACTTGTGTGATCGTTCGGATAGGGTTTCCCGTCTGGCTTCGGGTATTAATCCTGGATCCGTTGTTGGAGGTCAACTGGGGTGGTCGTTCAGATAGGGTTTCCCGTCTGGCTTCGGGTATTAATCCTGGACCTGTCGTTTCAAAAGTGATTTTCACCTGTTTTGGGGAAAACAAAAGAAACTTTGATAGAATATAGTTAGTCTTAGGCAGATCATGATGCATGATGTAATGTGTATGAATGATACATGCATAAATTATGAATTTTATGAATAATGTATGGATGATAGATGTTGTGGTATTTCAAAACATATCCATCTTGAAGAAGATGTGGATGTTCTGCTTGGGGATTCCTGGCTTCTGTAAGGACAAAACAGATGGAAACCCTACTTTTGAAAGAGAAGAAAGATATCCTTGATTCCTTCAATGCACTATCTGACCAAGTCTTGAGCCTGGATATTGTTGAGGATGGTGGAGATCGAGATGTACGCTGTCGAGGATCTTGTGCGTAGATCCTGCTGGGGAAAATTTAGGGGGAGCTCCATTGGGGATCTTGTGTGTAGATTCTGCTGGAGAGTATTTAGTTGTTGCTAGGAGACAGGGCTGGGAGGATCTGGAGCCCGTTGAAACCTCTGGATGGGGAATAAAAATGTAGGTTTCCTCTGATGCACTATCTGACCAAGTTTTGAGTCTAGATATTGCTGCTGCCGGGGGAATGATGATCGTTGAGAGATATCCTGCTAGGGATAAATGCCTCTTCTGGGGATGAAACGTTATGCTTGAAGACTAGTATAATCGGGTTAAGTTGACAGGGATCACTGCTCGGGGACTAACGTGATAAAGCTTGGAATAAGTGGAAAGAAATTTGTATTCCGCTGGGGGGAGTTTGTAGTGAGTGACACCTCTGGGGAGGATTTGTACTTTGCAGGGGAACACATTGGTGAATTTCGTCGTCATCTTGATTCCTAGAGCCTGTAGTAATCATCCTTGTTCGTTCACTTTTTGCATGTTTGCAAATAGCTGCTTATTATCAGATGCATATAATCATTCAAAGCAAACGTTGGACTTTATGCATACAACAATAGTGGAAATTGTAAAAAGAAAGAACTTGTATTAATTTGAAAGGTGGTGTATGGCCAAGTAGTTTGTACATAAGGAAAGTAAAAAGCTATGCGGAAACAATCTCGTTAAGTTCCAACTATGCTAGTACTCATATATTTCGACTATCTCATCTCCTTGCTGTCAGTAGAAAGTGAGTGAATTGATTTTCGCCATTTGAATCTTGAATGCTGATAGTAGTAGTCTGTGGGCAAGTGATCTGGACGAGACATAGTGTATGCTTAAATCCCTAACTTTTGCCTAGGCCGCCCTTTCAGGTTTTCAGTCTACCGGGATACCCTTTTTTTCCCAAGCCGCCTTTGCAGGTTTTTGACTTGCCGGGTGTACATGTTTGGTATATATCCTTAACTTTTGCCCGAACCTTTTGGTTCGCCAGGATGCCCTTATTTTTACCTAGGTCAGTCGACCTAGCGGGTCTCTTTTATGCGTAGTATTTTTTGACTATGTTTGCGTTCACAGGGTGTGGGAAGTCTTCGCCATCCATGTTGCTAAGTATCATAGCTCCGCTGGAAAATACTATTTTGACTACAAACGGTCCCTCGTAGGTGGGAGTCCATTTTCCCCTGGGATCACCTTGTGGAAGAATAATGTGCTTGACTACTTGATCACCGACTTGGTAAACTCGGTGCTTGACTTTCTTGTTAAATGCTCTGATCATTCGCTTCTGATAGATCTGTCTGTGGCAGAAGGATGCGAGCCGCTTCTCGTCAATCAAGTTGATCTGGTCAAGGAGAGTCTGGATCCAATCGTCTTCACCTAGATCTGCGTCCTGGAGGACTCTAGTTGAGGGCATCTGAACCTCGATTGGCAGGACCGCCTCCATACCATATACAAGAGAGAAGGGGTTGCCCCTGTTGATGTTCGTACTGTAGTGCGATAACCATGAAGAGCAAATGGTAACATCTTGTGCCAATCCTTGTAAGTCACTGTCATCTTTTGTATGATCTTCTTAATATTCTTATTGGCGGCTTCCACTGCGTCATTCATCTTAGGCCGATATGGAGAAGAGTTGTGATGCTTGATCTTAAACTGCATGCAGAGTTTGGTGATCATTTTGTTGTTGAGATTATAACCGTTATCTATGATAATCCTTTCGGGAGTGCCATACCGACAGATAAGATTATGCTTGATGAACCGAGCCACAACATTCTTGGTAACAGATGCGAACGAGGCTGCTTCTACCCACTTGGTGAAATAGTCAATTGCCACAAGGATGAAACGATGTCCGTTGGAAGCGGTGGGTTTGATTTCTCCGATCATGTCAATGCCCCACATTGCGAAAGGCCAAGGAGCGGTTAAAACATTCAACGGTATTAGAGGTACGTGTACTTTGTCTGCATATATCTGGCATTTGTGACAAGATCGAGCATAGCGCTGACAATCAGCTTCCATGGTGGACCAATAGTAACCTGTCCTTAGAATCTTCTTAGCCATCGGATGTCCACTAGAGTGGGTACCAAACGCGCCTTCGTGTAACTCTTCCATAATACGTTGTGCTATTTTTTGGTCCACACAGCGGAGTAAACACAAGTCGTGATTGCGTTTGTATAAGATGTCGTTGCTGAGGAAGAATTTGGATACAAATCTTCTCAAGAACTTCTTATCGTTGACAGATGCCCCTGCGGGATATTCCTGAGCCTCAAGATACCTCTTCACTTCGTAGAACCAAGGTTTCTCTTCAGTATCAGGTTCACCATAATATGCTGGTTCGTCGAACTTTTCGATGATGATCTGGGGAGCCTCGTTGTCCCATCTAATCCTGAACATAGACGACATAGTAGCTAATGCGTCTGCCAACTGATTCTCTTCTCGTTGAATATGATTGAAAGTGATCTCTTCAAAGTAGGGAATCAAACTCAAAACATGCTCTCGATACGGAATGAGATTCGGATGCCTCGTATCCCACTCGCCCTTAATCTGACTGATCACTAAAGCTGAGTCTCCACACACTTGTAAGAACTTGATTCTTAAGTCAATAGCAGCTTTGAGACCCATGATGCACGCTTCGTATTCGGCCATATTGTTAGTGCAACTGAAACATAATCTGGCGGTGAAAGGCGTATGTCCGCCTGCAGGGGATGTAATGATGGCGCCAATGCCATTTCCAAGTGCGTTTGAGGCTCCATCAAAGACCATAGTCCATCGGGATCCTTGTTCAGGTCCTTCGTCCGGTCCTGGTTCTTCATAATCAGTAACTAGCAAAATATCTTCGTCGGGAAACTCGAACTGCATAGACTGATAGTCATCTACGGCTTGATGAGCCAAATGATCGGCTACTATACTTTCTTTGATCGCTTTCTAAGAAGTATATTGGATGTCATATTCGGTCAAGATCATTTGCCATCTTGCTATTCTTTCGGAGAGAGCTGGTTTCTCAAATATGTATTTTATCGGATCCATCTTGGAAATCAACAATGTAGTGTGAGTCAACATATACTGTCTTAGTCGGCGAGTAGCCCAAGCCAAAGTGCTGCAAGTATTCACGAGCTGTGAGTATCTTGTTTCACAGTCGGTAAACTTTTTGCTAAGGTAGTATATTGCATACTCTTTTCGACCAAACTCGTCATGTTGTCCCAACACACACCCCATTGAATTCTCTAACATTGTCAACTACATGATAACAGGTCTTCCTTCGACGGGCGGCATCAGGATATGAGGATTCTGTAGGTACTCCTTGATTTTGTCAAATGCGATCTGGCAATCGTCGTTCCATTCTACTACTTGATCTTTCTTCAGTAGCTTGAAGATTGGTTCACAAGTAGCAGTTAAATGTGCAATGAATCTGGCAATGCAATTCAATCATCCCAAGAAACCTTTGACTTCCTTCTCGGTGTGGGGCGCTGGCATCTCTTGAATAGCTTTAACCTTGGCTGGGTCAACCTCAATACCTCTACCGCTGACAACAAACCCTAAGGGTTTATCGGATCTGACTCCAAAGGTGCACTTGTTGGGATTAAGTCTCAATTTGTATCACTTCAATCTGTCAAATAGTTTCTGCAAATGATTGAGATGTTCTTCCTCAGTCTATGATCGAGCTATCATGTCGTCGACGTAGACCTCTATCTCTTGATGAATCATGTCATGAAATAATGCCACCATGGCACAATGATAAGTGGCGCCCGCGTTCTTCAGTCCGAACGGCATGACTTTGTAGTAGAAATTGCCCCATTGTGTAACAAAAGTAGTCTTCTCCATGTCTTCAGGAGCCATTTTGATCTGATTGTAACCGGAGAAACCATCCATGAAGGAGAAGACCTTATGTTGGGCAGTGTTGTCAACCAGAACATCAATATGAGGAAGTGGGAAATCATCTTTCGGACTCGCTTTGTTCAAATCTCAGTAATCTACACACATTCGCACCTTACCATCCTTCTTAGGTACGGGTACCACATTAGCAACCCACTGCGGATAAGAAGTAAATGCTAGGAAACCAGCATTGAACTGCTTCATAACTTCAGCTTTGATTTTCTCAGACATCTTAGGACGCATACGGCGAACCTTCTGTTTCACAGGAAAAACCTTCTTTTGTCGGTAATCGGTGTACCACAATGTCAATGTCTAAACCTGGCATGTCTTCGTATGACCAAGCAAAAACCTCGATATAGTCTCGTAGCATCTGAACCAATCTCTCTTTGACACTGTTCACAAGACCCGCTCCTATCTTGATCTCTTTTCTGTCTTCATCAGTACCCAGATTCACAACCTCAACTGACTCTTCATGTGGTTGTATAACTTGATCATCTTGCTGTAGCAGTCTGAGAAGTTCTCCTGGCACTTCACAATATTCCTCACCTTCGTCTTCGGCTTGGTAGATCAGATTATCGAAGTCATATTTAGCAATAGCATAGCTGTTATCAACGAGATTCGGAGTGATTCTGCAGTGTATCATGTGGGTGTGTGTAAGAACACATAGCTTTTTGAAGGGGTGATAAAGTAAAAGAAAGAAACAAACAACATTTAAATGTAAAATTCCAACGATTTTATTGAATGAAAATATGCAATTGACATATAATAACCCTCACAAACGAGCCATGATGCCCCGAGCAAGGCCCTAGGCTTTAGAGTTTATTGTTCAAAACATAGAAAACGAAAAGCAAAAACAAAAACAAGAGCAATTACTCCTGTGTAAAGGAGATTGGTATGACGTCTTTAGTCTTCCAATTGCTGAGTCCATTGTCGAGAGTTGGGAAGATCCACTTGCTGATGTCGAAGTCGCTGTCGTCGTCTTCTATAGCATGGACTCCATCTTTGCTGATGCGGAAAGGAAGTTGGCCGGGACGTTCGTGGCGTATCATCCTCTAACCTTTGATGGTGAAGCCTAAACCAGTCTTGTCGGATTTGAAAGGAAGATTAGGGAGCTGACCCCAAATAGTAATACCTCCTTCTTCGACTGCATCTTGAGCATCCTTCAGCGAGGCCATCCTAGGAGGAACTTGTGTGACCTCAGGGGTGACGGGAGAGTCAACAGGCATGGCTCTTGGAACTATTTCGAAAGCTTGACAGGGAGTCTCAAATAATTCACCTTCCATCTCGAGATAACGGAAAGACTGCAGATGACTGACCATGTATTCCTCTTCACCACATACTGTAACAACCTTCCCCTTCACTGGGTACTTCAGCTTCTGATGCAAGGTGGAGGTAACAGCGCCTGCCCCATGTATCCAAGGGCGTCCAAGTAGGCAAGAGTAAGCTGGACGGATGTCCATGACAAAGAAAGTGGAATCAAAAGTCTCGGAACCGACTTTAATAGGTAGAATGAGCTCTCCAAGTACTGTTCGCTTAGAACCATCAAAAGCTCTCACAATTATGTCACTGGGCTTCAGAACCAATCCTTCAACATCAAGTCGGTCAAAAGCACTCTTTGGTAGGATATTTAGAGCAGAACCAGTATCTACCAAGACATGAGACAAGGTAATGCCCTTGCATTCAACAGAGATATGCAAGGCTTTGTTGCGTTTCTTTCCGGCAGAAGTTAAATCATCATTAGAGAAGCCTAGGCCGTTTTTGGCAGCCAAGCTAGCAATACAAACTTCAAATTGATCAGTAGTAGTGTCTTGTGGTATGTGAGCATTCTTCAGAAACTTCACCAAGGCTTTAGCATGAGCCTCAGAGCACAAGAGCAGAGCAAGCATGGAGATCTTGGACGGAGTTTGTCCCAATTGTTCCACAACATTGTAGTCACTCTTCTTGATAATCTTTAGAATTTCATCCATTTCTTGTTTGGAGGTGTCTTCAGCAACTTCCTTTGGTACTTCTGTCTGAGCAGGATGAGTCACTGGCTCTTTCCCTATAGCTTCGGGAACTGGTTCGATAGCTGGAATGCGAGCTGGAGTCGCAGTGTCTTTTGGAGGAGAGATTACTGGAGAAAACACTCTTCCGGTTCTGGTCACCTTACTTGATCGGGTGATGTTGTCAATGTCAGGAATGTAGCTTCAACTGTAAGATCCTCGATAGTCAGAGGGTCTTGCTTGACGCCATGATAGTAAACCTCAGATCCATAATTCCAAGGGATAGCTTTGTCAGAGGAATATGGAACTGGTCTGGGAGAAGTAATGATAAGAGGTGCCACTCTAGGCCCAGGATCAGCAGAGGAGATCCTTACTGTGTTTACATCAGCATAGTCTTCTGGGAAATCGTCACCCCATCCGGTCGCGTTAACATCTTCAATAGGAATCTTGTAGCTTTCAGGAACAATATACTTCACCATGTAGTCAAACTTTCCACTTGGCTTCCCCAAGGTATCCCACGTCTCTGGTACGGTTTCATTCACATCTTCGATCTTCAGTTTCTTAGACATGTCTTCACACAGATTCTCCACAGGTGATGGTTTTCGAAATAGTATTTCGCGGTTATCCATCATGCACTGGACACGTCTTCTCAACCAAGCACAACCGTCAAGCGCAGATGGGCACCAACGATAATTCTCTGGGCATCCTGGATTGACACCGGCTAGCAGCAAATTCTTCTTAACAGTCATCAGAGGAATGGTCAAGTCATCTATGTTGAAAAGATAAGAGTTCTCGCCAATATCATTGGAACTTTTGTCATAGTTAGGCATAGGCGTGTTGATCACGTTCGGAGTCTCAGCAGGAGGATCAAACTCAATTTGCTTAGCTTCAATCATATCTTGAATCTTGTTCTTCAGAGCCCAACAGTTGTCAGTGTCGTGCCCTAGGCTGTTGGAGTTATAAGCACACTTAGCATTGGGATTGTATCTCGGAGAGGAAGTGTTGATGTTTTGAGGAGGATCCCTCAAGGTAATCAGCTCTGCTTTCAACATGTGTTGCAAGGCTTGCGACAAAGGCATGTTGATCTTCAGAAACTGCCTTCGTTGCGGCGTTCGCTGCGTTCTCACCGAGGTTGTTGATGTAGGATCGAGATCACAACTGCCCCACAGATTGAGCACGGTCGGTCTTGGCTTGGATTTTCTGACGATACACAGCATTGGCTTCTTTCTTACCGCCAAAAGATCTCTTCGCAGCATTTGATGACGACTCTACCTGAATCTTCCCGCTCTTGATACCAGCTTCTATCAGCTCAATGAATTAGGCTGAAGAGTTTCCAATCAGATGATTGAAGAATGGGCCTGTCAGTGTTCCAATAAACATATCAACCAACTCCCTATTGGACAAGGGTGGTTGAACTCTGCCTGCTAGATCTCTCCATTTCTGAGCATACTCCTTGAACTTCTCATCACGGCCCATAGACATGCTCTGTAGTTGCATGCGAGTGGGTGCCAATTCAGCATTGTACTCATACTGTCTGTAGAAAGCATCTGCCAAGTCACTCCAAGTACGGATATGGTCACTCTCTAGCTGATAATACCACTCCAATTGAGTTTCGGACAAACTCTCTTGAAAATAATGCATCCACAACTTTCTGTCATCAGTGTGGGGGTTGATCTTCTGAACATAGGACTTCAAATGCAGCTTCGGACAGGAAATGCCATCATATTTGGCAAAAGTAGGAACTTTGAACTTGGGAGGAATCAACACACCAGGAACAAGACTCAAATCATCAAAATTCAGCCCTGACATCTTCAGATTTTCCACAGCATTTAGACGATCTTCAAGTTGTTTGTATTTGTCATCCTCGTAAGAGTACTGATCCTCATAGTCTTTTCCTTTCTTCTCAGGCTCACACTGATCATCTTCGTTGCCCTTGACACTCCCCTCAGTCTTGACAGTTTCTGAGAGCTCTATCCTGCTGACCACTTTAGGACCCTCTTCTTTTTGTTGATGAGCTTCTTCAGAACTTCTTGGCCTTGTACCAAGCTGGTGAACATCTCCTGGAACTGAGCATTCTGAGCCTAGAGATCTTTGATATTCTGTTCAAGAGCCATTTCTGCTAAAATAAATAGCGAGAAAATGAGAAAACCGATCTTCAATGTACCTGTTATGAGATGTTATGCCATGATATGCGATGTTCATGCAGATGCAATGCAATGTTTTCAAGGACCTTAAGGATTTAAATTTGTTAAACAAGCACGAACAAACATTTATTAGTTCTCTTCTTTATTCTTTCTTTTTTTTTAGTACAAAAGATAGTTCAGAACAATGAAATAAAAGAACAAAAATCCTAAAGCTCTAAGTCTCCTATGGGCGCTTCCTCTTGGTGCCGAGGTAGGCGTTGATGTTCCGCTCCTCGTGAAGTAGCTTGGTCAACTCTAGTTCCTTCTTCGCACTTGCATAGCACTGAGCTTCGAATGTATCCCTTTCTTCTTGTTGAATCCGGATCTCTTCAAGTCTTCAAAATCAGAGGCATGTCGGGATGGAGAAAAAGATAGGTACGTCACCTATAGCAACAGGTTCCATAATTACTGGTAGAACAGGCGTGAATGGCATCATGAGGTTTTGAGCTCGAGCTCGCACCCATTTGAGGTAAGGTTCCCAAGGAATGGCGTTTTGTTGCCCCAAAGTCTTGGTATCGGTCTCTTTACCATGCCCAAGCGTGTATGAACCTTCGCTAATTCGGAGATCGTGGTTGTAGTCGAACACAATATCTTGGAGAGGCATATCATGAGGACCATCTCTTCGAGCATAACCAAACTGACGTAGAGCTAAAGAAGGGTTGTAAGTGATACCTCCCCTTATTCCAAGGAGTGGTACATTAGGGAATTCCCCACAACGCTCAATGAAGGTGAAGTCTTTTTGAGAGAAAAGGCACCAACGGATATTTGAATGAGAGAGTGACATTAGCCTTTGAGACCACTTCAATCTTTGCTCGTTCTTCAAAACTGATGGAGGAAGGTGCGAAATAAACCACCTGGAAAATAACAGTATGCAACACATGAGAGTTCCTTGTCTTTTGATGGTACGAGTGTGGAGAGAATGTAGAATATCTCCAAGTAAGGTAGGCACTGGATTGCGAGTAAGGAATATCTTGATGGCGTTGACATCTATGAATTGATCCGAGTTAGGGAATAGAACCAAACCATAGATTAGCAAAGCCAAGATGTCTTCAAATGCATGGAAACTCATAGCCTTGAGGAATTCTCGGGCTTTCTTTATCAGGAACTTAGCAAGTAAACCCTTAACTCCACTTCTTGTTTCCCAATTGGCTTCAATGTCTGAGCGCTTTAGGTGTAATGCTGATGCGATGTCTTCGTACCTAGGAACCTTTTCTAGACCGGTGAATGGCATTTGGTCAAGAATAGGTATCCCAAGTAGCTTAGAGAACTCTTCTAAGGTAAGAACTAACTAATAATCTGGGAATGTAAAGCAATGGTGTTTCGGATGAAAGAACTGGAATAGGACGTGCATCATATCTTCTTCAAAACCGGAGATAACCAAGTCAAGTAGATAACCATGTCTTTTGATGAACTGAGCATGATCGAGAACTTCTAAAACCAAATCTTTGAGCTGAGAAGGTATACCCATGAAGTTGATTCGGATAGTCTTTCTAGAAGCCATAATTCCCTACAAAACAGAGCAAAGATAAATCCCTAGGTACTTCAAATAGTTAGAAATGATATGCAATGCGATGATGTCATGATGTCATGTTTAGCAAGCACAAACAATTCACACAACAGCCCTAGGTTTAAGGCTTGCATGAGGTATAGGTGTTTACCCTACCAAAAGTTTGAGTTGGTTCATCCTGTCCTATAATAGTAACCGGGTTCTAGGAATCTCATATCATTGATCTTTCTCGTAGGCGTTTATTTCAAATTACGACTACCAAGTGTTCGACCGAAAATATCCCAAAAGTCTGATCTTAATGAGCGTAGCATCTAGTATCAGCCAACCTTAGGCTGCACCAAAGCCGACCATCTCACTACCTTCTAATGGCCAAGATGGGTCAATTAAGGTTCTAAAAGTTGAGTTAGTGTTGATGACACCACGCATAAGGCAAATACTATCCTCAACTTGGAAATGAAGAGTATCAGGACATCCAAAGTGTCGCACTAACGTAGCCATCATGTTGACCGTCTCGGTATACGCCTAACGGTCACGACGATCTATTGCTATTTACCTAGAGGAAACCTGGATCCGGGTGTAGGATCCCCCACAAATATATAATACCCAAGCAACCCTTAAAGATAAAGAAAGCAAGTCAAATAGAAAATAGTAAAAGTGATCTAGAAATCCCTAAGGAATTCTCTCTTTAGGGTGTTTCCCCAGCAGAGTCGCCAGCTCTGTAATACGGTGAACTGACTTTGAGATTTTTGTATCGCAAATGTGCGGATAGCAAGAGTTGCCACCGACTTTTCTTTTATCCAATTAAGGGAAGGTGAAAAGAACAGGAAAAGACCTTCGTTAGATTCTGAGTAAGGGAGAAGGTTATGAAAAGGGAAGGTATTAGCACCCCTTTTCATCCGTAGTTATCTACGGGCTCTTAGTTGCCCTTAGATTATTTTCAAAAAGGTGCTTTCTGTGTTTGACAAAAATATTTTGAAAAGGCATTTCACTTTAACTTTGTAATGATTCATGTAGGAATGTATACAAAGTGTTCGGAAATGTTTTGTTTTTGAAAAGAATTTGAACTTTGAAAAAAGTGTGTGGTGCAAAAAGTATTTGATTGAGCAAGCAACTAAAAGTCTTATTACCTACTCAGAATGGTCGTTTTTGTGTTGTTTTCGTTTCCTTTAGAATAGCGCTATCCATACCATTAGTTGGTAGGTAACCTTATTCATTGGATATGGAAGGGACATTCGAAGGGACATCAGATGGTCATAAAAGGCAACTTGTAGGAAGTATCCTAGCACATTCGAAGGGACTATGTAATACGGTGAACTGACTTTTTAGGTTTTTGTATCGCAAATTTGCGGATAGCAAGAGTCGCCACCGACTTTTCTTTTATCCAATTAAGGGAAGGTAAAAAGTACAGAAAAAGACCTTCGTTAGATTCTGATTAAGGGAGAAGGTTATGAAAAGGGAAGGTATTAGCACCCCTTTCCATCCGTAGTTATCTACGGGCTCTTAGTTGCTCTCAGATCACTTTAAAATTGTGCTTTCTGTGTGTTTGACAAAGAATGTTTTGAAAAGGCATTTCGCTTTGACTTTGTAATGATTCATGTAGGAATGTATACAAAGTGTTTGGAAATGTTTCATTTTTGAAAAGAGTTTGAACTTTGACAAAAGTGTGAAGTGCGAAAAGTATTTTGATTGAGCAAGCAACTAAAAGTCTTATTACCTACTCAGAATTGGTCGTTTTCGTGTTATTTTACGTTCCTTTAGAATAGCGCTATCCATACCATTAGTTGGTAGGTAACTCTATTTGTTGGATGTAAGGGGGACATTCGAAGGGACATCGGATGGTCATAGAAAGCAACTTGTAGGAAGTATTCTAGCACATTCGAAGGGACTATCATCATTTTTCGTAGGCGACAATCAAGGGTCAAGATCATGTATTCAGGCGACATCGTGGGTCTTATGATCTTTGTATCAAGGGACTATGATGATTTGTT
Source organism: Vicia sativa (assembly GCA_021764765.1). Taxonomy (NCBI): domain Eukaryota; kingdom Viridiplantae; phylum Streptophyta; class Magnoliopsida; order Fabales; family Fabaceae; genus Vicia; species Vicia sativa. The sequence goes on along the minus strand of CM038793.1, from coordinate 166,303,689 downwards.
TTGAAGGCAACGGTGCTAGAATACCTCACGCTCGAGGGACATGACCATTTGAATTCGAAGGCAACGAGAGAGAATTACCTAAGGATGCATGTGTGAAAAGAGTGTCAAATTCAGATATTTTATCTTGAAAATTAGTGAGCTATGTTGATTATTATCTTGCCATACACGCCTAGTTACTAGCAATTTATAGGGTGCGGAAATTAAAATGCGGAATGTAAAGATGCGGAAAGATAAATGTCCTACGCTATTACATGGCTTTGGGGCAGATACATAATTTAAACTTGCGGAAAATAAAAACCTAATTTAAACTATTACATCCCATGAACAGTTACATAATTGGAAAAAAGAAACGATAAAGAAACCGTCTGAAACGGAATAACCTGTGAAAAGATAAGAAAATCGGAAAATACGATGAAATTGAATAAGAAGAAAATATTAGTAAAAATTCAAATTTTTGAATGATAAAAATATGACATGCTGGAAATAACATAAATATGCTAAAATAATTTTTTGGGATTTTTTGGATGCAATTTAATAATTAAAAACTAATTAAAACTGATTTAAATGCTAAATTATGAATAAAAATAAATATGCATGCAAAATTGTATTTTTTAATTTTATAAATTAAATAAGTATTTTCAGAAAATAAATGCAAAAGGAAAAAATATTTTGATGATTTTTAATGCATGAAATAAAAATATGAAAAGAATTAAAATTGCATGAAAATATTAAATAAATAAGAAAATATGAAAATATGAAAATAGCTTGAGTTTGGAAAAAAGAAAACAAAACCAGGTCCTGATGAGGTTCGAACAGAGGACCTTTGATATCTTTCAATCCCAACGCCTTAACCAGGACAACGTTCTTTGGTGTTTGAAAAGTCGAAACATTTGAATATAAGCGCCACGTCATGGATTGGTTTGAAAACAAGTCCGACGCGTGGACTCAACAAGATGGATGAACGAATCAGAACCCGAACGCCACGCAACCCTCACGATCTTCGGAAGTGGGGCTCGGCCATCTTCCTATTGACCAAATCGAAACAAGAAAAACGAGGAATAAATGGGAAAGGGGACCCTACCCCTAAATCGACCCTCCCGAATCCAATGGTGGCATCGGTTTTGGCTGAATCGGCCTGTGACAGAAGTTCAGAAGTTCAAAAACCCTAACTATGGCAATTCCTTGCTTTCACGTGTAAGCTTCGAAACGATGGCCCAGATCAATCACATGGAGTCTCATGAACACAATAAAAGCATTAGATTCAATGGAAACACGCAGAATAGTAAAATGCAAAAATCAAAAAGTTTGAGATATGTATGATCATGTATGCATCGATTCAGGCTGTTTTGATCTATAACAATGATGTGTACTTACTCATACTTACCCTAGGAACACAAAGGAATGATTTTTGAGGGCTGAAAGTGCGGATTTTGAAACACGATTTTTCAAGTTTCTTGAAATTTTTGCAAGAATAAGGGTTATGCTTGAGCTAGGGTTTCGTCCCTTGTGCTTGGCAATAGGTCGGTATTTATAGAGGATTTGAGAGAAAAAGAGTGAAAAAGATTGGTTAATCAATGTGCAATATTTTCTTATTCAAATAAAATCAAATTTCCTTAAAAATTTGATTTTTTCTTTCCATATGCATGCTATCACGAAATTGGTATGCTTGGTGGGCTATCTTGGACCTCAAGTAAGATATAAATCCAACCCATTTGAAAAATATCTTATTTTCATATTTTATATGATTTAATTTGAATTAAATGTTTTAAAATTCAAAGATTAATCATAAAATAGAAAATTACCATGGCCAAGCATTTATGGGTCAAAATGATGTCATGAACAAGTTTGGACCAAAAGATTTTAGGCCCATTTGGAAAATTTTGCATTTTGACCAAAATGTCCTTTTGTGCAATTTCAAAATCGCCCAACTTCGAATAGTGTATCTTGCTCATTTTCCACATTTTGAGTGTTCTTGGACTTTTGAAAGCTCTAAGAGTCCTCTAACCAACCTTTTGGTCTCATCTCAATTGGAGTTTCCATGCTCAATATATCCTCAAAACAAAATGTTGACTTTTGTTGACTTTGAAATGACCAGTAATGTTTTAGGCCATACCCTCAAATGAAGCATTTTTGACATTCTTGTGAGACATGAAGTTGTAGAATTGAATTTCCTTCAAAACAAGAGGTGGTGGAAAATTTTTGATAAAGTATGAAGAAGTTATGATCACCAAAGTTCATTGACTTTTCACCTAGAAACCCTAATTTAGAAAGTTTGACTTTGAGCAAATCTTGAGTTTTCTTGATGAATCATGATCAACCCTTGATCAAATGATGAATGTAACTTCAAAATGAGGATTTTGACCAAAAATTATGAAGTTTGGCCGTATGTTGACCACAGTTGACTTTTTGTCCAATACAACTGATTTTCAACCATCTGAGCAATTGTTTGAGGAAACTTGACTTGTGAGGCTTGAAACTTGACATGGAGAATCTTTGAAGCATATGAGGAGGCATGATGAACATTGAGATGTTGAAGTCCATCTGAGCGAGAATTACCAAACCCTAGTTTGGGTTGATTGTCTAGAGAGAGGTTTGTCTGATCATCTCTGAGGAATCATCGAGCATGGATGTATGAAATACCTTGAGAAGATGGAGGGCAAATTTTAGGGTATGACAGCTGCCCCTGTTCAATCTTCTTGTACTGGAAGGTTAGATTGACACGCCTGTCTTTCGTGACTTGAAGGTAGAAGATGATTGAACACTCGAGTACACCTGAAAATTTGCAATCGATGTTGGTGGATGATGCGGGAATGGGCTTACAGATGCCATTTGGAGAAAGTGGAGACTTCGCTGGGGGATGAGTCGTACGCTAGACTCGAAAATGTTGATAGGAGAATTAACGGGGATGGGCTTAAGATGCCATCTGGAAAGGTCGATGCTGGGGAGTGAGCCGTACGCTAGGCTCTATAGACGTTTCTGGAAGGAGCACGGAGATGGGCTTAAGATGCCATCCGGAGGGAGTCGTATGTTAGACTTTGTGCTCATCTTTGAATGAAGTTATTGGTTTGTATTGATTTTAACCAAATATGCAGATTCAAAAGGGAGAAATGTTGACAAGTAGTCGGAGATGGGCTTAAGATGCCATCCTGGCAACCGAGTCGTACGCCACTGTGAGTCTGTTGATAATAAGAAGGATCTTAATAGATCTTCATGCCGATTACCGAGGATAGTAATTCGCAAAATGTGGATATCTTCCCACAGGCATCGGTGTTGATCCAATGCATCACATCGGAGGATAACTAGGGTATTTCGGATAGTTTTCCCGCCGATTCGGGCTTAATCTCGACCAGCTGTCGGAGGACAACTAGGGGTGGTCTTTCGGATAGTTTTCCGCCGATTCGGGCTTAATCTCGACCACCGTTGGAAGTGACTTTCACCTTTTGGAAAAAACAATAGAAACTTTGATAGAATATTTGTTAGTCTTATGCAAAGTATGATGCATGACAATGTATAAATGACATATGCATGAATTATGACTTTATGAGTAATGTATGAATGATAGATGTTGTGGTATTTCAAAACATATCCATCTTGAAGAAGATGTGGATGTTCGCTTGAGGATTGCTTCCGATTGGGATGGTAGTGAGAACCCGCTTTGAAGGAGAAGAAAGATATCCGGATTCCTCCAATGCACTATCTCGACCAAGTCTTGGGCCTAGATATTATTGAGGAAGGTAGAGATTGAGAAGCTCGTTGTTGGAGATCCTATATAGACTCGCCGGGAGAGTCTGGGAGGCAATTTGTTGGGATCTTGTATGTAGATCATTGGGAAAATTAGAGGCGCCACGGGATGTGGAGTGTAGATCTCACCTGGAGAGCGATGGTTGCCGGAGACCGGTCAGTCCTGAAGTCTCTCGATCGGGGAATAAGATGTAGATTCTCTCCGTGTACTATTCGACCAAGTCTCGAGTCCCGGATACGGAGAAAAGGGGAATTTTAGAGATATTCACTGATGATAAATACCTCGGCCTGGGATGAAGTGTTACGCTGAGACCGATGTAACATTGCTCATTGAGTGGAACCACTGTCGGGGATTAACGATACTCGCTGGGGAGGTTTGGAGTGACACCTTCAGGGATTATGTTCTGGGAATGTTTTTGGTGACTTCGTCGTCATCTCAATTCCTAGAGCCCTAGTAACTACTTTGTATGCCCACTTTTCGTATGTTGATTAGATTCTTATTGTCAAATGCATAGTCATTCAAAACAAACGTTGGACTTATTAAACGATAACAACAAAAATTGTAAAGAGAAAGAAGCTTATGCTTATTTGAAAGGTATATGGCCAAGTAGTTTGTACACAAGAAAGGTAAAAGCTATGCTGGAAACAATCTCGTTAAGTTCCAACTATGTTACTCATATATTTCGACTATCTCATCTCCTTGTCAAGAGAAAGGAGTAGACTCGATCTTCGCCATTTGAATCTTGAATGTTGATAGTAGTCCGAAGGTGTGATCCGAAGAGACATAGTCGACGCTTAAATCCCTAACTTTTGCCTAGACCGCCTTCGGTTTTCGCCCATGGATACCTTTTGCCCAAGCCGCCTTTTCGGTTTTCGACTGCCGGTGTACATGTTTTGTATATATCCTTAACTTTGCCCGAACCTTTTGGTTCGCCAGATGCCCTTATTTTTGCCTAGGTTCGCGACCTATGCAGTCTATTTCATGCGTAGTATTTTGACTATGTCTCGGCTCAGGGTGAAGTCTTCACCATCCATGGTGCTAAGTATCATAGCTCACGGAAAACACCGCCTTGACTACAAACGGTCCCTCGAGTGGGAGTCCATTTGCCTCGGATCACCTTGTGGAAGAATGATGCGCTTGACTACTAGGTCACCAACTTGATAGACTCGGTGCTTGACCTTGTTAAATGCTCGATCATTCGCTTCGATAAATCTGTCCATGGCAAATGGATGCGAGTCGCTTCTCATCAATCAAATTAACCGACGGCGAGTCTCGAACCCAATCGCTTCGTTTAACTCGCGGCCCCGAGGACTCGCGTCGAGGGTATCCAACCTCGATGGGTAGACTCGCCCATACCGCATACAAGAGAGAAGGGGTTGCCTCGTTGATGTTCGTGGTTAGAAAAGCGATAACCATGAAGAGCAAATGGTAACATCTCATGCCAATCTTTGTAAGTCACCGCCATCTTCTCAGATAATCTTCTTAATGTTCTTGTTGGCGGCTTCCATCGCCATTCATCTTAGGCCGATAAGGAGAAGAATTGTGATGTTTGATCTTGAATCGCGTAAGTAGTTCGGTGATCATCTTATTGTTGAGATTGGAACCATTATCCGTGATAATCCTTTTGGGAGTGCCATACCGACAGATAAGATTATGTTGATGAATCGAGCCACAACATTCTTGGTAACATGCAAACGAGGTCGCTTCTACCCACTTGGTAAAGTAATCGATTGCCACAAGGATGAAACGATGTCCATGGAAGTCTTAATTTCTCCAATCATGTCAATGCCCCACATTGCAAAAGGCCAAGGAGCGTTAGAACATTCGAGGTATTGAGGTACGTGTACTTTGTCTCGCATAACCGCATTTGTGACAAGATCGAAAGGAAGGGTGATAATCGCTTCCATGGTGGACCAATAGTAACTCGTTCTCAAAATCTTCTTAGCCATTGGTGTTCCAACGGAGGGTACCAAATGCGCCTTCGTAACTCTTCCATGATGCGTATTGTTGTTTTCTCGTCTACACAATGGAGTAAGCACAAGTCGTGGTTGCGCTTGTATAAGATGTCGCTGTCGAGGAAGAATTTGATGCAAATCTTCTCATGAACTTATCATTAATGATGCCTCTGGATATTCCCGAGTCTCAAGATACCTCTTCACGTCAGTACCAAGGTTTCTCTCTCGTATCAAGCTCATAACAATACCTGGTTCGTCAAACTTCTCAATGATGATCCGGGAGCCTCGTTGTCCCATCTCGACTTTGAACATAGATGACATAGTAGCCAATGCGCTCGCCAACCGATTCTCTTCTCGTGGAATGTGATCAGTAATTCTTCAAGTAGGGATCAAACTTAACATGCTCTCGATATGGAATGAGATTTGGATGCTTTGTATCCCACTCCCTTAATCCGACCGATCACCAAAGCCGAGTCTCCATATACTTGCAAGAACTTGATTCTTAAGTCAATAGCAATTTTGATACCCATGATGCACGCCTCATATTCGCCATGTTGTTCGTGCAATCGAAACATAATCTGGCGGTGAAAGGCGATGTCCACCGTAGGGATGTAATGATGGCGCCAATGCCATTGCCAAGTGCTTGAGGCTCCATCAAAGACCATGGTCCATCGGATCCTTGTTCGTGTCCTTCGTCTGGCCTGGTTCTTCACAATCGCGACTAGTAAAACATCTTCATCTCGAAATTGAACATAGATCGATAGTCATCTACGGCTTGATGAGCCAAATGATCGGCCACTACACTTCCTTTGATCGCTTTCGAGAAGTGTACCGATGTCATATTCGTCAAGATCATTTGCCATCTTGCTATTCTTTCGGAGAGAGTGGTTTTCAAATATGTATTTTATCGGATCCATCTTGAAATCAACAAGGTAGTGAGTCAACATATACCGCCTTAGTCGGCGAGCAGCCCAAGCTAAAGCGTTGCAAGTTTTCTCGAGCTGTGAGTATCTTGTTTCACACCGGTAAACTTTTGCTAAGGTAGTATATTGCATGCTCTTTTCGACTGCACTCGCCATGTTGCCCCAACACACACCCCATTGAATTCTCTAACACCGCCAAGTACATGATAAGAGGTCTTCCTGGCAGGCGGCATCGTGATGGAGGATTCTGGTACCCTTGATTTTGTCAAAAGCGATCCGCAATCATTCCATTCTACCACTTGATCTTTCTTAAGTAACTTGAAGATTGGCTCACAAGTAGCGCTTAGTGTGCAATGAATCGCAAGTTCAATCGGCCCAAGAAACCTCGACTTCCTTCTCTGTGGGAGTCGGCATTCTTGAATAGCTTTAACCTTGGCGGATCAACCTCAATACTTTTACCATCGACAACAAACCCTAGGAGTTTTCTCGACTCAAAGGTGCACTTGTTGATTAAGTCTCAAATTTCTTCAACTATCAAATAGTTTCGCAAATGATCAAGATGTTCTTCTTCACCGTGATCGAGCTATCATGTCGCCGACGAGACCTCTATCTCGTGATGAATCATGTCATGAAATAATGTTACCATAGCACCGATAAGTGGCGCCTGCTGCTCTTCAATCCGAACGGCATAACCTTGTAGCAGAAAGTGCCCACCGGTAACAAAAGTAGTCTTTCCATGTCTTGAGCCATTTTGATCCGATTGTAACCGAGAAACCATCCATGAAGAGAAACCTTATGCCGAAAGTGGTGTTGTCAACCGTAACATCAATATGAGGAAGTGGGAAATCGCTTCGACTCGCTTTGTTCGATCTCTAATCCACACATTCTGCATTTTGCCATCCTTCTTAGGTACGGTACCACATTAGCAACCATTACTGGATAGGAAGTAACAACTAAGAAACCGTTGAACCGCTTCATAACCTCGGCTGATTTCTCGACATCTCAGACGATGATTTAACCTTCGCTTCACCGAGAAAACCTTTTGTTGGCACTGTACCACAATATCAATGTCCAAACTGCATGTCTTCGTATGACCAAGCAAAACCTCAATATCTCGTAGCATCTCAACCAATTTCTTTAACTGTTCTCAAGACCCGCCTTATCTTGATCTCTTTCTGCCTTCGCAGTACCCAAATTCACAACCTCAACTTGCTCTTCGGTGGTCAGATAACTCGCTCTTCTGTTGCAGTAGCCCGGCAAGTTCTCCCGGCACTTCACAATCTTCCTCACTGCCTTTGGCTTGGTAGATCGGATTATCAAGTCATATTTAGCAATAGCATAGTGTATTAACGAGATTCGGAGTGATTCAGCAGTATCACGGTGTGTGTAAGAAACACATAGCTTTTTAGGGGTGATAAAGTAAAAGAAAGAAACAAACAATTGAATGCAAAAGTCCAACGATTTATTGAATGAAAATACGCAAACAATGTGATAATAACCCTCCCAACGAGCCATGATGCCCCGTGCAAGGCACTAGGCTTTCAAAGTTTATTGTTCAAACATAAAGAAATACGAAGCAAAACAAAACAAGAGCAATTACTCCCGACTAAAGGAGATTGGTATGACGTCTTCGCCTTCCAATTGCCGAGCCCTGATCCGAGTGAAGATCCACTTGTCGATGTCAAGTCGCTGTCATCGCCTTCTATAGCATGGATTCCACTTGGCCGATGCGGAAAGGAAGTTGGCAAGACGCTGGCACGATCTTCCGACCTTTGATGGTGAAGCCTAAACCAGCCTTGTCAAATTTGAAAGGAAGATCGTGGAGTCGACCCCAAATAGTACCACCTTCTTCAATGCACTGCTGAGCATCTTTAGTGAGGCCATCCTAAGGGACTTGGTAACTTCAGAGTGAGGAGAGTCACTGTGCATGACTGGTATTGTTTCAAAAGCTTGACAGGAGTCTCAAGAATTCACCTTCCATCTCAAGGTATCGAATGATTGTAGATGATCGACCATATATTCTTCTTCACCACATACATCGTAACAACCTTCCCTTTCACCTGCATCACTTCGATGCGGTAGAGGTACGTCACCGCCCCATGTATCCAAGGGCGCCCAAGTAGTAAGAGTAAGTGGACGGATGTCCATGACAAAGAAAAGTAGAATCAAAAGTCCGGAACCGACTTTAATAGTGCAGTGAGCTCTCCAAGCATCGCTCGCTTGAACCATCAAAAGCTCTCACAATAATGTCACCGGGTCTCGTAACCAACCCTTCGACATCGAAGTCGATCAAAAGTTCCGGTAGGATATTCAGAGCGTAACCCGATCCACCAAAACATGAGATGTGGTAACGCCCTTGCATTCAACAGAGATGTGCAAGGTTTGTGTTTCTTTCCTAAGGAGTTAAATCAAGATCGAGAAGCCTAGTCGTTGTTGGCAGCCGTGCTAGCAATACAAACTTCAAATTGGTCTGGTAGTGTCTTTGCAGACGTGAGCATTCTTCGTAAATTCACCAAGGCATTAGTATGAGCCTCGAGCACAAGAGCAAAGGTGTGGAGATTTTGGACGAGTCTCGTCCCTAACTGCTCCACAACATTGTAGTCACTCTTCTTGATAATCTTCAATTTCTCCATTTCTTGTTTGAGGTGTCTTCAAGAACTTCCTTTGGTACTGGCCGAAAGGTGATGAGTCACCGGCCTGGGGAATGGATGAATAGTGGAATGCGAGCTGAGTCGCAGGTCTTTGGAGGAGAGATTTCGAGAGAAAACCCTTCCTGCCTCGGGTCACCTTACTTGATCCGGTGATGTTGTCAATGTCGTGAATGGTAGTAAACCTCGTCCATAATTCCAAGGAATAGCCTTGTCGGAGGAATATGGACCGTCCGGGAGAAGTAATGATGAGAGGTGCCACTCTAGGCACGTGGATCAGCAGAGGAAATCCTTATTGTGTTAACATCATCATAATTGGAAATCGCACCCCATCCGGTTGCCTTAACATCTTCAATAGGAATCTTGTAGCTTTCTGTGAATGTACTTCACCATGTAATCATATCCACTTGGCTTCCCCAAGGTATCCCACACAGATGGGTACGCTTCATCTCGCATTGTCAATCTTCAACTTAGACATTTCTTCACACACCGCATGTGTGGTTTCGTAAATAGTATCTCACTTTATCCATCATGCACCGAACACGCCTCTCAACCAAGCACAACCATTCGGTGCATGGGCACCAACGACAATTCTCTGGCATCCCGGATTGACACCCTTGTAGCAAATTCTTCTTAATACCATCGAGGAATGGTCAAGTCATCTATGTTGAAAACATAAGTATCTTCACCAACAAAGATTGGAACTCTTGTCATGGTTAGGCATAGGCGCTGATCACATTCGAGTCTCAACAGAGGATCAAACTCAATCGCTTAGCTTCAATCATATCTTGAATCTTGTTCTTCGAGCCCAACAATCATTAGTACTATGTCCCTGGCTATTGGAATGGTAAGCACACTTAGCATTAGGATTGTATCTCTGGAGGAGGTGTTGACATTTCGAGGAGGATCCTCAAGGTAATCGCCTCGCCAACATGTGTTGCAAGGTTTCATGACAATGGCATGTTGATCTTCGTGAACTGCCTCGCGTGGCTCTCGACACGCACGCTGTCTCACCGAGGTTGTGCCGATGTAGGATCGAGATCACAACCGCCTCACGATTGAGTGCGGCCGGCTTGGCTCGCTTTTCACCATACAACAAGATTAACTTCTTTCTTACCACCAAAAGATCTTTTCGCAGATTGAAGATGTCTCTACATGAATCTTCCCACCTTGATACCAATTTTCATACGCCGTCAATATCACCGGTGAACCCTATCAAGAGTTTCCAATCGATGATTGAAGAATGGGCTGCTGTTGTTCCCATAAACATATCAACCAACTCCTATCGACAAGGGTGGTTGAACTCGCCTCGCTAGATCTCCACTTCAGCATACTCCTTGAACTTCTCATCGACCCATAGACATGCTTTGTAGTCGATGCGAGGGTGTCAATTCAAGATTGTACTACATCGCCTATAGAAAGCATCACCAAGTCACCCAAGTACGGATACGGTCATTCTCTAGTCGATAATACCATTCCAATCGAGTTCCTGACAAACTCTTGAAAATAATGCATCCACAACTTTCTCGCCATCATGGGATTGATCTTCCGACATAAGACTTCAAATGCACTTTAGGCAAGACATGCCATCATACTTAGCAAAAGTTGGAACTTTGAACTGGAGGAATCACAACACCGTGGACAAGACTCAAATCATCAAAATTCAGCCCGACATCTTCAGTTTTCCACAAGATCGGGACGCTCTTCAAGTTGTTTGTACTTGTCATCTTCATCGAGTATTGGCCATCATAGTTCTTTCTAAGCTCAGCCGATCGCCTTCACCATCACCCTTGTTACTTTGCTCATCCTCCTTCTTGACACTTCCTTCGAGAGCTCAATTCGACTAACCACTCTAGGACCCCTGAAGCGCTCACCCATGTCGAGAAGACCAACAACCTTCTTCTTCTCGTTGATGAGCTTCTTCGATCTTCTTGGCCTTGGACCAAGCCGGTGAACATCCTCCAAACCGAGCATTCGAGCTTGAAGATCTTTGACAGATCGCTCAAGAGCCATTTCGCTAAAATAAATAGCGAGAATGAGAAAACCAATCTTCAATGTACTTGTGATGCAATGTTATGCTATGATATGCAATGTTTATGCGAATGCAATGCAATGTTTTCAAGGACCTAGAGATTTAAATTTGTTAAACAAGCAATGAACAAACATTTATTAGTCTTTTTTATTCTTTTTTTTTTAAGTACAAGAGATAGTTCAAACAATAAAAGAAAACATATAAATCCTAAAGCTCTAAGTCTCCCATGGCGCTTCCTCTTGGTGCTGTAGAGGCTGATGCTTCGCTCCTCGTGAAGTAGCTTGGTCAACTCTAGCACTTTCTTCTCGCTTGCATAACACTCGAGCTTCAAAGGTATCCTCTTCTTTAAGTCGAATCCGTGATCTCTTCAAGTCTTCAAAATCAAGAGGCATGTCGTGATGGAGAACAGTATAGATACGCCACCTATAACAAAAGTTCCATAATTGGGTAAAAAGCAGTGAATGGCATCATGAGGTTTTGAGCTCGAGCTCGCACTCCATTCGAGGTAAGGTTTCAAGGAATGGAGTTCGTGCCCCAAAGTCTTGGTATCGCCTTTTTACCATGCCCCAAGCGTGTATGAACCTTCGCTTGCATTCGAGATCGTGATTGTAATCGAACACAATATCTTGGAGAAGCATATCATGCGGACCATCTCTTCGAAAGCAAAACCAAACCGACGAGCTAGAGAAGGGTTGTGGGCACTCCCTTATACCAAGGAGTGGTACATTAGGGAATTCTCCACAACGCCAATGAAGGTGAAGTCCTTTGAGAGAAAAGACTCCAACGGATATCTGAATGAGAGAGTGACATTAACCTTTGAGACCATCTCAACCTTTGTTCATTCTTCAACACCGATGGAGGAAGGTGCAAATAAACCAATTGAAAGTAACGGATACAACACATGAGAGTTCCTTGTCTCTTAGTAGTACGAGTGGAGAGAATGTAATATCTCAAGTAAAGTAGGCACGTGATCTGGGTAAGAAACAACTTGATGGCGCTGACATCTATGAATTGATCCGAGTTAGGAATAGAATCAAACCATAGATTAGCAAGGCCACAATGTCTTCGAATGCATGGAAACTCATAACTTTGAGGAATTCTCGCTTTGATTAAGAACTTGAAAGTAAACCCTTAACTCCACTTCTAGTTTCCCAATTGGCTTCAATGTCCGAAGCTTTAAGATAAGGTCGATGCGATGTTCGCATTTAGGAACCTTTTCCAAACCGTGAATGGAATTTGGTCAAGAATAGGTATCCCAAGTAGCGAGAACTCTTCCAAGGTAGAACCAACCGATAACTGGAATGTAAAGCAATGGTGTTTTGATCAAAGAACTGAATAGACATGCATCATATCTTCTTCAAAACCGGAGATAACCAAATCAAGTGATAACCATGTCTTTGATGAACCGAGCATGGTCGGAATTTCAAACCATTCTTTGAGTGAGAAGGTATACCCATGAAGTTGATTCGGATAGTCTTTCTAGAAGCCATCTACAAAACAGAAAGCAAAGATAAACCCTAGGTCCTTGAAATAGTTAGAAATGATATGCAATGCAATGATGTCATGATGTCATGTTTGGCACACACAAGCACCACACAATGAGCCTAGGATAAGGCTTGCAAGAGGTATAGGTGATTACCCCACCAAAAGTTTGAGTTGGTTCATCCTGTCCTATAATAGTAACCGGTTCTAGGAATCTCATATCATTGATCTTTCTCGAGGCGCTTATTTCAATACGACTACCAAGTGGTCGACGAAAATATCCCAAAAGTCTAATCTAATGAGCGTAGCATCGAGTATCAACCAAGCTTAGTTCAGACCAAAGTCGGCCATCTCACTACCTTCTAATGGCCAAGATGGGTCAATTAAGGTTCTAAAAGTTTAGTTAGCCGATGACACCACGCAGAAGCCAAATAATATCCTCAACTGGGAATGAAGAGTATCAGACATCCAAAGTGTCACGCTAACGTAGCCATCATGTTGACCATTTTGATATACGCCTAACGGCGCGACGATTTATTGCTACTTACCTAAAAGGAAACCCGATCCGGTGTAGGATCCCACAAATATAATACCCAAGAAACCCTTAAAGATAAAGCAAGCAAGTCAAATGAAGCAATAAAAATGATCTAGAAATCTTAAGGCATTCTCTTTAGGGTGTCTCCTAAAAGTAGCCCGCTGCGGATACTTGAACTCATTAGGATTTTTGTATCGCAAATGTGCGGATAGAAGAGTCGCCACCGACTTTTATTTTATCCAATTAAGGGAAGGTAAAAGTACGTAAAAGACCTTCGTTAGATTCGAGTAAGGGAGAAGGTTATGAAAAGGGAAGGTATTAGCACCTTTTCATCCGTAGTTATCTACGGCTCTTAGATCACTTTTAAAAATTGTTGCGGTGTTTGACAAAATGTTTTGAAAAGGCATTTCGCTTTGACATTGTAATGATTCATGTAGGAATGTATACAAAGTGTTCGTAAATGTTTCGCTTTGAAAAGATTTGAACTTTGACAAAAGTGTAAGGTGTGAAAGGTATTTCATAGAGCAAGCAACTAAAAGTCTTATTACCTACTCGTAATTGGTCGCTTTCGGTTATTTTACGTTCTTAGAAGAATAGTGTTATCCATACCATTAGTTGGTAGGTAACCCTATTCGTTGGATGTGAAGACATTCAAGGGACATCGGATGGTCATAGAAAGCAACTTGTAGGAAGTATCCCAGCACATCGAAGGACTATCATCATTTTTCGTAGGCGACAATCGAGGGTCAAGATCATGTATTCGGAGGCTACATCGTGGGTCTTATGATCTTTGTATCGAAGGGACTATGATGATTTGTTTGAAGGCACGTGCAAGAATACCTCACGCTCGAGGGACATGACCATTGGAATTCGTAAGGCAACGAGAGAATTACCCTAAGGGGTGCATGTGAAAAGAGTGTGTTGATTCGTATATTTTATCTTTGAAAATTAGTGGGCTATGTTGATTTTAGTCTTGCCATACACGCCTAATTACTAGCAATTTATAGGGTGCGGAAATTAAAATACGGAATGTAAAAGCGGAAAGGTAAATGTCCCACGCTATTACATGGCTTTGGGGCGTATACATAATTTAAACTTATGGAAAATTAAACCTAATTTAAACTATTACATCCCATGAGCAATTATATTATTGGAAAAATAAAACGATAAAGAAAACGCCTCGAAACGAACAACCCGTAAAAGAATGACAACCTGAAAATACGAGATGAATCGAATAAGAGAAAATGTTAGAAAAATGCAATATTTGAATGAGAAAAATATGACATGCCGGAAATAATATAAATATGCTAAAATAATTTTTTGGGATTTTAGATGCAATCTAATAATTTAAAATGAATTAAAAGTGATTTAAATGCAAAATTATGAATAAAATAAATATATATGCAAAATAATATTTTTAATTTTATAAATTAAATAAGTATTTTCTAAAATAAATAAAAAGGAAAAATATTTTGGTGATTTTTAATGCATGAAATAAATATTGAAAAGAATTAAAATGCATGGAAAAATATTAAATAAATAAGAAAAATAGGAAAATAGTTAAGATAGTTGAGTTTGTGAAAAGGAAAACAAACCTGGTCCAAGCATGGTTCGAACTGAGGACCTTTGAGAGTATCTTTCCAAACCAACGCTTTTACCACTACGCCACTGACACTTGGTGTTCGGAAGTCAAACAATAGAATATATGTGATGACGCGTCCCGATATTTGAATTCAAATCGAGTCACAAGGCCCTGTGAAATTCAAATGAGCGAATCAGAGAGAGAGATCGTGCCACGATGCAACAATGGTCGCCGAAGTCACCAACAACCCTAGGCCATCTTCCCATGAAGGATTTTCAAACCCGCAAAATACACAAAATAAACAAGAAAGGAGGACCCTACCCCCCTAAATCGAGGGCTGCTATCTCAATGGAAGCATCAGTTTTGGATAAAAACGACTGGATCAGGAGTTTTGGAAAAGAAAGCAAAACTGCCCTAACAATGGCAACCTATGATTCCGGTATTAAACCTCACATGTTATATAGTGCCAAACCTGTTGTATAGGTATCCTCGAACTCAAATAAACAAGCCAAATCTGTAAAGATGCATGGATTATTAAAATTGAAATTGTGAAAAAATGCAAACCGGTGAGAGTTCAAGGGCAAGATTCTGGATGGCTGGGCTTCGAGCAAGGATTGGGATCGATCCCTGGAGACCTCAGGAGCAATATGGAATGCTCAAAGCACCTTGAATTTGGTCGAAATTGAAATCTAAATTTGGCAATCTTGGAAAATTTGACAAAATAAGGGCTCTTCGGGCATAGGTTTCGTGTGGCTCAGGATACGTACCTTTTGCTTGGTATTTATAGAAGAGTTCGAGAGAGGAAAAGAGTGAAAAGATTTGATTTGGAGCATTCATTTTTCAAATAAAATCAATTTTTGAAAGAAATTTGATTTCTTCTTCAATGCATGATCATGCACGAATTTGGCAAGTGTTTTGGGCTTTGGACCTCAAGCATGATATAAAATCAGCCCTTTTGGAAAAATATATTATTTTCATATTTTATATAATTTAATTTTGAATTAAATGTTCTAAAATTCAAAAATAAATTCATAAAATAGAAAATTGCCATGGCCAAGCATTTATGGGTCAAGAATAATGTCATGAACAAGTTTGGATCAAAAGATTTTAGGCCCATTTGGAAAATTTTGCATTTTGACCAAAATGTCCTTTTGTGCAATTGTCTAAAATTGCCCAACTTCTGAATGGTGTATCTTGCTCATTTTTCCATATTTTTGAGTGTTCTTGGACTTTTTGGAAAGATCTAAGAGTCCTCTAACCAACCTTTTTGGTCTCATCTCAATTGGAGTTTCCATGCTCAATATATCTTCAAAACAAAATGTTGACTTTTTGTTGACTTTGAAAATGACCTGTAATGTCTTGAGCCATACCTCTCAAATGAAGCATTTTTTGGGCATTCTTGTGAGACATGAAGTTGTAGAGAATTGAATTTCCTTCAAAATAGAGAGGTGGAAAATTTCGAGAAAGTATGAGAAAGTTATGATCACCAAAGTTCAGCTTGACTTTTCACCTAACCCTAATTTAGAAAGTTTGACTTTTGAGCAAATCTTGAGTTGATGAATCATGATCAACCCTTGATCAAATGATGAATGTAACTTCAAAATGAGGATGTTGACCAAAAATTATGAAGTTTGATCAGATATGTTGACCACAGCTGACTTTTTGTCCAATACAACCGATTTTCAACCATCCGAGCAATCGTCTGAGGAAACTTGACTTATGAGGCTTGAAACTTGACATGGAGAATTGAAGCATATGAGGAGGCATGAAGACCATTGGAGATGTTGGAAGTCCATCTTGACTCGAGAATTACAAACCCTAGTTTGGGTTGATTGTCTAGGAGAGAGTTTGTCTGATCAACTCTCGAGGAATCCTTGAGTATGGATGTATGGAATATCCCGAGAAGATGGAGGGCAAATTTTGGGGTATGACAACTCGGCCTCGAACCAACCCTTCGACATCAAGCCGATCAAAAGCGCCTTGGTAGGATGTTCGAGCGTAATCCCAGATCCACCAAGACATGAGACAATGTAGTGCCCTTGATTCACAGTAGATGTGCAAGGCTTTGTTGTGTTTCTTTCCAAAGCAGAGTCGATCAAGATCGAGAATCCTAGGTCGTTGTTGGCAGCCGTGCTAGCAATACAAACTTCAAACTGTCGGTGGTAGTGTCTTTGCAGACGTGAGCATTCTTCGTAAATTCACCAAGGCGCCGCACGAGCCTCGAGCACAAGAGCAGCAATCATGGAGATTTTGATGGAGTCTCGTCCCAACTGCTCCACAACATTGTAGTCACTCTTCTTGATGATCTTTAATTTCTCCATTTCTTGTTTGGAGGTGTCTTCAAAGAATCTCCTTTGGTACTTCGTCGAAAGGTGACGAGTCACCGGTTCTTTCCTCTAGCTCGGGGAATGGATTGAATAATGGAATGCGAAATGGAGTCGCAGTTGTCTTTGGAGGAGAGATTGAGAGAATACTCTTCCGGTTCGTCACCTTACTTGATCCTGATGTTGTCAATGTCCGAATGGTAGCTTCAACCTGTAAGATCTTCAATGGTCGTAGGTCTTGCGACGCCGCGGATAGTAAACATCACCCATAATTCCAAGGGATAGCCTTGTCGAATATTATGGAACCGGCCTTGGAGAAGTAATGACGAGAGTGCCACTCTAGGCACGTAATCGCAGAGGAAATCCTTATGGTGTTAACATCAAGATAGTCTTCTTGAGAGAGTTTGTTGATTGTCTAGGAGAGTTTGTTAACATCACCTTGCTTGACGCCTTGCCAAACCCTAGTTTGGGTTGATTGTCTCAGAGAGTTTGTCCGATCAACTCGAGGAATCCTTGAGTATGGATGTATGGAATATCCTTAGAAGATGGAGTGCAAATTTTGGGGTATGACAACCGGGTCTCGTAACCAACCCTTCGACATCAAGCCGATCAAAAGTAGTTTTTGGTAGGATGTTCGTGAGCGAACCGTATCCACCAAGACATGAGATATGTAGGCCTTTGCATTCAACATAGATGCAAGGCTTTGTTGTGTTTCTTTCCTGCAGGAGTCGACAAGATCGAGAAGTTTCAGTTGTCATGTACGTGCTAGTAATACAAACTTCAAACTGGTCTGGTAGTGTCTTGCGGACGTGAGCATTCTTCAAACTTCACCAAGGCGTTAGTACGAGCCTCTGAGCACAAGAGCAGTAGCAAGCATGGAGATTTTGGATGGACCGGTCTAACTATTCCACAACATTGTAGTCACTCTTCTTGATGATCTTCTAATTTCTCCATTTCTTGTTTGGAGGTGTCTTCAACAACTTCCACCGGTTCTTTCCTCTAGTGGGAATGGATTTAATAGCCGAATGCGAGTGGAGTCGCAGTTTTTCGAGGAGAGACGGAGAGAATACCTCCTCCTGGGTCACCTTACTTGATCCTGATGTTGTCAATGTCGAATAGTAGCTTCAACGTAAGATCTTCAATGGTCGTGGTCTTGCTTCACGCGTGATAGTAAACATCGCCTCCATAATTCCAAGGGATAGCCTTGTCGAGGAATATGGAACCTGGCCTTGGAGAAGTAATGATGAGAGGTGCCACTTTGACACCCGATTTAATTTAAATATTAAATAAGTGAGGATTTAATTATTTAATTAAATGAAGTCTCGAGTATTAATTTTAGTTGGATTAATTGGGTCACTAAATGAGGAAATGTGTTAAGGTGTGCAGAGTAAACGGTGGGTGTGAGAGTAAATCACTCTACTAATTATTAAGTTTTAATTATTTTATTTTATTGAGTAATTAAAGGAACATTAAAAGGAATATAAAAGGAAAAGAAAGAAGGAATAGGTTTTTGGAGAAACTGCTTTCACGTGAAATTGGAGAGAAGAGGAAAGAGAGGAAAAGCCGACACCAAGAGAATCAAGAATCATCGGAGGTAAGTGATTTCGTCGTTAATATGCCTTATGGGTTTTGGGAATCATAGGATAATTGGGTATGTTAGAGAATTTGAATTATGATGATTATGAGTTATAGGAATAAACCCTATTTGTGTTTGTTGGAATTAGGAATCATAAATATGTCGATAATTGATAGGGATGAATAAACTATGTTGTGTGATGTTATATTGGTGTGAAATGACGATGAAATGATGTTCCTAATGTACCAAATGTTAGTAAGTTTGGAAATGAGTAAGAATGGAAAATGTCACAAAAGTAGCAAAATTGTCGTTGTTAAGTCGTGGGAACCTGCTCGGAGGAACCGAGTTCCCAAAGTAGCAATTGGCTAAAATTGATTTATTCGTGAACCGTTCCTCAGATATGACGGAACCGTTCCCATTCAAAAATCGTGGAGCGAGTATTTTCCAAAAATTTCCAAACTTCAAAACTTCATATTTTCTAAACCGTAACTCCGATTCGAAAGTGCCGTGGCGTTATTTCTTAAATTTAAAATACTACCTTTGAAAAGAGAAAAATATTCTTTGCTAAAATTATTTTAAATATAGTCGAGTTCCCGATTTTGAAAAGAGTGATTAATTAAGGATAATGGAAATTAATATGAATGGCCCGAGTTATTTGGTCGAGGACTAATGTTTACAATATTGTGTTGATTATTCATTGTGATTGAATGTGATACATTAGTGATTGGCAATAAGTGAATTATGTTGAGATCGTAATCTATGAATTGGTTTAGATTGTTTGACAAGTTAAATGGAGATTGACGTTCATGTGATGTTTCTTTCCCTTGTTGTTTATTCATGATTGTATTGATATCATGTGGTGTTATTGTGTATACCGTGATAGTCTTACCGATTGAGGAGTAAGCATTCGACATATTTATGTTTTGTGATAAGTAGTTCATGATTATGTTGTTATCATGCGATATATGTTGATATTGGCAATTATGTGGAATTATGTTGTTATCATGCGATATATGTTGATATTGGCAATTATGTGGAATTATGTTGTTATCATATTCCGTTGAATTAATGTTGCATGCTTTTATGATGCATGCATGAGCATTTGTTAAATTGGTTCATTCCCATTGTGCGGAGGTGAATCGGCATGAGCCAGACTTACCCGTGCGGTGAGGTAGTGAGGCTAGATTCTGACCCGGTGGTTGGGCTAATCATGGATTGGATTCACTCGTTGTTCGCGTAATCATGGATTTACACCGCTATCCACATGTAAACGGAGCGTGTGTGAACTGGTTCACGTTTGGTACCACATGCATGGAGTCTCGCATTGCATATGGGATTGTAACATGCTAGGATGGATTCCAGTTGCAATTTCCATTGTTTGATTATATACATGTTCATGTGTGAACCTCAGGCATTGATTATGACTTGTGTTTGGTTAATGAATTAACGACCGCTTATTCTACGTATTCTAGAAACGATAATGCATGTTATTGAATTGGAATCTCACCCTTACTCAACAATTTCAGATCCGGCGATTAATGCATTGGAGTTGGTGAGGATAGCTCTAGCATCAGTCGCTTGATTTAGTCCGCGTGTCGTGTTGTCGTGTCGTAGATGTAACACCGGGGAAAACGATTGTTTGGAATCCTTTAATGGATATTTTAAGAATTTTGGAATTATGTTGATTTATTATCCCGAATAATCATGAGTAAAGTATTCGGATTTAATTATGTTTCATTTCCACCGTTAAACATAATTTGAGTATGATTTAATGGATGAGTATTCTTCAGGAAGCATGATGTCGCTTTGGTTAAAATTTTATGATTTAAATTGTGACGCCTTCTTGGTTGTGATTAAAATACTCGATTATTATGTGTATAAACGCGGTAAATAAAAGGGTGTTACACCACTCTAGGCACGTAATCGCAGAGGAAATCCTTATGGTGTTAACATCAAGATAGTCTTCTGGGAAATCACACCCCATCTTCTACGCTTTAACATCTTCTTCTCATAGGAATCTTGTAGCTTTCAGAATGCTGTACTTCACCATGTAATCATATTTTCCACTTGGCTGCCGCAAGGTATCCCACACGATGGTACGACTTCATTCACATCTTCGATCTTCAACTTAGACATTCTTCATCACGCCTTCCACGGTGGTTTTAAATAAGATCTACTTGAAGGTCCATCATGCAATCAACTGCCTTTCAAATCCGGACAACCATCAGCGTAAATGGGCACCAACTAAGAATTTCTGGCATCCCTGGGTCGACACCACCAGCAAATTTCTTCTTAATGTCATTAGAGGAATGGTCAAGTCATCTATGTTGAAACATAAGTATCATCCCCCAACAAGATTGAACTCTTGTCATGATTAGGCATAGGCGTGCCGTTGGATCATTCTTTCGAGTCTCACTGTGAGGGTCAAACTCAACTGCTTAGCTTCAATCATATCTGAATTTCACCCTTCGTAGCCCAACAATCACGCACTATGTCCCTGGCTATTGGAATGAAGCACATTTAGTATTAGGATTGTATCCTGAGAGGAAGTGATTGACATTCCGAGGAGGATCCCCTCAAAGTAATTTACTCGCTTCAACACGTGGTCGCAAGGCTTCGCGACGATGGTACGTTGATCTCAGAACTGCCTCGGGCGCTGCCTGGACACGCTGGCTACTGCCCTCACGTAGGTCAAGGCTCGATGTCAGGATCGAGATCATCAACCGGCCCCACTGAGCACCTGCCTGGGCCTCCTGCCACTGGTCAACTTCCTTCCCCAGGCTCACCCTGCCAACCCTGCCTGATCTCCAACCCTCATCTGCTTATTCCACCTGCCACCTATCCAAGTCACCCTGCGTCGGCCTCAGTGCCTCAATGGAGTTCCATCCCCTTGTTACGTTCAGTCTCACTATTCCAACAGAAGATGTTGAATTGAATTAGAACTGAATCAAACAACCTCATTTCAAGTCAACATCTCTTTATAGTCGGTCTGTCCAGCCATGTCATCCATCCAAACCCAGCTGAAGATCTGACAGAATTATCCTAGATTTTCATTATTCTTTAAAACCTGCTGTCCTCAGGTTGTCCTGAACTATCTCAGCCTTGTGATTAGATATCGAGAAGATCATGACCATTCTTGAAGAGAGAATAATAATACCCCTTATACCAAGTAGTGGTACATTAGAACCTCCACAACGCCAATAAATGTGAAGTCCTTTGAGAGAAAAGATTCCAACGGATATCCATAAGAGAGTGGCATCAATCTTGAGACCACTTCATCCTTTGCTCATTCTTCAAAATCGATGGAGGAAGGCGAAATAAACCACATGGATAGTAACGGATGCAACACATGAGTTCCTTGTCTCTTAGTAGTACGAGTGGGAGAGAATGTGGATGTCTCCAAGTAAAGTAGGCAATCGGATCATGGATAAGAAACAACTTGATGGCGCTGACATCTATGAATTGATCCGAGTTAGAAATAGAACCAAACCATAGATTAGCACACAATGTCTTCGAATGCATGGAAACTCATAACTTTGAAGAATTCTCTGCCTTTTTAATTAGGAACTGCAAGTAAACCCTTAACTCCACTCTTGTTTCCCAATTGGCTTCAATGTCTCGAGCGCTTTAGATGCAAGGTCGATGTAATGTCTTCGCATTTAGGGACCTTTTCCAAACCGTGAATGGCATTTGGTCAAGAATAGGTACCCCAACTTAGAGAACTCTTCCAAGGTAGGAACCAATCGATAACTGGAATGTAAAGCAATGGTGTTTTGATCAAAGAATCGAATAGGACATGCATCATATCTTCTTCAAAACCGAGATAACTAAGTCAAGTGGATAACCATGTCTTTTGATGAATCGACATGATCGGAATTTTGAAACCAATTCTTTGAGCTGAGAAGGTATACCCATGAAGTTGATTCGGATAGTCTTTCTAGAAACCATAATACCTACAAAACAGAGCAAAGATAAATCCCTAGGTCCTTGAAATAGTTAGAAATGATATGCAATGCGAATGATGTCATGATGTCATGTTTGGCACACACAAACAAATCACACAATGAGCCTAGGTTTAAGTCTTGCATGAGGTATAGGTGATTACCCCACCAAACGTTTGAGTTGGTTCATCCTGTCCTATAATAGTAACCGGGTTCTAGGAATCTCACATCATCGATCTTTCTCGTAGGCGCTTATTTCAACACGACTACCAAGTGGTCGATCAAAAATATCCCAAAAGTCCGATCTTAATGAGCGTAGCATCGAGTATCAACCAACCTTAGTCTCAAGACAAGCCGCCATCTCACTACCTTCTAATGGCCAAGATGGGTCAATTAAGGTTCTAAAAGTTTAGTTAGCGCTTGATGACACCACGCAGAAGCCAAATACTATCCTCAACTTGGGAATGAAGAGTATCGACGTCCAAAGTGTCACGCTAACGTAGCCATCATGTTGACCGCTTTGATATACGCCTAACTAGCGACGATTTATTGCTACTTACCTAAAAGGAAACCGGATCCTGTGTAGGATCCCACAAATATAATACCCAAGCAACCCTTAAAGATAAAGCAAACAAGTCAAACAAAAGCAAGAAATGATCTAGAAACCCTAAGGTAATTCTCTTTAGGGTGTTTCCCAAGAGAGTCGCCGCTGTAACGGTGAACTAACTTTTTAGGTTTTGTATCGCAATGTGCGGATAGCAAGAGTCGCCACCGACTTTTCTTTTATCCAATTAAGGGAAGGTAAAAGTACGTAAAAGACCTCGTTAGATTCTCAGTAAGGGAGAAGGTTATGAAAAGGGAGGTATTAGCACCCTTTCCATCCGTAGTTATCTACTGCTCTTAGTTGCTCTTAGATCACTTTAAAATTGTGCTTCTGTGTTTGACAAAGAATGTTTTGAAAAGGCATTTCGCTTGACTTTGTAATGATTCATGTAGGAATGTATACAAAGTGTTTGGAAATGTTTCATTTTGAAAAGAGTTTGAACTTTGACAAAAGTGTGAAGTGCGAAAAGTATTTTGATTGAGCAAGCAACTAAAAGTCTTATTACCTACTGTAATTGGTCGTTGTGTTATTTTACGTTCCTTTAGAATAGCGTTATCCATACCATTAGTTGGTAGGTAACTCTATTTGTTGGATGTAAGGGGACATTCGGGACATCGGATGGTCATAGAAAGCAACTTGTAGGAAGTACTAGACATTCAAGGACTATCATCATTTTTCAGAGGCGACAATCGAGGGTCAAGATCATGTATTCGGAGGCGACATCGTGGGTCTTATGATCTTTGTATCGAAGGGACTATGATGATTTGTTTTGAAGGCAACTGCTAGAATACCTCTACGCTCGAGGGACATGACCATTTGAATTCGAAGGCAACGAGAGAGAATTACCCTGGGATGCATGTGTGAAAAGAGTGTGTCAAATTCGATATTTTATCTTGAAAATTAGTGAGCTATGTTGATTATTATCTTGCCATACACGCCTAGTTACTAGCAATTTATAGGGTGCGGAAATTAAAATGCGAATGTAAAGATGCGAAAGATAAATGTCCCACGCTATTACATGGCTTTGGGGCGATACATAATTTAAACTTATGGAAAATAAAACCTAATTTAAACTATTATATCCCATGAACAGTATATAATTGGAAAAAGAAACGATAAAGAAACCGTCTCAAACGAATAACCTCGTGAAAAGATAAGAAAATCTAAAATACGATGAAATTGAATAAGAAGAAAATATTAGTAAAAATGCAAATTTTGAATGATAAAATATGACATGCTGGAAATAACATAAATATGCTAAAATAATTTTTGGGATTTTTGGATGCAATTTAATAATTAAAACTAATTAAAACTGATTTAAATGCTAAATTATGAATAAAAATAAATATGCATGCAAATTGTATTTTAATTTTATAAATTAAATAAGTATTTTCAGAAAATAAATGCAAAAGGAAAAATATTTTGATAATTTTTAATGCATGAAATAAAAATATGAAAAGAATTAAAATTGATGAAAATATTAAATAAATAAGAAAATATGAAAATATGAAAATAGTGAGTTTGGAAAAGAAAAACAAACCAGTCCCGATGAGGTTCATCAGAGGACCTTTGAGCATCTTTCAATTCCAACGCTTAACCATCGACAACGTGGCTTTGGTGTTTGAAAAGTCGAAACATTTGAATATAAGCAACACGTGTCATGGATTGGTTTGAAAAAAGTCAACACGCTGACTCCAACAAAGATGGATGAATGAATCAGAACCTTAAAACGCCACGAACCCTCATCGGCTCGGCCGAGTTAGGGTCTTGGGCCATCTCTCCTGCCAGCCCAAATCGAAACAAGAAAAATACAGGAATAATGGGAAGGGGACCTTACCCCTAAATCGACCCTCTTGAATCCAATGGTGGCATTTGGCTATCGACCTATCAGACAGCTTGGTCAAGAAGACAGCTCAAAACCCTAACTATGGCACCTTGTTTCACGCAGTAAGCTCAAACGATGGCCCGTGATCAATCACATGGAGTCTCACACAATAAAAGCATTAGATTCAATGGAAACACAAAAATAGTAAAATGCAAAATCAAAAAGTTTGAGATATGTATGATCATGTATGCATCGATTCATCGCTTTGATCTATAACAATGATGTGTACTTACTACCTCTAGGAACACAAAGGAATGATTTTGAGGCTGAAAGTGGCTGGATTTTGAACACGATTTTCAAGTTTCTTGAAAACTTTTGCAAGAATAAGGGTTATGCTTTGAGCTAGGTTTCGCCCTTGTGCTTGGCAATAATGGTATTTATAGAGGGATTCGAGAGAGAAAAGAGTGAAAAAAGATGGTTAATCAATGTGCAATATTTTATTCAAATAAAATCAAATTTCCATAAAATTTGATTTTTTTCTTTCCATATGCATGCTATCACGAAATTGGTATGCTTGGTGGGCTATCTTGGACCTCAAGTAAGATATAAATCCAACCCATTTGAAAATATCTTATTTTCATATTTTATATGATTTAATTTTGAATTAAATGTTTTAAAATTCAAAGATAAATCATAAAATAGAAAATTACCACTAAGCATTTATGGGTCAAAATGATGTCATGATCAAGTTTGGACCAAAGATTTTAGGCCCATTTGGAAAATTTTGCTTTTGACCAAAATGTCCTTTGTGCAATCATTCAAAATCGCCCAACTCGAATAGTGTATCTTGCTCATTTTTCCACATTTTTGAGTGTTATTGGACTATTTGGAAAGCTCTAAGAGTCCTCTAACCAACCTTTTTGGTCTCATCTCAATTGGAGTTTCCATGCTCAATATATCCTCAAAATAAAATGTTGACTTTTTGTTGACTTTGCAAATGACCTGTAATGTTTTGGGCCATACCTCTCAAATGAAGCATTTTTTGGACATTCTTGTGAGACATGAAGTTGTAGAGAATTGAATTTCCTTCAAAACAAGAGGTGGTGGAAAAATTTGTGATAACGTATGAAGAAGTTATGATCACTCAAAGTTCAGTTGACTTTTCACCTAGAAACCCTAATTTAGAAAGTTTGACTTTGAGCAAATCTTGAGTTTTCTTGATGAATCATGATCAACCCTTGATCAAATGATGAATGTAACTTCAAAATGAGGATGTTGACCAAAATTATGAAGTTTGACTATATGTTGACCATCAGCTGACTTTTGTCCAATACAACCGATTTTCAACCATCCGAGCAATCGTCTCGAGGAAACTTGACTTGTGAGGCTCGAAACTTGACATGGAGAATCTTTGAAGCATATGAGGAGGCATGATGAACATTGAGATGTTGAAGTCCATCTCGAGTCGAGAATTACCAAACCCTAGTTGGCTTGATTGTTCAGAGGGTTTGTCTAATCATCTCTCGAGGAATCATCGAGCATGAATGTATGAAATATCTTGAGAAGATGGAGGGAAATTTTGGGGTATGATGATATCATCATTTTTCGAGGCGACAATCTAGATCAAGATCATGTATTCGTGAGGTGACATCGTGGGTTCATGATCTTTGTATCAAGGACTATGATGATATGTTTTCAAGGCAACAGCTTCTAGGATACCTCTACGCTCGAGGACTTAACCATTTGTATTCAGAAGGCAACGAGAGAGAATTACCCTAAGGGGTTCATGTGTGAAAAGAGTGTGTCAAATTCAGTATATATTATCTTGAATTATGAGTGATCATCGTTCAATTTTATCTTGCATACACGCCTAATTACTAGCAGCTTTATAGGGTGCGTAGCAATTGTAAATGTAGCGGAAAGATAAAATCCTACTATTACATGGTTGGGGCTTACATAATAAGGGTGCGCAAATAAAAGTCCTAATTAAACTATTACATCCCATAGTAAGCGCTACATAATTGAAAAGAAAACGAAAGAAAATTGTCCGAAACGTTACAACCTGTAAAGAGATACATAATCGGAAAACAAGAGAAATTGCATAAGAGGAAAATGTTAGTAAAAAGAAATATTTTTGAATGAGGAAAAAGGTTTTTGATTAGTAATGACAATAAGATGATAAGATGATTTTTTGGTAATTTTCTGGATCGTTTTCGATATTTAAAAGCGATTAAAAGTCAAATTAATGATTAATTAGTAATTAAATAAAATATGCATGCAAAAATATTAATTTTAATATTAAAAATTAAATAAAAAATTTTCTGATGATGATACAAAAAGAAAATATTTTTTGTGATTTTTAAATGCATGATAAAATTATTTGAAGATTAATTAAATTGCATGAAAAATATTAAAGAAAAGAAATAAGAAAATAGAAAAAAAGATGTTAGTTTGTAAAGTGATAAAAAGAAGTGGTCTTGCCCAGGTTCGAACTCAGGTCCCCAAGGAAAACACGCTACTTACTTCACCATCGGACCAAACTTTTGGTGTTAGGATATTGAAACAACGCGCTTAAACAAACTCGCCTCGATTGCCAGACACGCGAAGATCTTCACTTCGCTTGAAATTTCAAACACTTAGCGCCGGCTTCGCTCGACGCTATAGCCCCCGCACTTTCCAAAACTTCATACAAGCAATATAAATGAGTTATGAATACATGAATCGATTGCAAACAACATTCTAAACACAATGGTGGTACCGGTTTTGTCCAATTTAACTGATTTAGAAGCCCCAATTCGAGCCGTAAAACCCTAGCCATGGTGGATTTCGATTCAGCCACGAACACACACAATCGCTATGAAAGTTTCCAAACTTCATTCTAAACACAAAACAAACATCAAAACCCGTTAACAATGCATGAGAATTAAAAATCGAATTTGGAAAAAGAAGAACAAACCGAAATCGAGATTGCTCGATTCTGAATGGTTTTGCAACTTGTAAAGGTCTGGATCAATTCTAAAGACTCCAAGGAATGTGATGGAACGCTCAAAATCGACTGAAACAAGCTAGAACCAAGGCTGCAAGTTGCTTCAAGAACACGGTTTTTTGACTTTTGGTTAGGGTTCTTTCAAGCAATTTTTCTGTTCTTTCTCATGTTGTATGCATTGTATATTTATAATGGATGGATTTAGGTCTGAATTCAAGAGGAAAATATGAATCAATCAATGTAAAAAAAAATTTGATATGGTATGAAATCAAATCTTTCTTTTTTGATCCAGTTTTCATCAATTCTCTTGCCAATCAATGTTAATTTTGAAATTTGCAGCCTTTATAAGTTGCTTGGACCTCAAGAATGAGAGAAAAATCAATTTTGCATTTAATTTTGATTTTCTACCTTTATTTTTAATTTAATAGAAAAATAAAGATAAAATTCGTGGCATTGGGCTTGGAGGTTCCAAATAAGCTGAGGAACAAGTTTGAACCAAGAAAAATTGGGCCCATTTGCAAAATTTTGGGTTTTGACAAGTATTTCTCTTTGTGCACCTCTTCAAAAATGCCCAACTTGTGCAAGGTGTATCTTTCCCAATTTTCAACATTTTTGAGTGTTCTTTGACTTTTTAGAAAGCTCTAGGTGTCTCCTAAATAACCTATTTTATTTCATCTCAATTGGAGTTTCCATGCTCAATAAAACTTCATTACAAAAAGTTGACTTTTTGTTGACTTTGAAAAGGACCTGTAATGTTTTGATCCATATCTTCAAAATGAAGTATTTTTTGACCATGCTTGTGAGACATGAAGTTGTAGAGAATTGAATTTCCTTCAAAATGAGAGGTCGTGGAAATGTTTTTGAGAAAGTATGAAGAAGTTATGTTCACCAAAGTTCGCTTGATCTGCTCTCAGAAACCCTAATTTGGAAAGTTTGACTTTTGAGCAAATCTTGAGTTTTCTTGATGAATCATGATCAACCCTTGATCAAATGATGAATGTGACTTCAAAATGAGGATGTTGACCAAAAATCATGAAGTTTGACTGTATGTTGACCACAGCTTGACTTTTGTCCAATACATCCGATTTTCAACCATTTGAGCAATTGTTCGAGGAAACTTGACTTGTAAGGCTTGAAATTTGACATGGAGATTCTTTGAAGCATACGAGGAGTCATGATGACCATTGGAGATGTTGTCCATCTAGATCTCGAGAATTGCAAAACCTAGTTTGGGTTGATTGTCTAGGAGAGAGTTTGTCCGATAAACCCTCGAGGAATCCTCGAGTATGGATATGTGAAATGTCTTGAGAAGTAAGAGGGAAAATTTTGGTATGAAAGATAACGTGGCTAAGGCGTCGGCTAACTAATTTTCCTCTCTAGGAATGTGATGGAAAGTGATCTCATAAAAGTACGGTATCAGCTTCAGGACATGATCTTTGTACGGAATTAACTTTTCGTTACGAGTTTCCCACTCTCCTTTGACCTGCAAACAACGAAAGTGTCAATCTCCATAAACTCCAAGATTTTGATTCTTAGACCAATGGTCGCCTAATCCCAAAGATGCAAGCTTCATATTCTGCCATGTTATTGGTGTAGTCAAAACAAATTTTGGCGGTGAAAGGAATATGAAAACCTGTCGGAGAAGTTATGATTGCCCCTATTCCGTGCCCTACTGCATTGGATGCCCCATCAAACACAAGCCTCCACCGGGATCCTGGCTCGGGTCCTTCCTCTGGTCCAGGAATGTTGCAATCTTTGATAAACATGACGTCTTCGTCTGGGAAGTCAAACCTCATAGGTTGATAATCCTTCACAGTCGGTAGGCAAGATATTCTCGATACCACACCCCTTGATAGCTCGAGTCACATATTGAATATCGATTCGATAGTAACATTTTCCAACGTGTGATCCTTCCAACCAAAGTCTTCTCAAGATATATTTGATAGGGTCCATCTTAGATATCGCATTGTAGTGTGACACACTATATACGTCTCAAACGACGGCATTTCATGCTAAAGCGCAATATGTTTTCTCCAACAAAGAGTACCGACTTTCACATTCCGTGAACTTTACTCGATAATAGATTGCATGCTCCTTTCTTCTCGTTTGGCCATGTTGCCCGTAACACAACCCATAGATCCTTCAAGTACGTGAGGTACATTATGAGAGGCCTTCCGCACAAAGCGATATTAAGATAGGTGGCTTGCAAGTTCTCCTTGATCTTATCAAATGCTCACGACAATCATCGCTCCATATAATGGCTTGATCTTTCTTCAACAACTTGAACAAAGGTTCGTAAGTAGTCATCAAATGTGATATGAACCAGAAATATAATTTAAGCTCCCAAGAAACCACAAATTTCCTTCTCCGTTTTGGTGCAGAATATCTTGAATAACTTTTACTTTGTCGTGGTCCACCTCGATACTCGTTGGCTCACTATGAATCCAAGTAGCTTCCGGACTGCATCCGAAAGTGCACTTGTTAGGATTCAATCAAGTTTGTACTTCCTCAACCTTTCAAACAGCTTTTGAGATGAACAATGTGCTCCTCTTCGCCTAAGACTGGCAATCATATCATCCACATATACCTCAATTTTATGCATCATATCATGGAAAAGGGCTACCATAGCTTTTGATAAGTTGCCCCGCATTCTTCTTCAACCAAAGGCATGACCTTGTAATAAGGTGCCCGAAGGAGTGGTGAACGCCGCCTTCATCATATATGCCGATCCATCTTGATCTAATTATATCCCGAGAAACCATCCATGAAAGAGAAAATCAAGACCGAGTTGCTATCGACCAAGACATCAATGCGAGGCAAAGGAAAGTCGTCTTCGGGCGGCTCGATTCAAGTCTTTGTAATCCACGCATCCGAACCTTTTCGTCTTCTTGGGACAGCACAATGTTGGAAATCCAATCCGGATATACCGACACAACAAGGAAACCGGGCGTCGAACTGCGACTTGCCTCGATCTTCTTAGCCATCTCGGATGTGTTCTCCTTGGTCTTTGCTTTACGGACGAGCATTCGGCTTTAACGGGCAGCTTGTACATAACAATATCTCGTGTCGAGTCCGGCATATCCGGATACGACCATGCAAACACATCTACAAACTCTGCAACAAGCGGACTAACTCATCTTTCATACCCCAAAAGCTTCCCACTTTCACTTTTCGATCCTCTTCGCACTCTGATTGATCACATCCATCGGTTCCCGATGAGGTTCGATCGCTCTTCACCGTGCTCAACCCCGCACGCTAACTCTTCGTGGAGTTCATAGTCTTCCTCACCATCGCCTTCGGCTTGGTTGATCGGGAAATCAAGTCAAAAGAAGTTATGGCATGGCTATGTTCAATAAGCTCAATTTTGTGATCCGTATAAATGATTGATTTTATCTTTTAGATATGTATATTTATTTTAATGTAAAAAGTGAAAATGTTGTTGTTTTTATTAAGATGCATTGAAAGCAAAAGTAAAAGCAATAAAAGGATCTCAAATCGAATAACAAATGCGCTTTTCATTGAAGATAAAATTCATTCATTAAACGGAACAAGCCCTACAAAGCAATCCTTTGTGCCTCAAGTAGCACATGATTTATTTTTAAAACAAGAAATTACTTTGACAATGAAATGAGGGTAACGTCCTTGACGATCCAATTTGAGAGCCACACGGAGGAGTACGTAACATCCGAGAAAGTTCCACCGCATGCTCACCATCATCTGGCATTGATAGCCTTTTCGAGCGGAAGCCCTTCGCCACAAAAATATCCCTAGACGAGGGATCTTTCCTTTCCTATCCTTGATCCTTCAACGCTTTGGAGGATGGTTGATAGCCGAGTCCGCCTTGTCCTTCTTCTCTCCGCCACATTTATCACCGCTCTCAACCTTCGGACTCTTGCATCGAGCAAGGGCCTGACATCCCGCCAATGGGTGGTTACCTTTAGGCTTTTCAGCAAATTCCCGACTTCTTTCGCACATTACCAACAACTTCTAAAGCTTGAAAAGAGTCTCGTGCACCTCGCCTCCAACATCCACATACTGAACTCGACAAGTGACTAACCTGTAGTCCTCTTCTCCACTAACCTCCACCACCGGTTATTCAAAGAAGAACTTCAATTTTTGGTGAAGAGTTGAGGTGATGTTCTTTAGTAACACTGGTGAACTCGACTTTTTAGTGTTTTGTATCGCAATGTGCGGATAGCAAGAGTCGCCACCGACTTTTATTTTTATCCAATTAAGGGAAGGTAAAAGTATAGAAAAGACCTTCGCTTAGATTCTCGGAAGGAGAAGGTTATGAAAAGGAAGGTATTAGCACCCCTTTCCATCCGTAGCTTATTCTACTGCTCTTAGTTGCTCTAGATCACCTTTAAAATTGCTTTCTGTGTTTGACAAAAATGTTTTGAAAAGGCATTTCGCTGACTTTGTAATGAGTCATGTAGGAGTGTATACAAAGTGTTCGGAAATGTTTCGCTTTTTTTTGAAAAGAGTTTGAACTTTGAAAAGAGTGGTGTGAAAAGTATTTTGTTTAGAGCAAGCAACTAAAAGACTTATTTACCTACTTTAATTGGTCGCTTTCATACTTACGTTCCTTTAGAATAGCGCTAGCCATACTATTAGTTAGTAGGTATCCATCGTTGGATGTAAGCGGGACATTCGAGGGACATCGGATGGTCATAGAAAGCAACTTGAGGAAGTATCCCACATTCAAGGACTATCATCACTTTAGGCGACAATCGAGGGTCAAGATCATGTATTCGAGGCGACATCGTGGGTCTATGATCTTTGTATCGAAGGGACTATGATGATTTGTTTGGAAGGCAACAGCTAGAATACCTCTACGCTCGAGGGACATGACCATTTTGAATTTGAAAGGCAACGAGAGAGAATTACCCTAAGGGGTGCATGTGTGAAAGAAGTGTGTTGATTCGATATTTTATCTTGAAAATTAGTGGCTAAGTTCATTATATCTTGCCATACACGCCTAGTTACTAGCAATTGAGGTGCGAAAGAAAAAAATGCGAATGTAAAGATGCGAAAGGTAAATCCCACGCTATTACAAGGCTTTGGGGCGATACATAATTTAAAATGCGGAAAATAAAAACCTAATTTAAACTATTACATCCCATAACAATTACATTATTGAAAAAATGAAATGATAAAGAAAGAATCGTCTAATCGGATCAACATGTAAAAACGAGAATCGGAAATACGAGATGAATCGAATAAGATAAAAATGTTAGAAAAATGCAAATTTTTATATGAGAAATTATGACATATGGAAATAACATAAATATGCTAAAATATTTTTTTGGATTTTTGGATGCAATTTAATAATTTAAAATGAATTAAAAGTGATTTAAATGCAAAATTATGAATAAAATAAATATGCATGCAAAATTATATTTTTAATTTTATAAATTAAATAAAGGTTTTATGAAAATAATGTAAAAGAAAAAATTTTGATGATTTTTAATGCGTAAATAAAAATATGAAAAGAATTAAAATAACATGAAAATATTAAAAATAAAATAAAAATGGAAAAGTTTGTAAAAGGAGAAAACCAAATGGTCCTGGGAGATCGAACCCAGACCTTGCTTTACTGTGTCACATGCCCTGCCAATCGAACCAAAGCGCCTCACCGTTTGAAACCGGATCATGAAAGAAAGAAGTGTCGCCTCCCCGATGCCTGCATCAGCCAGGCTTCATTCCCCGATTCAAATTTTCAAAGCTAGCCTACCGTTATTCGACGCCATGTCCCCTCGGCTAATTCAAATATCAAGCAAACATAATATAAATAAGTTCTAAGGCCTGGTTCGATTCAGACATCATTCTGGATGCAATGGTATAGGTCTCATGGTCCAATTTTCCTATTTTGAAAACCCTAAACCGTTCGTAAACCCTAACAATGGTGTTATGCATTCCTCGGCCATGGAAATTCGATTAAAGCACCCGTAAAGTTTGCAACACATCACTAATCACAAAAACAACACAAATCAAGTTAATAATGCATGAATGATGAAAATCGATTTTGAAGAAACTGACAAACCAAATCGTGTTCGATGATTTCTTGATGGTTTTGAATGATGTAAGAGTCTGATCGACTCGTAACAACCCAAGGAATGCAATGGAACCTCAAAAGCAATTAAGTGGTGGATCGATGGTTTCAGTAGCTCGTGAAGTCACGGATTTTTGAATTAGGTTAGGGTTCTTAGAGCAATTTTTCTCGCTCTTTTTGATAGGTATGCATCGTATTTATAAGATGGATTGGGATGGTTTTGGCAAGAATCAATCAAGATTCAATAAATCAAATTTGATTTTTGTATAAAATCAAATTTTCAAAACTTGATTAATTTCAATCCAATCTTGCCATATTGATCAATTTTGAAAATTGCTGGCTTTTGTGAGTTACTTGAGTCTCAGGAAAGAATAAAATCAATCTTCCAATTAATTTGATTTTATACTTTATTTTTAAATTTAATTTGCATTTAAATGAATAAATTACAAATTAAATAGAAAAATAAATCAAAAATTCGTGGCATTGGCTTGGATATTCTAATTGTATGAGGAATAAGTTTGGATGAAGAAAAGCAAGCCCATTTGCAAAAATTTGATTTTAGAGTATCTCTTTGTGCATTCCTTCAAAATTGCTTAACTTGTGAATGGTGTATCTTGCTCAATTTTCCACATTTTTGAGTGTTCTTGGACTTTTGAAAGCTCTAAGAGTCCTCTAACCAACCTTTTTGGTCTCATCTCAATTTGAGTTTCCATGCTCAATATCTTCAAAACAAAAGTTGACTTTTGTTGACTTTGAAAATGACCTAGAATGTTTTGAGCTATACCTCTCAAATGAAGCATTTTTGGACATTCTTGTGAGACATGAAGTTGTAGAGAATTGAATTTCCTTCAAAACAAGAGGTGGTGGAAAAATTTGAGAAAGTATGAAGAAGTTATGATCGGTCAAAGTTCGATTGACTTTTCACCTAGAAACCCTAATTTAGAAAGTTTGACTTTTGAGCAAATCTTGAGTTTTCTTGATGAATCATGATCAACCCTTGATCAAATGATGAATGTAACTTCAAAATGAGGATGTTGACCAAAAATTATGAAGTTTGATTGTATGTTGACCACGATTGACTTTTGTCCAATACAACCGATTTTCAACCATCCGAGCAATTATCCGAGGAAACTTGACTTGTGAGGCTTGAAACTTGACATGGAGAATCTTGAAGCATATGAGGAGGCATGAAGACCATTGGAGATGTTGGATGTCCATCTTGATTCGAGGAATACCAAACCCTAGTTTGGGTTGATTGTCTAGGAGAGAGTTTGTCCGATCAACTTCGAGGAATCCTTGAGTATAGATGTATGAAATCCTTGAGTAGATGGAGGGAAAATT
>CM038793.1:166176260-166268041 GCA_021764765.1 Vicia sativa | reverse complement strand
TTCAATCATCTTCTCACCTTCGTGTCACAAAGACAAGCATGTCAATCTAACTTCCAAAGAAAGAAGATTGAACAAAAGCAGCCATATACCCCAAAATTTGCCCTCCATCTTCTCAAGACATTTCATACATCCATACTCAAGGATTCCTCAAGAGTGATCGACAAACCTCTCCTAGACAATCAACCCAAACTAGGGTTTGTATTCTCAGCAAGATGGACTTCCAACATCTCCAATGGTCATCATGCCTCCTCATATGCTTCAAAGATTCTCCATGTCAAGTTTCAAGCCTCACAAGTCAAGTTTCGCATAATTGCTCGATGGTCGAAAATCAACAGATTGACAAAAGTCAATCGTGGTCAACATACACCAAACTTCATGATTTTTGGTCAACCTCATTTTGAAGTTACATTCATCATTTGATCAAGGGTTGATCATGATTCATCAAGAAAACTCAAGATTTGCTCAAAAGTCAAACTTTCTAAATTGTGGTTTCTAGTGAAAAGTCAATCAACTTTGACTCGATCATAACTTTCTTATATTTCTCAAAATTTTCCACCACCTCTTGTTTTGAAGGAAATTCAATTTCTACAACTTCATGTCTCACAAGAATGTTCAAAAATGCTTCATTTGAGAGGTATGGATCAAAACATTACGTGTCATTTCAAAGTCAACAAAAGTCAACTTTTGTTTTGAAGATATATTGAGCATGGAAACTCCAATTGAGATGACCAAAAGGTTGGTTAGAGGACTTTAGAGCTTTCTAAAAGTCCAAGAACACTCAAAATGTGGAAAATTGAGCAAGATACACTATTCACAAGTTGGGCAATTTTTGGACAATGCACAAAAGGACATTTGGTCAAAATGCAAATTTTCCAAATGGGCCTATAATCTTTTGATCCAAACTTGTTCATGACATTATTTTACCCATAAATGCTTGCCATGGTAATTTTCTATTTTTATTTAATTTTGAATTTTAATTCATTTAATTCAAATTAAATTATATAAAATATGAAATAAGATATTTTTTTCAAAGATTGATTTATATCTTCCTTGAGGTCCAAGATAGCCTACACATGCCAAATTGTGATAGCATTGCATATGGAAGAAAAAATCAAATTTTTAAAAATTTGATTTTATTTGAATGAAAATATTGCACATTGATTATCCAATCTTTTTTCTCTCTTTTTCTCTCAAATCCCTCTATAAATACCACTTATTGCCAAGGGACGAAACCCTAGCTCCAAAGCATAACCCTTATTTTTGCAAAATTTCAAGAAACTTGAAAAATCGTGTTTCAAATCCAAACACTTTCAAAATCATTCCATTGTGTTCTTGAGGTAAGTTCGTAAGTACAATATCATTTTATGATCAAAACAAATTTAATCGATGCATACATGATCATACATATTCCAAATTTTGATTTTTTGCATTTTATTATTCCTGCGTTTCATTGAATCTAATGTTTTATTGTGTTCATGATACCTATGTGATTTATCTGGCCATCAAGCAAGCTTAAATGCGAAAAGGAATTAAGTTATATAGTTAGGTTTTGAACTCGTTTTCTTCGAATCATTCCAGACAGGCCGATTCAACGATGCTACCATTGATTCGAGGGTCGATTATGGGGTAGGGTCCTTTCCTTTTATTTCGTATTTTTCTGTTTTATTTTCGTGTTAGCCGGAGAGATTAATGAGCCTAGCTCCTAGGCCGACTTCAGCGTAAGATCAAGAGGGGGTTATGGGCGTTTTCCGGTTCTTCATTCGTTTCATCCATGCTGACGGGTTCACGGCATTTACTTGTTTTTTCAAACAATCCACGATATCATAAGGCTTATATTCAAATGTTTTAAACACCAAAGACACGTTGTCCCAGTTATAGGCGGGGATTGAGATTTTAAAGGTCCTCTGTTCAACCTCATCAGACTTGGTTTTTTCTTTTTTTCAAACTCAACTATTTTCATATTTTCATATTTTATTTATTTATTATTATATTTTAATTTTTTCTAATATTTTATTTAATTAAAATCATCAAAATATTTTTCTTTTTGCATTTATTTAAATGTTTATTTAATTTATAAATTAAAAATATAATTTTGCATGCATATTTATTTTATTCATAATTTAGCATTTAAATCACTTTTAATTAGTTTTAATTATTAAATTGCATCCAAAAAATCAAAAAATTATTTTAGTATATTTATGTTATTTCCAGCATGTCATATTTTTTCATTCAAAATTTGCATTTTTACTAACATTTTCTTTCTTCTTATTCAATTTCATCGTATTCCGATTTTCTTATCTTTTCACAAAGTTATTCCGCTTCGCATTTCTTTATCGCTTTCTTTTTCCAATAATGTAATTGCTCATGGATGTAATAGTTTAATTAGGGCTTTATTTTCCGTAAGTTTTAAATTATGTATCCGCCTAAAGCCATGTAATAGAGGACATTTATCTTCCGTGATTTTACATTCCGATTTTAATTTCCGCACCCTATAAATTGCTAGTAACTAGGCGGTATGGCAAGATAAAATTGAACATAGCCTACTAATTTTCAAGATAAAATATCTCGAATTCAACACACTTTTCACATGCACCCTTTAGGTAATTCTCTCTCGTCTTTATTAATTCAAATGGTCATGTCCTCGAACGTAGAGGTATTCTAGCACCGCTGTTTCAAACAAATCATCATAGTCCCTTCGATACAAAGATCATAAGACCCACGATGTCGCCTACGAATACATGATCTTGACCCTCGATTGTCGCCACTTAAAATGATGATAGTCCCTTCGAATGTGCTAGGATACTCCTACAAGTTGCTTTCTATGACCATCCGATGTCCCTTCGAATGTCCCTTACATCCAACAACAGTTACCTACCAACTAATGGTATGGATATAGCTATTCTAAAGGAACGTGAAATAACACGAAAACGACCAATTTCGAGTAGGTAATAAGACTTTAGTTGCTTGCTCAATCAAAATACTTTTCACCTCACACTTTTGTCAAAGTTCAAACTTTTCAAAAATGAAACATTTCCAAACACTTTGTATACATTCCTACATGAATCATTACAAAGTCAAAGTAAATGCCTTTTCAAAACATTTTTGTCAAACACACGTAAAGCACAATTTTAAAGTGATCTGAGAGCAACTAAGAGCCGAGATAACTACGATGGAAAGGGTGCTAATACCTTCCCTTTTCATAACCTTCTCCCTTAATCGTAATCTAACGAAGGTCTTTTTCTCGTACTTTTACCTTCCCTTAATTGATAAAAGAAAAGTCGGTGGCGACTTGCTATCCGCAATTTGCGATACAAAAACCTAAAAGCTTCACCGTATTACATAGTCCTTCGAATGTGCTAGGATACTTCCCAAGTTGCCTTTTATGACCATCCGATGTCCCTTCGAATGTCCCTTCCATATCCAATGAATAAGGTTACCTACCAACTAATGGTATGGATAGCTATTCTAAAGGAAACGAAAACAACATAAAACGACCATTCTGAGTAGGTATAAGACTTTAGTTGCTTGCTCAATCAAATACTTTTTGCACCACACACTTTTTTCAAAGTTCAAATTTTTTTCAAAAATAAATATTTTAACACTTTGTATACATTCCTACATGAATCATTACAGTTAAAGTGAAATGCCTTTTCAAAATATTTTTGTCAAACACACAGAAAGCAATTTTTGAAAATAATCTAAGAGCAACTAAGAGCTCAGAGATAATTACGGATGAAAAGGGTGCTAATACTCTTCCTTTTTTCAATCTTTCTCTTTAATCTAACGAAGGTTTTTCTGTTTTTTCACCTTCCCTTAATTGGATAAAAGAAAAGTTTCGGCAACTCTTGCTATCCGCACATTTGCGATACAAAATCTCAAAGTCACCAGACATGAATCATGACTACTGGGAAACACTCCTAAAGAGAGAATTTTAGGGATTTCTAGATCACTTTACTATTTTCTATTTGACTTGCTTTTATCTTTAAGGGTTGCTTGGGTATTATATATTTTGGGGATCCTACACCGGATCTGTGTTTCTAGGTAAATAGCAATAGATCGTCGTGGACTGCTAGGCGATACCGACGGGTCAACATGATGGCTACGTTAGTGCGACACTTTGATGTCCCGATATTTCATTTCCAAGTTGAGGATAGTATTTGCCTTTGCGTGGTGTCATCAACACTAACTCAACTTTTAGAACCTTAATTGACCCATCTTGGCCATTGAAGGTAGTGAGATGGTCGCTTTTGGTGCAGCTTAAGGTTGGTCGATACTGATGCTACGCCATTAAGATCGACTTTTGGGATATTTTCGTCGAACACTTGGTAGTCAATTTGAAATAAACGCCTACGAGAAAGATCAATGATATGAGATTCCTAGAACCTTACATTATTATAGGATGTGATGAACCAACTCAAACTTTTGGTAGGGTAAACACCTATACCTCATGCAAGCCTTAAACCTAGGCTCATTGTGTGAATTGTTTGTGTGCTAAACATGACATCATGACATCATCGATTGCATATCATTTCTAACTATTTCAAGGACCTAGGGATTTATCTTTGCCTGCTTTGTAGGAATTATGGCTTCTAGAAAGACTATCCTAATCAACTTCATGGGTATACCTTCTCACTCAAAGATTTGGTTTTAGAAGTTCTCGATCATGCTCTGGCTCATCAAAAGACATGGTTATCTACTTGACTTGGTTATTCCGTTTTGAAGAAGATATGATGCACGTCCTATTCCATTTTTCATCCAAACACCATTGCTTTACATTCCTGTATTATTATTAGTTCTTACCTTTGAAGAGTTCTCTGTTACTTGGGATACCTATTCTTGACCAAATGCCATTCACCGCCTAGAAAAGGTTCCTAGGTACGAAGACATCGTGATCGATTACACCTAAAGCGCTTTATATCAAGCCAATTGGGAAACAAGAAGTGGAGTTAAGGGTTTACTTGCTAAGTTCCTGATAAAGAAAGCCCGAGAATTCCTCAAGGCTATGAGTTTCCATGCATTTGAAGACATCTTGGCTTTGCTAATCTATGGTTTGGTTCTATTCCCTAACTCGGATCAATTCATAGATGTCAACGCCATCAAGATATTCTTACTCGCAATCCAAAGGCCTACCTTTACTTGGAGATATTCTACATTCTCTCCACACTCGTACTTCATCAAAAGACAAGGAACTCTCATGTGTTGTATATCGTTATTTTCTGTGTGGTTTATTTCGCACCTTCCTCCATCAGTTTTGAAGAACGAGCAAAGATTGAAGTGGTCTCAAAGGCTAATGTCACTCTCTCATTCAAATATCCGTTGGTGCCTTTTCTCTCAAAAAGACTTCACCTTCATTGAGCGTTGTGGGGAATTCCCTAATGTACCACTCCTTGGAATAAGGGAGGTATCACTTACAACCCTTCTTTAGCTCTACGCTTGGTTATGCTCAAGAGATGGTCCTCATGATATGCCTCCAAGATATTGTGTTCGACTACAACCACGATCTCCATTACCGATTTAAGGTTCATACACGCTGGCATGGTAAAGAGATCGATACCAAGACTTTGGGGCACAAAACGCCATTCCTTGGGAACCTTACCTCAAATGGGTGCGAGCTCGAGCTCAAAACCTCATGATGCCATTCACTGCTCTACCAAGAATTATGGAACTCTGTTATAGGTGACGATTCTATAACGTTTCTCCATCCCGACATGCCTACCGATTTTGAAGACTTGAAGAGATCTCGATTCAATTTAAAGAAGAAAGGGATACATTCAAGCTCAAGGCATGCAAGTTAAGAAGGAACTAGAGTTGACCAAGCTACTTCACGAGGAGCGGAACATCAACGCCTACCTCGCACCAAGAGGAAGCACCATAGAGACTTAGAGCTTTAGGATTTTTGTTCTTTATTTCATTGTTCGAACTATCTTT
Source organism: Vicia sativa (assembly GCA_021764765.1). Classification (NCBI taxonomy): domain Eukaryota; kingdom Viridiplantae; phylum Streptophyta; class Magnoliopsida; order Fabales; family Fabaceae; genus Vicia; species Vicia sativa. The sequence goes on along the minus strand of CM038793.1, from coordinate 166,262,113 downwards.
GTACTAAAAAAGAAAGAATAAAGAAGAGAACTAATAAATGTTTGTTCGTGCTTGTTTAACAAATTTAAATCCTTAAGGTCCTTGAAAACATTGCATTGCATCTGCATGAACATCGCATATCATGGCATAACATCTCATAACAGGTACATTGAAGATCGGTTTTCTCATTTTCTCGCTATTTATTTTAGCAGAAATGGCTCTTGAACATATCAAAGATCTCTAGGCCTCGTAATGCCTGGCCTGTGGAGATGTTCACCAGCTTGGTACAAGGCCAAGAAGTTCTGAAGAAGCTCATCAACAAAAAGAAGAGGGTCCTAAAGTGGTCAGCAGGATAGAGCTCTCAGAAACTGTCAAGACTGAGGGGAGTGTCAAGGGCAACGAAGATGATCAGTGTGAGCCTGAGAAGAAAGGAAAAGACTATGAGGATCAAGATTTTACGAGGATGACAAATACAAACAACTTGAAGATCGTCTAATGTGTGGAAAATCAAGATGTCGGGTTGAATTTTGATGATTTGAGTCTTGTCTCGTGTGTTGATTCCTCCCAAGTTCAAAGTTCCTACTTTTGCCAAATATGATGGCATTTCCTGTCCGTCGATTTGAAGTCCTATGTTCGTAAGATCAACCCCACACCGATGATGAAAGTGTGGATGCATTATTTTCAAGAGAGTTTGTCCGAAACTCAATTGGAGTGGTATTATCACCAGAGAGTGACCATATCCGTATTTGGAGTGACTTGGCGATGCTTTTACGAAAGATGAGTACAATGTCAATTGGCACCCACTGCATGCAACTACAGAGCATGTCTATGGGCCGTGATGAGAAGTTCAAGGAGTATGCTCTTAAATGGAGAGATCTAGGCAAGAGTTCAACCACCCTTGTCCAATAGGAGTTGGTTGATATGTTTATTGAACACCGACAGCCCATTCTTCAATCATCCGATTGGAAACTCTTCAGCCTAATTCATTGAGCTGACAGGTCGGTATCAAGAGCGGAAGATTCTGTGCAGTCGCCATCAAATGTCACAAGAGATCTTTGCGTAAGAAAGAAGCCAATGTATCGCCGTAAAAATCCAAGCCAAGACCACCGTGCTCAACTGTGGGGCGCAGGATTCCAATCCTACATCAACACAACTCGTAGACAACGCTATGAGCGTAACGCCGCAACTAAGACAGTTCACGAAGATCAACATGCCTTTGTCGCAAGCCTTGCAACACATGTTGAAAGCAGAGTGATTACCTTGAGGGATCCTCCTCAAACATCAACACTTCTCTCCGAGATACAATCCCAATGCTAAGTGTGCTTATAACTCCAACAGCCTAGGCAATAATCGACAAATGGGCTCAAGAACAAGATTCAAGATATGATCAAGCTAAGCAAATTGAGTTTGATCCTCCTCCGCCGAGACCGAACGATCAACACGCCTATGCCTAACTATGACAAAAGTTCCAATGATATTGGCGAACTCTATCTTTTCAACATAGATGACTTGACCATTCCTCCGATGATCATAAGAAGAATTTGCTGCTAGCTTGTCAATCCGTGATGCCCGAGAATTATCGTTGGTGCCCATCCGCGCTGACGGTTGTGCTTGGTGAGAAGACGTGTCCCATGATGGATAACCACAAATACTATTTCAAAACCATCACCGTGGAGAATCGGTGAAGACATGTCTAAGAAATCAAGATCAAGATGGGAATGAAACCGCATCGTAGACGTGGATACCTTGGGAAGCCAAGTGGAAAGTTTGACTACATGGTGAAGTATATTGTTCCCGAAGCTACAAGATTCCTATTGAAGATGTTAACGCGACCGGATGGGGTGACGATTTCCCGTAAGACTATGCCGATGTAAAACATGCAGGATCTCCTCTCACGATCCCGGCCTAGAGCGGCACCTCTTATCATTATTTCTCCTGCATCAGCCCATATTCCTCTCGACAAAGCTATCCCTTGGAATTATGGATCCGAGGTTTACTATCATGGCGCAAGCAAGACCCTCCGACTATCGAGGATCTTATAAATTGAAGCTACATTCTCGACATTGACAACATCACCGATCAAGTAAGGTGACTGTAACCTAAGAGTGTTTTCTCCAAGAATCTCTCCTCCAAAAGACATCATGACCAACAGATTCCATTTATCGAACCTTCCTCAAGCTATAGGAAAGAGCTGACTCATCCCGCCGTATTGTATACCAAAGGAAGTTGTCAAGACACTCCAAACAAGAAATGGATGAAATTCTAAAGATTATCAAGAAGAGTGACTACAATGTTGTGGAACAATTGGGACAAACTCCGCCCAAGATTCTATGTTTGCTCGCTCTGTGTTTCGAGGCTCATGCTAAAGCCTTGGTGTTTTCAAGAATGCTCACATACCACAAGACACTACTATCGATCAATTTGAAGTTTGTATTGCTAGCTTGGCTGCCAAAACGCCTAGGCTTTCTAATGATGATTTAACTTCCGAAAGAACGCAACAAAGCCTTGCATATCTTCGTTGAATGCAAGGGCATTACTTGTCTCATGTCTTGGTAGATACCGTTCTCGCTTCTAAATATCCTACCAAAGAGTGCTTTTGACCGACTTGATGTTGAAGGATTGGTTCAAGCCCAAGGACATAATTGTGAGAGCTTTGATGGTTCTAATAATAAGATTGAGAGCTCATTCTACCTATTAAAGTCGGTTCCAGACTTTTGATTCCACTTTTGTCATGGACATCCGTCCAGCTTACTTTTGCCTACTTGACGCTTGGATACATGGGCAAGTACACTCCACCTTGCATCGGTCAAGTACCCAAAGGAAGGGAAGGTTGTTACAAGATGTGGTGAAGAGGAATACATGGTCACCATCCGCATTTTCCGTATCTCGAGATGGAAGGTGAATTATTTGAGACTCGCTGCTTTGAATAGTTCCAAGAGCTATGCCTGCTGACTCTCCTGTCACCCCCGAGGTCACACAAGTTCCTCCTAGGATGGCCTCATCAAGGATGCTCAAGATGCAATAAGAAGGAGGTATTACTATTTGGGGTCAGCCTCAATCTTCCTTTCAACCGACAAGACGGGTTTAGGCTTCACCATCAAAGGTTAGATGATACGCCACTTAACGCCCGCCAACTTCCTTTCAAGATCAGAAAGATGGAGTCCATGCTATAGAAGACGACAACACTTCGACATCGCAAGTGGATCTTCCCAATCTCGATAATGGACTCAGAATTGGAAGACTAAAGACGCTATACCAATCTCCTTTACACTGTGAGTAATTGCTTTTGTTTTTGTTTTGCTTTGCTTTCTATGTTTTGAACAATAAACTCTAAAGCCTAGGGCCTTGCTCGGGCATCATGGCTCGCTTGTGAGGGTTATTATATGTCAATTGTATATTTTCATTCAATAAAATCGTTGGAATTTTACATTTAAATGTTGTTTGTTTCTTTCTTTACTTTATCACCCCTTCAAAAGCTATGTGTTCTTACACACACCACATGATACACCTAATCACTCCGAATCTCGTTGATAACAAATATGCTATTGCTAAATATGACTTCGATAATCTGATCTACCAAGTCAAGACGAAGGTGAGGAATATTGTGAAGTGCCTGGAGAACTTCGTGATCGCTACAAAGAAGATGATCGTTATACAAACCACATGAAGAGTCACCGAGGTTGTGAATCGGTAACCATGAAGATGTAAAAGAGATCAAGATAGAGCGGTCTTGTGAATGTGTCAAAGAGAGATTGGTTCTATGCTACGAGACTATATCGAGGTTTTGCTTGGTCAATGAAGACATGCTGTGTTTAGACATTGACATTGTGGTACACCGATTACCGATAAAAGAAGGTTTTTCCCGTGAAATGTAAGGTTCGCCAGATGCGCCCTAAGATGTCCGAAAATCAAAGTCGGTTATGAAGCAGTTCAATGCTGGTTTCCTAGCATTTACTTTTATCCGCAGGGTTGCTAATGTGGTACCCGATCTAAGAAGGATGGTAAAGCGTATGTGTGTAGATTATCGAGATTTGAACAAAGCGAGTCCGAAAGATGATTTCCACTTCCTCATATTGATGTTCGTTGACAACACCGCCAACATAAGGTCTTCTCCTTCATGGATGGTTTCTCCCTACAATCGATCAAAATGGCTCCTCAAGACATGGAGAAGACTACTTTTGTTACAAATGGGGCAATTTCTACTACAAAGTCATGCCGTCGGATCGAAGAACGGGCGCCACTTATCATTGTGCCATGGTGGCATTATTTCATGACATGATTCATCAAGAGATAGAGGTCCCGATTTACATGATAGCTCGATCATAGACCGAGGAAGAACATCTCAATCATTTGCAGAAACTATTTGACAGATTGAAGTGATACAAATTGAGACTTAATCCCAACAAGTGCACCTTTGGAGTCAGATCCGATAAACCCTTAGGGTTTGTTGTCAGCGGTAGAGGTATTGAGGTTGACCCAGCCAAGGTTAAAGCTATTCAAGAGATGCCAGCGCCCCACACCGAGAAGGAAGTCAAAGGTTTCTTGGGATGATTGAATTGCATTGCCAGATTCATTGCACATTTAACTGCTACTTGTGAACCAATCTTCAAGCTACTGAAGAAAGATCAAGTAGTAGAATGGAACGACGATTGCCAGATCGCATTTGACAAAATCAAGGAGTACCCATGTAATCCTCATATCCCGATGTCAAGGAAGACTGCTATCATGTAGTTGACAATGTTAGAGAATTCAATGTGTGTTGGGACAACATGACGAGTTTGGTCGAAAAGAGTATGCAATATACTACCTTAGCAAAAAGTTTACCGATCGTGAAACAAGATACTCACCGTGAATACTTGCAGACTTTGGCTTGGGCTACTCACGACTAAGACAAGATATGTTGACTCACACTACATTGTTGATTTCAAGATGGATCCGATAAAATACATATTTGAGAAACCACTCTCCGAAGAATAGCAAGATGGCAAATGATCTTGACCGAATATGACATCCAATATACTTTAGAAAGCGATCAAAGAAAGTATAGAGCGCATCATTTGGCTATCAAGTCGTAGATGACTATCACCTATGCATCGAAGTTTCCGATGAAGATATTTTGCTAGTTAATCGATTATGAAGAACCAGACCGGACGAAGGACTCGAACAAGGATCCCGATGGACTATGGTCTTGATGGAGCCTCAAACGCACTTGAAATGGTATTACGCCATCATTACATCCCCTCGCAGCGACATACGCCTTTCACCTCCAGATTATGTTTCAGCTTGCACTAACAATATGGCCAATACGAAGCGTGCATCATGGTATTAAAGTCGCTATTGACTCAAGGATCAAGTTCTTGCAAGTATATGGAGACTCAACTTTAGTGATCACCGATTAAGGTAGGGATATGAAGCATCCGAATCTCATTCCATATCGAGAGCATGTTCTAAGTTTGTTCCCCTACTTCGAAGAAATCACTTTCAATCATATTCCACGAGAAGAGAATTAGTTGCACGAATTAGCCACTATGTCATCTATGTTCAAGGTCAAATGGGACAACATGGCTCCCCAAATCATCATCGAGAAGTTTGACAAACCAGCATATTATTGTGAACTTGATATAGAAGAGAAAACTTGGTACTACGAAGTGAAGAGGTATCTTGAGACTCAAGAATATCCCGCAGGGGCATCTGTCAACGATAAGAAGTTATTGAGAAGATTTGCATCCAAATTCTTCCTCAGCAACGACATCTTATACAAGCGCAACCACGACTTGTGCTTACTCCGCTGTGTAGACCAGAAAACCGCAGAACATATCATGGAAGAGTTACACGAAGGCGCATTTGGTACCCACTCCAGTGGACACACCATGGCTAAAAAGATTCTGAGAACAGGTTACTATTGGTCCACCATGGAAGCTGATTGTCACCGCTATGTTCGATCTTGTCACAAGTGCCAGATATATGCCGACAAAGTGCACGCACTTCAAAGACTCAATGTTCTAACCCTTGGCCTTTGCAATGTGGGCATTGACATGATCGGAGAAATCAAGCCCACCTTCCAATGGACATCAAGCCATCCTTGTGGCAATTGAATATTTCACAAAGTGGTAGAAGCATTGCTCGTCGTTACCAAGAATGTCAGGCTCGATTCATCAAACATAATCTTATCTCGTCGATATGGCACCTCGAAAGGATTATCGGATAATGGCTCTAATCTCAACAACAAATGATCACCGAACCTTGCACGCAGTTCAAGATTAAGCATCATAACTCTTCCCATATCGGCCTAAGATGAATGGCGCAGAGAAGTCGCCAAGAATATCAAGAAGATTATACGTAAGATGACACATTTACAAGGATTGGCACGAGATGTTGCCATTTTCTCTCCATGGTTATCTCACTACAGTACGGACATCAACAGGGGCAACCCCCTTTTCTCTCGTATATGGTATGGAAGCAGTCCTACCAATCGAGGTTCAGATACCCTCAACCAGAGTCCTCCAGGACGCAGAGTTAGGCGAAGACGATTGGATCCAGACTTGCCTTGACCAGATCAACTTGATTGACGAGAAACGACTCGCATCCATCTTCCATGGACAGATCTATCAGAAACGAATGATCAGAGCATTTAACAAGAAAGTCAAGCACCGAGTCTACCGAGTTGGTGATCTTGTAGTCAAGCGCATCATTCTTCCACAAGGTGATCCCAGGCGAAAATGGACTCCCACCTATGAGGGACCATTTGTAGTCAAAACAGTATTTTCAGGCGGAGCTATGATACTTAGCACCATGGATGGTGAAGACTTCACACCCGTGAACGCAGTATATAGTCAAAAATACTACGCTAAAGAGACCGCGAGGTCGATCGACCTAGGCAAAATATTATCCCGCGAACCAAAAGGGAGTTAAGGATATATATATATAAATGTACACCAGAAGTCGAAACCCGAAAAGGCGGCTTGGGCAAAAAGGGTATCCCTAGACCTAAACCCGAAGGGCGGTCTAGGCAAAAGTTAGGATTTGCGTATTACTATGTCTCGTCTGATCACTTATCTGGTGTACTATCAAAGATTCAAGATTCAAATGGCGAAGATCAATTCACTCACTTCTATTGACGAAGGAGATGAGATAGTCAAATATATGAGTACTAGCATAGTTGGAACTTAACGAGATTGTTTATAGTTTTACTTTCCTTATGTACAAACCACTTGGCCACACCATTTTTTTTTACATTTTTACTATTGTTGTATGCATAAAGTCCAACGCTTGCTTTGAATGATTATATGCATCCGATATACTTATTTGCAAACATGCAAAAGTGAACGAACAAGGATGATTACTACAGTGCTCTAGGAATCAAGATGACGACTTAATTCACCAATGTGTTCCCTCAAGTACAAATCCTCCCGTAGGTGTCACTACTACAAACTCAAAGGAATACAAATTTCTTTCCACTTATTCCAAGCTTTATCACGTTAGTCCCCGAGCAAAGGATCCCGCAACTTAACCCGATTATACTAGTCTTCAAGCATAATTTCATCCTGTAAGAGGCATTTATCCCTAGCGTGATATCTCTCAACGATCATCATTCCCCGCAGAAGAATATTCTAGACTCAAACTTGGTCGATAGTGCATCGTAGGAAACCTACATTTTTATTCCCCATCCGAGGTTTCAACGGCTCCGATCCTCCCACCTGTCTTAAAGCAACTAATTAATATCCACAGAATCTACACACAAGATCCCCAATGGAGCTCCCTAAATTTTCCCCAAAGCAGATCTACGACAAGATCCTCGACAACAGACATCTCGATCTCCACCATCCTCAACAATATCTGTGCTCAAGACTTGGTCGATAGTGCATTGAAGGAATCAAGGATATCTTTCTTCTTTCAAAAGTAGGGTTTCCATCTTTGCTTTGCTTCTGTGTGAATCTCAAGTAACATCCACATCTTCTTCAAGATGGATATGTTTTGAAATACCACAACATCTATCATCCATACATTATTCATAAAATTCATAATTTATGCATGTATCATTCATACACATTACATCATGCATCATGATCTGCCTAAGACTAACTATATTCTATCAAAGTTTCTTTTGTTTTCCCCAAAACAGGTGAAAATCACTTTTGAAACGACAGTCCGTGATTAATACCCGCCGACGGAAACCCTATCTCAACGACCACCCTGCTGACCTCCAACAACGGATCCGTGATTACCAAGCCGACGGGAAACCCTATCCGAATTTATCACACAAGTTATCCTTCGATAACAGGCATTGGATCAACACCCAAAGCACAACAGGGAAGCTATCCACATTTTTCCGACTATTATCCCCTCAGAGTAATCAAGACGAAGATTTATTCTGACTCTCTCTTATTATCAATAAAGAATTACAGTAGTCGGCGATTACTAAGTTCCTTGATGGCATCTTAAGCCCATCTCCGACTACTTGTCGACTCTCTCCACTTTCGTATGTTGCATATTTGGTTAAAAACCAATACAAACCAATAACTTCAAAGACGAAAGTAAGTCTAACGACGACTTCTCCTCGGATAGCATCTTAGCCCATCTCTCGTGTCCTTTCTACTTTCAGAACACCTACCGAGCCTAGCATACAGCTCATTCCCAAATCGTTCTCTTCTGGGATGGCATCTTAAGCCCATCTCCACGACTCTCCCATTCGCATAACATTCTCGAGTCTAACGCATGACTCATTCCTGTTGAAGTCTCCGTGTTCTCCAAATGGCATCCGAAGCCCATTCCCTCAAAGATCATCAATCAACAACGAGTGCAAATTTTAAGGTGTACTCGAGTGTTCAATCATCTTCTACCTCTAGGTCACGAAGGCACGCATGCCAATCTAACCCTTCCAAGACAAGAAGATTGAACAGGGCAGCTTTCATACCCCAAAATTTTCCGCCTTACTTCTCAAGACATTTCACATATCCATACTCAAGGATTCCTCAAGGGTCGACCGACAACCCTCTCCAAGGCAATCAACCCAAACTAGGTTTTGGCAATTCTCGATCCGATGGACTTCCAACATCTCCAATGGTCATCATGACTCCTCATGTGCTTCAAAGAATCTCCATGTCAAATTTCAAGCCTTACAAGTCAAGTTTCCTCAGGCAATTGCTCAAATGGTTGAAAATTAGTTGTATTGGACAAAAAGTCAATTGTGGTCAACATACAGTCAAACTTCATGATTTTTGGTAAACATCCTCATTTTGAAGTCACATTCATCATTTGATCAAGGGTTGATCATGATTCATCAAGAAAACTCAAGATTTGCTCAAAAGTCAAACTTTCCAAATTAGGGTTTCCTAGAGAAAAATCAACTGAACATAACTTCTTCATACTTTCTCAAAAAATTTTCCACCACCTCTCATTTTGAAGGAAATTCAATTCTCTACAACTTCATGTCTCACAAGCATGGTCAAAAAATACTTCATTTTGAAGATATGGATCAAAACATTACAGGTCCTTTTCAAAGTCAACAAAAAGTCAAGTTTTTGTAATGAAGTTTTATTGAGCATGGAAACTCCAATTGAGATGAAACAAAATATGTTGTTTAGAGGACACCTAGAGCTTTTTAAAAAGTCCAAGAACACTCAAAAATGTTGAAAATTGAGCAAGATACACCTTGAACAAGTTGGGTATTTTGAAGAGGTGCACAAAGAGAAATACTTGTCAAACCCAAAATTTTGCAAACGGGCCCAACTTTTCTTGGTTCAAACTTGTTCCTCAGCTTATTTGGAACCTCCAAGCCCAATGCCACGAATTTTAACTTTATTTTTCTATTAAATTAAAAATAAAGGTAGAAAATCAAAATTAAATGCAAAATTGATTTTTCTCTCATTCTTGAGGTCCAAGCAACTCATAAAGGTCGGCAAATTTCAAAATTAACATTGATTGGCAAGAGAATTGATGAAAATGGATCAAAAAGAAAGATTTGATTTCATACCATATCAATTTTTTTTACATTGATTGATTCATTTTCCTCTTGAATTCAAACCAAAATCCATCCATTATAAATATACAATGCATACACATGAGAAAGAAATAAAAATTGCTTGAAAGAACCTAACCAAAAGTCAAAAACCGTGTTCTTGAAGCAACTTGCAGCCTTGGTTCTAGCTTGTTTCAGCCAATTTGAGCGCTCCATCACATTCCTTGGAGTCTTTAGAATCGATCAGCACTTTTACAAGTTGCAAAACCATTCTAATCAAGCAATCCGATTTGCGTTTGTTCTTCTTTCCAAATTTGATTTTTAATTTCATGCATTTTAATGTTTTGACGCTTGTTTTGTGTTTAGAATGAAGTTTGGAAACTTTCTCAGTAGCTTGATTGTGTTCTCGTGGTGAATCAAAATCCACCATGGTAGGGTATTCGCTCGAATTGGGGTTTCTCTAACCGTTAAATCGACAAAACCACTACATTGTGTTTAGAATGTTGTTTGCAATCTATTCATGTATTCATAACTCATTTATATTGCTTGTATGAAGTTTTGGAAATTGGTAATAAAGGCCGAACAAGCCGACGCTAAGTGTTTGAAATTTCAAACGAAGAAGATGAAGATTCGCAGTAATCGGGCAATCGAAGCGAGTTTGTTTAAAAACGCGTTGTTTCAATATCCTAACACCAAAAGCATTGGTCCAAGTGGTGAAGGAGGCGTGTGTTTTCCGTGGACTCCGAGTTCGAATCGGCAGATCACTTCTTTTTATCACTTTACAAACTAACATCTTTTTTCTATTTTCTTATTTCTTTTCTTTAATATTTTCATGCAATTTAATTAATCTTCAAATAATTTTATCATGCATTTAAAAATCACAAAAATATTTTCTTTTGTATCATCATCGTAAAATTTTTATTTAATTTTAATATTAAAATTAATATTTTTGCATGCATATTTTATTTAATTACTAATTAATCATTAATTTGACTTTTAATTGCTTTTAAATATCGAAACGATCCAAAATTACCAAAAATTATCTTATCATCTTATTGTCATTACTAATCAAAACCTTTTTCCTCATTCAAAATATTTCTTTTTGCTAACATTTTCCTCTTATGCACTTTCTCTTGTTTTCCGATTATGTATCTCTTTACAGGTTGTAACGTTTCGGACAATTTTCTTTTGTTTTCTTTTCAATTATGTAACTGCCTATGGGATGTAATAGTTTAATTAGGACTTTTATTTTCCGCACCCTTATTATGTAATCGCCTAAAGCCATGTAATAGCGTAGGATTTTATCTTTCCGCACTTTACATTTCCGCAATTTACTTTCTCGCACCCTATAAACCGCTAGTAATTAGCGGTATGGAAAGATAAAATTGGACGTAGATCACTCATAATTCCAAGATAATATATACCTGAATTTGACACACTCTTTTCACACATGTACCCTTTAGGTAATTCTCTCTCGTTTTACGAATACAAATGGTCAAGTCCTCGAACGTAGAGGTATCCTAGCACCGCTGTTTCAAAACATATCATCATAGTCCCTTCGATACAAAGATCATAACCCACGATGTCGCTCACGAATACATGATCTTGACCCATCGTTGCCAAGGAAAATTATGATAGTCCCTTCGAATGTTCTAGGATACTTCCTACAAGTTGCCTTCTATGACCATCCGATGTCCCTTCGAATGTCCCTTCCACATCCAACGAATAGGGTTACCTACCAACTAATGGTACGGATAGGCTATTGAAAACAAAACGAAATGACCATTCCGAGTAGGTAATAAGACTTTTAGTTGCTTGCTCAATCAAATACTTTTCACACCACACACTTTTTTCAAAGTTCAAATTTCTTTCGAAAACAAATCATTTTCGAACACTTTGTATACATTCCTACATGAATCATTACAAAGTCAAAGTGAAATGCCTTTTCAAAACATTTTGTCAAACACACGTAGAAGCACCTTTTGAAAATGATCTAAGAGCAACTAAGAGCCCGTAGATAACCACGGATGAAAAGGGTGCTAATACCTTCCTTTTCATAACCTTCTCCTTACTCTAATCTAACAAGGTCTTTTCCTGCTCTTTTCACCTTCCCTTGATCGATAAAAGAAAAGTCGGTGGCGACTTTGCTATCCGTGATATTTGCGATACAAAAATCTCAAAGTCGGCTTCACCGTGACACATTATCTTCAATGTTCAAAGTCAAGTGGGCTAATGAAGCACCTTCCATCACTATCGAGCATCTAGACAAACCGGGCTATTGTATGATGGTTGATGAAGAAACTGATGGTAAACCCTGGTTCTACGATATCAAGAAATACATAGAAAAGGGGGAGTACCCAGAACGGGCATCCATCACCGATAAGAAGACCTTGAGGAAGTTGTCTGCCAACTTTTTCTTAATTAGTGGGGTGCTGTACAAGCGGAATTTTGATTTGGTCTTGCTCAGGTGCGTGGATAGACACGAAGCAGATCAACTCATCAAAGAAATTCATGAAGGTTCTTTTGGTGTTCACGCAAATGGGCATGCAATGGCGAAAAAGATTCTCAGGGCTGGTTATTACTGGATGACCATGGAAACAGACTGTGTTGTTTATGCAATGAGATGCCACAAGTGTCAGATTCATGCTGATAAGATGCATGTGCCACCCTCACCTCTGAATGTTTTGACCTATCCATGGCCATTCTCTATGTGGGGAATTGATATGATCGGAATGATTGAATCGAAAGCTTCCAATGGACATCGCTTCATACTAGTCGCCATAGACTATTTCACCAAGTGGGTTGAGGGCTCTTCATTTGCGAATATGACACGACAAGTGGTTACCCGGTTTATCAAGAATAATATAATTTGTTGCTACGGTACTCCTAGCAAGATTATCATTGACAATGGGACAAATCGTAACAACAAGATGATGAAGGAGTTGTGACACATTCAAGATCGAGCATCACAACTCGCTCCCAGGCACTAAAGTTGAAGCAAACCTAACAAGAATATCAAGAAGATCCTGCAAAAGATGGTGAAGACGTATAAGGATTGGCACGAGATGTTGCCATTCGCTTTGCACGGGTACAGAACGTCTATTCGCACTTCGACAGGAGAAACACCTTACTCTCTTGTTTATGGCATGGAGGCAATACTTCCTATAGAGGTTGAGATTCCATCTCTCAGAGTTCTGATGGAAACAGAGTTGGAAGAAGCAGAATGGGTTCAGAATAGATATGACCAACTCAATCTGATCGAAGAAAAAAGGTTGACAGCCATTTGTCATGGTCAACTCTACCAAAAAAGAATCAAAAGGGCTTTCGAAAAGAAGGTACGTCCCCGCGAGTTCAAAATGGGCGAGTTGGTGCTAAAGAGGATAATCTCACCGTAAAGAGACCCTCGTGGGAAGTGGGTGCCAAACTATGAAGGACCATAGGTGGTAAAGAAATTTTTCTCGGTAGGAGCCCTTATTCTCACCAACATGGATGGAGAGGACTTGGCACATGCTATCAACTCAGACGCGGTCAAGAAGTATTATGTCTAAAAAAAAGGAAGAAAAAAAAGAAGAAAAAAATTAAGCCCGTTAAGCTGAAAACCCGAAAGGGCGGCTTAAGCAAAAAAGGGTAAATGTCCCAGTGAACCAAGATCTTCTGAAGATGGTTCACGCAAAAGTTAGGGAATGTGTAAAGACATAATTCTGCAATGTGCGCCTCCATGCCACAACAGAAGCTCAGATGGAAAGGATTAGTTCAATCATCGTCTTTAGAAGTGAAGTGATGAAGAATAGCAGTCAGGAGGGGGAATAGCATGTTTTGGTTCAATGAAGTTCAGTTTCAATTTCGTTGTTGTTTTAAGAAATGTGTATAGATTCACTCTTTCCTGTATGTTCCTCCTAAAGGAATATGCATCTTTATGTACAAAATCCCTACTTATGAGTTGTTTCTCTCATATTTTAAATAAAGAATTGTTCAGTTGAACTTTGTTTCTTGTCCTACTTTTTTATCTTTTCTGCAAGTTTAACTTAATGTCGCTGTTGTTTTGGATAAAATTAAATTCGTTCAAAATGGTGAAACAATGAAGTTTTTGAAACTTAAAATCGCTTTGACTAACGGAATGTTGGGGGGTGATTGACTTTCTAAGTGTTGCGCCTTTTTCTGTTGATTTGAAAGTACATCCGTACTCATCATGGTGAATCAGATGTTATCTTCCTTGTGAGAAACTCTTTGCAACAGCAAGTGTGGCTTGGATTGGTCATTGCCTTTCACTCGATTTCCAGTGGTGTCGGGAGTTCAGTTGATAAACCAATACATCAACCAGTACATTCACGTATCAATTCATTCATTCATTCATCCATTCACGTCATATCACGACATATTCATGCATGAACCTTTGCCAAAATCTGGGATCTGTTCAGAATAAGTTGAATGCCAGCAGAAGACTTTTCTCAAATGACAATCTATCTCTTCTCCCAGTGAGTGCTTCGTTGAAAGATAAGTGGTAGTGGTGTCGACTATTTGTAATATGGTGAACTGACTTTGTGATTTTTGTTTTGCTTTTATCGCAAATGTTATGATAGCAAGAGTCGCCACCGATTTTTCTTTATCCATAAGGAAGGTGAAAAGAACAGAAAAGACCTTCGTTAGACTCGTAGGGAGAAGGTTATGAAAAGGGAAGGTATTATCACCCTTTCCATCCGCAGCTATCTACGGCTCTTAGTTGTTCTAGCTCATTTTAAAAGTGCTTTCCTGGGTTTGACAAAAATGTTTTGAAAAGGCATTTCGCTTTGACTCGTAATGATTCATGTAGGAATGTATACAAAGTGTTCGAAATGTTTCGCTTTTGAAAAGCGCTTGAACTTTGACAAAAGTGTGAGGTGTGAAAAGTATTTTGTTTGAGCAAGAAACTAAAAGTCTTATTACCTACTCGTAATGGTCGCTTTCATGTTGTTTTATCGCTCCTTTAGAATAGTGTTATCCATACCATTAGTTGGTAGGTAACCCTATCCGCTGGATGTAAGCGGACGCTCAAGGGACATCGGATGGTCATAGAAGGCAAATTGTAGGAAGTATCCTAGCACATCCAAGGGACGATCATCACTTTCAGAGGCAACAATCGAGGGACGAGATCATGTATTCGTGAGGCTTACATCGTGGGTCTATGATCTTGTATCGAAGGGACTATGATGATATATTTGTAGGCAACGGTGCTAGGATACCTCTATGTTCGAGGGACTTGACCATTTAATCGAAAGGCAACGAGAGAGAATTACCCTAAGGGGTGCATGTGTGAAGAGAGTGTGTTAAATTCAGATATGTTATCTTGCAATTAGAAGTGATTTATGTCCGTTTTTATCTTGCCATACACGCCTAATTACTAGCAGTTTGTAGGGTGCGGAAAATAAATTGCAGAAAATAAAGTGCGGAAAAATAAAGTCCTACGCTATTATATGGCTTTGGGGCAATTACATAATGAGAGTGTGGAAAGTAAAAGTCCTAATTAAACTATTACATCCCATAGGAAGTTACATAATATTGAAAAGAAAAACGAAAAAAAATAGTCTGAAACGTTACAACCTGTAAGCAGATACACAATCGGAAAATACGAGAAAACTCGCATAAGAGAAAAATGTTAGTAAAAATAGGATTTTTGAATGAGGGAAAAGATTTCAAGTTAGTCATGATAATTAGATGATCAGATAATTTTTTGGTAATTTTCTGGATCGATTTTGATAATTAAAAACAATTAAAAGTCAATTTAATAGTTAATTAGCAATTAATTAAAATATGCATGCAAAAATATTAATTTTAATGTAAAAAATTAAATAAACATTTTTCTGATTAAAATGCAAAAGGAAAATATTTTTGGTGATTTTTAAATGCATGAGAAAAATATTTAAAGATTAATTAAATTAAAAGAAAATATTAAGAAAAATAAGAAAATAGAAAAAGTTAGTTTGCAAAACTGGTAAAAAGAAAGTGCCATGGCCAAGGATCGAACCCACGCCCTCTGCAGAAATCAACCAACGCGTTGCCAACTGAGCCAAGGTGTCTTGTTGTTTTAATCCTGCAAACAATTGGTTAAAAGGGTAAACGTGTCCTATTTTTAAATTCAAACATAGTCAACACGCGTTGGACCCAAATGTTATGAATGAGCGAATCGAATGTTTATAGTGCCACGCAGCCACGCCGGAGTCACCAGGTCAACGCCACGAGCCCTAGCCCTATTGCCTTCTCCGCTAGTCCAAACTCCAAACCTGCAAAATAGCAAAAATAAAAAAGCAAAGGAATACCCTACCCCCTAAATCGACCATGGTGAACACGATGGTGGTGTCCGTTTGGCCTGAAAGTTCCTGGGGACGGCTTGTGCAAACAAATTAAAATACCCTAACAATGGCAAAACGCGATTTGACGCTCAAGCTCATGAACGATGACCCGTGTCCTTCCTATGGCATCTCATGAACATGTTAGAATGATTAGTTTCGATTAAAACAAGCGTATATTAAAATTCATTTCAAGAAAAATATGAATATGTATGTTCATGTATGGCACGATTCAAGCAGATTTAACCATGGTTTTTGATGTGTACTTACTCAAACTTACCTCAGGAACACAATGGAATGATCAAGAGTGGCTGGAAGTGGCTTGAAAGACAAATTCGATTTTTGCCAACTTTGAGAAATTTTTTAGAATGTCTTGTGTATTTAGATGCAAGAGATTTGATAAAAAAGAAAGAAAAAAGATATGCTCTTGAATGCAAAATATTTTCTCTTTCAAATTTTATCAAATCTTTCCAAAATTTGATTTTTTTTCCTCCTTGCATGAGCTAGCACGAATTTGGCATGTTTTGTGGGCTTCCTTGGTCCTCAAGCTTGATAAAAATCCAGCCCAACTTAAATTATACCTTGTTTTCATATTTTATTTAATTTAAATTTGAATTAAATGCTTTTAAATTCAAAAATAAATCAACAAAATAGAAAGAGGTCGTGGCAAGGCATCAAGAGATCACAAATAATATTATGATCAAGTTTGGATCATAAAATTATAGGCCCATTTGGAAAAAATTGGATTTTGTCAGATATTTTCTTTGTGCAATTCTTCAAAAATGCCCAACTTGTACAAGGTGTATTTTGCTCAATTTTCAACATTTTTGGGTGTTCTTGGACTTTTTAGAAAGCTCTATATGTTCTCTAAACAACATCTTTGGTCTTACCTCAATTGGAGTTTCCATTCTCAATAACACTTCTTTAGAAAATGTTGACTTTTTGTTGACTTTGAAAAGGACCTGTAATGTTTTGATCCATATCTTTAAAATGAAGCATTTTCTGACCATGCTTGTGAGACATTAAGTTGTAGAGAATTGAATTCTCTTAAAAATGAGAGGTGGTGGAAAATTTCGATAAAGTATGAGAAAGTTATGCTCACCAAAGTTCGCTTGATTTTTCTTTAGAAAACCCTAATTTGGAAAGTTTGACTTTTGAACAAATCTTGAGTTTTCTTGATGAATCATGATCAACCCGTGATCAAATGATGAATTTTACTTCAAAATATGGATGTTGACCAAAAATCATGAAGTTTGACTGTATGTTGACCACAATTGACTTTTTGTCCAATACAATTGATTTTCAACCATTTGAGCAATTGTCTGAGGAAACTTGGCTTGTAAGGCTTGAAATTTGACATGGAGATTCTTTGAAGCATATGAGGAGGCATGATGATCATTGGAGATGTTGGGAACCACCTTGATCTGTGAACTGCCAAAACCCTAGTTTGGGTTGATTATTTAGGATAGGGTTTGTCTGATCAACCCTTAAGGAATCCTTGAGTATGGATGTATGAAATGTCTTGAGAAGTAGGAGGGTCAATTTTGGGGTATGATAGCTGCCCCTGTTCAATCTTCTTGTACTGTAAGGGTTAGATTGTCATGCGTGCCTCTCGTGACCTGGAGGTAGAAGATGATTGAACACCTGAATACACCAAAATTTGCAATCACTGCTGATCGATGATGATGGGAGCGGGCTTATAGATGCCATTTGAGAAGTCGGAGATTTCACTGGTATGAGTCGTGACGTTGACTCAAGAACGTCGCTGAATAGGAGAATCGCCGGAGATGGGCTTAAGATGCCATCCGGAAAGATCGATGCTAGGAACGAGCCGACGCTAGGCTCGCAGATGTTCCTTAAGAAAACAGGAGCGAGATGGGCTTAAGATGCCATCCGAGAGAGTCATACATTATACTGTGCTCGCCTTTGAATGAAGTTATTGGTTTGTATTGGTTGTTTAACCGATATGCAGATTATGAAAGTGGAGAGATGTTGACAAATCGTCGAGATGGGCTTAAGATGCCATCCAGCAACCCAGTCGACGCCGCATCTGAGTCGCCGTTGATAATAAGGGAGTGTCAGAATCAATTTTCGTCTTGATTACTCTGAGGGGATAATAGGTGGCGAAATGTGGATAACTTCCCTGTTGTGCTTCGCGTGTTGATCCAATGCCTGTTGTCGGAGGACAACTCGAGTAGTCGTTCTGATAAGGTTTCCCGTCTTGTTTCACGTATTAATCCTGGACTTGTTGTTATAGCCGCCTCGATTGGTTTCGCCTTGCTTCGTGTATTAATCTTTGACCTTCGCTTGAGTTGATTTACCGCTTGGGAGAAAAATGTAAGAGATTTTGACAGGATATAGTTAGACTTATGCAGATTATGATGCATGATAACGTGTATGAATATTATATGCGTATGTTATGATTTTTTATGTATGGATGATAGATGTTATGGTATTTGAAAACATATCCATCTTGAAGAAGATGTGGACGTTCTGCTTGGGGATTTCTAGCTTCTGTTTGGGGACGAAACGGATGAAAACCCTGCTTTTGAAATAGAAGAAAGATATCCCTGATTCCTCCGATGCACTATCTGACCAAGTTTCGAGCCGAGATATCTATGTTGCTGAGGACGGTAAAGACCAAGAGGTACACTACTGAGGATCTTGTGCGTAGACCCTGCTGGGGAAAATGAGAACTGGGAAGCACTCGTTGGGGTCGCCAGATCTTGTTGGAGAGTATTTGATTGTTGTTAGGGGACCGGGCTAGAAGGATCTGGAGCCCATTGAAACCTTCGCCTAGGAAATAAAGATGTAGGCTTCCTCCGATGCACTATCTGACCAAGTTTCGAGTCTGGATATTACTGCTGTCGAGGAAGTAACAATTGTGGAGAGATATTTCACTGGGGATAAATACCTCTGTTGGAAATGAATTGCTACTGCTCAGAGGTTGATGTAATCAGCTGTCGGCTAGGATCGCCGTCGTGGACTAACGATGTTGGAACTAGGTGACAAATTGCATCTGCTGGGAAAGATTTGCAGTGAGCGATGCCTCTGTGGGGACCGTACTTTACAGGGGATCGTTTTGGTGACCTTCGCCATCATCTCAATTCCTAGAGCCTGTAGTAATTATCCTTGTTCGTTTACTTTTCGCATGTTTGTAAATAGATATTTATTGTCAGATGCATATATTCATTCAAAGCAAACGTTGGACTTTATGCAAACAACAATAGTGGAAATTGTAAAGAGAAAGAACTTGTATTAATTTGAAATGTGGCGTATGGCCAAGTAGTTTGTACACAAGAAAAGTAAAAAGCTATGCAGAAACAATCTCGTCGAGTTTCAACTATGCTAGTACTCATATATTTCACTATCTCATCTCCTGTCACAAGAGAAAGTGAGTGAATTGATTTTCGCCATTTGAATCTTGAATGCTGATAGTAGTAGTCTGTGGGCAAGTGATCTGGACGAGACATAGTGTATGCTTAAATCCCTAACTTTTGCCTAGGCCGCCTTTCAGGTTTTCGGTCTACCGGGATACCCTTTTTTTCCCAAGCCGCCTTTGCAGGTTTTTGACTTGCCGGGTGTACATGTTTGGTATATATCCTTAACTTTGCCCGAACCTTTGGTTCGCCAGATGCCCTTATTTTTACTCTAGGTCACCGACCTAGCGGTCTCTTTTATGCGTAGTATTTTTGACTATGTTTATGCGTCAGTGGGAAGTCTTCGCCATCCATGTTGCTAAGTATCATAGCTCCGCTGGAAAATACTATTTTGACTACAAACGGTCCCTCGTAGGTGGGAGTCCATTTTCCCCTGGGATCACCTTGTGGAAGAATAATGTGCTTGACTACTTGATCACCGACTTGGTAAACTCGGTGCTTGACTCTTGTTAAATGCTCGATCATTCGCTCGATAGATCCGTCTGCGGCGTGGGATGCGAGCCGCTCACAATCAAGTTGATCTGGTCAAGGAGAGTCTGATCCAATCGCCACTCTAGATCTCGGCCCCGAGGACTCTAGTTGAGGCATCGAACTCGATGCGTGACCGCCCATACCATATACAAGAGAGAAGGTTGCCCCTGCTGATGTTCGCATCAGAAGCGATAACCATGAAGAGCAAATGGTAACATCTTGTGCCAATCCTTGTAAGTCACCGCCATCTTTTGTATGATCTTCTTAATATTCTTATTGGCGGCTTCCATCAGGCCATTCATCTTAGGCCGATATGGAGAAGAGTTGTGATGCTTGATCTTAAACCGCATGCGTAGTTTGGTGATCATTTTGTTGTTGAGATTATAACGCTATCTATGATAATTTTCGGAGTGCCATACCGACGAGATAAGATTATGCTTGATGAACCGAGCCACAACATTTGGGTATGCGAACGAGGTCGCTTCTACCCACTTGGTGAAATAGTCAATTGCCACAAGGATGAAACGATGTCCGCTGGAGGTGGGTTTGATTTCTCCGATCATGTCAATGCCCGGTGCGGCCAAGGAGCGTTAAAACATTCAACGGTATTAGAGGTACGTGTACTTTGTCCGCATATATCCGGCATTTGTGACAAGATCGAGCATACCGATAATCGCCTTCCATGGTGGACCAATAGTAACCTCCTTAGAATCTTCTTAGCCATCGGATGTCCAGTGGGTACCAAACGCCTTCGTAACTCTTCCATAATACGTTGTGCTATTTTTGGTCCACAATGAGTAAACACAAGTCGTGATTATGCTTTGTATAAGATGTCGCTGTCGAGGAAGAATTTGATACAAATCTTCTCAAGAACTTCTTATCGCTGATGATGCCCGCGGATATTCCCGAGCCTCAAGATACCTCTTCACTGTGAGAACCAAGGTTTTCTTCGACGTTCACCATAATATGCCGGTTCGCCGAACTTTTCGATGATGATCCGGGAGCCTCGTTGTCCCATCTAATCCTCGAACATAGACGATATAGTAGCTAATGCGTCCGCCAACCGATTCTTCTCGTGGAATGTGATCAAAGGTAATCTTCAAGTAGGGATCGTAACATGCCTCGATACGGAATAAGATTCGGATGCTTCAGATCCCATTCGCCTTTAATCGATCACCAAAGTCGAGTCTCCATACACTTGCAAGAACTTGATTTAAGTAAATAGCACTTAATACCCATGATGCACGGTTCAGATTCGCCATGTTGTTAGTGCACCAAGCATAATCCAAGTGAAAGGCGGTGTCCGTCTGTAGGAGATGTAATGATGCGCCAATGCTATTGCTGGTGCGTTTGACGCCTATCAAAGACCATGGTCCATCGGATCCTTGTTCACCTTCTTCGTCTGTCCCGGTTCTTCACATCAAGAATTAGTAAAACATCTTCGTCTCGAAAATCGAACTACATAGATCGATAGTCATCTACGGCTTGATGAGCCAAATGATCGACTACTATACTTCCTTTGATTGCTTTAAAATTATAATCGATGTCGATTGGTCAAGATCATTTGCCATCTTGCTATTCTTCCGAGAGAGCTAGTTTCTCAAATATGTATTTTATCGATCCATCTTGAGATCAACAAGGTAGTGTAAGTCAACATATATTGTCTTAGTCAAGAAAGCAGCCTATTAAAGCTGCAAGTTTTCTCGAGTGAGTATCTTGTTTCACAATGGTAAACTTTTTGCTAAGGTAGTATATTGCATACTCTTTTCGACTGCACTGGCCATGTTGCCACAACACACACCCCATTGAGTTCTCTAATACCGCAAGTACATGATAAGAGGTCTTTCATCGGCAAAGCGTATCGTGATATGAGGATTCTATAGGTACTCCTTGATTTTGTCGAAAGCGATCCGAAATCTTCGCTCCATTCCACTACTTGATCTTTTTTAGTAACTTGAATATTGACTCACAAGTAGCGCTAGATGTGCAATGAATCGAAATGTAATTCAAACGTCCAAAGATACCTCCGACTTTCTTGCGTGGTGAGTCATTTCTTGAATAGCTTTAACCTTGGCGGGTCAACTTCAATACCTTTACCACTAACAACAAACCCTAGAGCTTAATGGATCCGACTCAAAGGTGCACTTGTTAGATTGAGTCTTAGTCCACTTCTTCACCATCAAACAGCTGCAAATGATCGAGATGTTCTTCAGTCCCGTGATCGAGCTATCATGTCGCCAACGAGACCTTTATCTCGTGACGAATCATGTCATGAAATAATGCCACCATAGCACGCTGACAGGCGCCCGCTCTTCAGACCGAACGATATGACCTTGTAATAAAAGTGCCCCATTGTGTAACAAAAGTAGTCTTCCATGTCTTCGGAGCCATTTTGATCCGATTGTAACCGAGAAACCATCCATGAAGGAGAAGACCTTATGTGAGCAAAGTGTTGTCAACCGTAACATCAATATGAGAAAGTGGAAATCGCCTTTCTGACTCGCTTTGTTCAAATCCGTAATCCACACACATTTGTACCTTGCCATCCTTCTTAGGTACGAGTACCACGCTTGAAACCCACCGTGGATAAGAAGTAACAACTAGGAAACCGCATTGAATCGCTTCATAATCTCTCGCTTTGATTTTCTCCGACATCATAGGACGATGCATTTAACCTTCTGCTTTACCGAGAAAACCTTCTTTGTTGGTAACCGTACCACAATGTCAATGTATAGACCGCATATCTTCGTATGACCAAGCAAAGACCTCGATATAGTCTCGTAGCATCCGAACCAATCTCTTTGACATCCTGCTCTCAAGACCCGCTACTATCTTGATCTTTTCTCGCTTCATCAAGACTTAGATTCACAACCTCAACTAACTCTTCATGTGGTTGTATAACTCATTTTTCTGTCAGAAAGGCAAGTACTTCGGCACTCCACAATCTTCCTCACCTTCGCCTTCGCTAGGTAGATCGGATTATCAAGTCATACTTAGCAATAGCATAGCTGTATCAACAAGATTCGAGTGATTCTCAGTTGTATCACATGGTGTGTGTAAGAACACATAGCTTTTGAAGGGTGATAAAGTAAAAGAAAACAAACAATTGAATGCAAAAGTCCAACGATTTTATTGAATGAAAATATGCAATGATGATAATAACCCTCACAACGAGCCATGATGCCCCGGCAAGGCACTAGGCTTTAAATTTTATTGTTCAAAGCATAGAAAACGAAAAGCAAAACAAAACAAAAGCAATTACTCCTGTCTAAAGGAGATTGGTATGACGTCTTCAGTCTTCCAATTGCTGAGTCCGTTGTCGGGAGTTAGGAAGATCCATTTGTTGATGTCGAAGTCGTTGTTGTTGTCTTCTATAGCATGGATTCCATTCTCGCCGATGCAGATAGAAGTTACCGACACGTCAAAGTATCATCTTCTCGATTTGATGGTGAAGCCTAAACCAGCTTTTTTGATTTGAAAGGAAGATTAGGGAGTTGACCCCAAATAGTACTACCTCCTTCTTCAACTGCAGCTTGAGCATCTTTCAGTGAGGCCATCCTAGGCGGGGCTTGTGTAACTTCAGGAATGACAGGAGAGTCAACAGGCATGGCTCTTGGAACTGTTTCGAAAGCTTGGCAGGGAGTCTCGAAGAATTCACCTTCCATCTCGAGATATCGGAATGACTGTAGATGATGTAATACGGTGAACTGACTTTGTAGGATTTTTGTATCCAAATGTGCGGATAGCAAGAGTCGCCACCGACTTTTATTTTTATCCAATTAAGGGAAGGTAAAAGTAAGTAAAAAGACCTTCGTTAGATTCTCGAGTTCAGAGAATGGTTATGAAAAGGGAAGGTATTAGCACCCTTTCCATCCGTAGTTATCTACGGGCTCTTAGTTGCTCTAGATCACTTTTAAAATTGCTTTCTCGTGTTTGACAAAAATGTTTTGAAAAGGCATTTCGCTTGACTTTGTAATGACTCATGTAGGAGTGTATACAAAGTGTTCTAAATGTTTCGCTTTTGAAAAGAGTTTGAACTTTGAAAAAGTGTGGTGTGAAAAGCATTTGATAGAGCGAGCAACTAGAGACTTATTACCCACCTTAATTTGGTCGTTGATTTTTACGCTCCTTTAGAATAGCGCTAGCCATACCATTAGTTAGTAGGTAGCTCCATTCATTGGATGTAAGCGGACATTCGAAGGGACATCGGATGGTCATAGAAGGCAACTTGTAGGAAGTATCCTAGCACATTCGAGGGACTATCATCATTTTCGAGGCGACAATCGAGGGTCAAGATCATGTATTCGGAGGCTACATCGTGGGTCTTATGATCTTTGTATCGGGGGCTATGATGATTTGTTTGGAAGGCAACGGTGCTAGAATACCTCTACGCTCGAGGGACATGACCATTTTGAAATCGAAAGGCATCGAGAGAGAATTACCCTAAGGTGCGTGTGAAAGAAAATGTTGAATTCGTAATATATTATCTTGAAGATTAGGGCTATGTTCATTGTTATCTTCCATACACGCCTAATTACTAGCAATTTTATAGGGTGCGGAAAGTAAAATGCGGAATGTAAAGCGAAATGTAAAGCGGAAAGATAAACCTACGCTTATTACATGGCTTTGGGTAGATACATAATTTGAAATGCGGAAAATAAAACCTAATTAAAACTATTACAACCCATGAGCAATTACATTATTGGAAAAATAAAACGATAAAAAGAAAACGTCCGAATCGGAGCAACCTGTGAAATAATAAGAAAATCGGGAAATATGATGAAAACGAAATAAGAGAAAATGTTAGAAAAAAATGCAAATTTTAATATGAGAAAATTAATATATGCTGGAAATAAGATAAAATAATTTTTTGGGATTTTTTGGAAAAGATTTAATAATTAAAATACAATTAAAAGTGAATTAAATGCAAAAATATGAATAAAAATAAATATGCATGCAAAATTATATTTTTTAATTTTAGAAATTAAATAAACATTTTATGAACATAATGCAAAAAGAAAATTAATTTTTGATAATTTTTAATGCAAATAAAATAATGAAAAGAAATTAAAATAATGCAAAATATTGAAAATAGAAAATAATAAGAAAACATGAGTTTTGTAAAAAGTGTAAACCGGTGTGGATTCGAATCGGGACATAGAGAGCATCCCACAACAAAGAACGCCTTAACCAATCGAGCGAAATGCAAGCCTGTTTGAAACGCAATGAGTGGTTTTACACGCCACCTCCGGTCTCGTCTCGCCATCCACTCTTCGCTTTGAAAATTAAATCCCAAGGCCGGCCTTCCTTCGACGCTATGTCCCCGCTAATATCAAAATGCAAGACACATAATATAAATTACATTTGAAACCATGGTTCGATTCCTCAGGTCATCCCGAGTTTAATGGTATATATCTTGTTGGCCAATTTTTCCTGTATAGAGAAACCCTAATTCGATACCAAGAACCCTAATCATGGTAACATACGTTCCCGGCCATGGAAACTCAATTGGCTTGCCTAGAAAGTTTGAAAACTTGATTCTAAGCACAAACAAACAATCAAAACAAGTTAATAATGCATGAATATTGATAATCGAATTTGAAAAATAAGAACAAACCAAACTGGATTGCTTGATTCTTGATGGTTTTGAACGATGTAAGAGTCTGGATCGACTCTAAAGACCTCAAGGAATGTAATGGACGGCTTGAATGGGTTGAATCGAAGCAAAACTAGGGTTACCAGTTGCTTCAAACACACGGATTTTTGAACTTTGGAATAGGGTTTGTAGAGCAATTTTTTCGTTTTTTCTTGATAGGTATGCATCAAATATATATGCTGGATGGATTTGGGATTGAATTTGGAAAGAATTTATCAATATTCAATGGAAATCAATTTTGATATTTTCATGAAATCAAATTTTCAAACTTTTGTCCAATTTCAATCCAATCTTGCCAAATTTGATCTAATTTCGAAATTGCTGGCATTTATGGGTGGATTGGATCACAAGAAAGCAATAAAAATCAATCTTCCAATTAATTTTGATTTTATAATTTATTTTAAGATTTAATTTGCATTTAAATGAATAAATTACAAATTAAATAGAAAAATAAATCAAAAATTCGTGGCATTGGGCTTGGACATTCCTAATTGCATGAGGAACAAGTTAGAATGAAGAAAAGTAGGCCCATTTGCAAAAGATTTGATTTTTGAAGCATCTCTTTGTGCATTCTTTCAAAATCGCCTAACTTGTGAATGGTGTATCTTGCTCAATTTTCCACATTTTTGAGTGTTCTTGGACTTTTGGAAAGCTCTAAGAGTCCTCTAAACAATGTCTTTGGTTTCATCTCAATTGAGTTACCATGCTCAATATATCTTCAAATCAAAAGTTGACTTTTGTTGACTTTGAAAATGACTCGTAATGTTTTGAGCTATACCTCTCAAATGAAGCATTTTTGGACATTCTTGTGAGACATGAAGTTGTAGAGAATTGAATTTCCTTCAAAATGAGCTTTGTGGAAAATTTCGAGAAAGTATGAGAAAGTTATGATCACCAAAGTTCATTGACTTTTCACCTAAACCCTAATTTAGAAAGTTCGACTTTCGAGCAAATCTTGAGTTTTCTTGATGAATCATGATCAACCCTTGATCAAATGATGAATGTAACTTCAAAATGAGGATGTTGACCAAAATCGAAGTTTTGATCAGTATGTTGACCATAGCTTGACTTTTTGTCCATATAATCCGATTTTCAATCATCCGAGCAATTGTCGAGGAAACTTGACTGTGAGGCTTGAAACTTGACATGGAGAATCTTTGAAGCATATGAGGAGGCATGAAGACCATTGGAGATGTTGAAATCCATCTTGATTGAGAGATACCAAACCCTAGTTTGGGTTGATTGTCAGAGAGAGTTTGTCCGATCAACTCTCGAGGAACTTTGAGCATAGGTGTATGAAATCTTTGAGAAGATGGAGGGAAATTTTGGGTATGATACCTGCCCCTGCTCAATCTTCTTGTAATCGAGGGTTAGATTGACATGCTTGTCTTTCGTGACCTAGAGGTAAGATGATTGAACACCGAGTACACCGAAAATTTGCACTCGCTATTGGTCGACGATGCGGAATGGGCTTACGATGCCATTTGGAGAAGTTGAGACTTCACCGGGGAACGAGTCGACGCTAGACTCGAGGTTGCTAATAGGAGAGCTGACGGAGATGGGTTTAAGATGCCATCCGAAAGGTCGTTGTGGGAGTGAGTCGATGTTAGACTCAGAATGTTCCTCGGAGAGGGACGGGCTTAGATGCCATCCGGGAGTCGACGTTAGACTTCGTGTTTACTTTGAATGAGGTTATTGGTTTGTATTGATTTTAACCATATATGCAGATTCTCGAAGTGAAGAGATGACAAGTAGTCGGAGATGGGCTTAAGATGCCATCCAAGGCAATCGAGTCGCACGCTAGACTGAGTTGCTATTGATAATAAGGAATCGTAATAAATCTTCGTGCCGATTACACCGAGGGAGATTGTAGTTGGCAAAATGTGGATAGCTTCCCGGCATCGGTGTTGATCCATTTCCTATTATCGGAGGATAACCAGGTGGTCTTTCGATAGTTTTCCGCCGATTCGGGCTTAATCCTCGACTACCGCCGAGGACAACCAAGGGCGGTCTTTCGATAGTTTTCCGCCGGTTCGGCTTAATCTTGGACCACCGTGAGGACAACCAAGGGCGGTCTTTCGATAGTTTTCCCGCCGGTTCGGGCTTAACTCGACCTGTTTATGCGTAAATAACTTTCACCGCTTGAGAAAACAAGAGAAACTTTGATAGAATATTCGTTAGTTTTATGCAGTATGATGCATGATAGTGTAAATGAATGACATATGCATGAATTATGACTTTATGAGAAATGTATGGATGATAGATGTTGTGATATTTCAAAACATATCCATCTTGAAGAAGATGCGGATATTCTGCTTGAAAATTTCGATCATTGGGAATTGTAGGTGAGAACCCCGCTGAAGGAGAAGAAAGATATCCCGATTCCTCCGATGCACTATCCGCCAAGTCTTGGGCCTAGATATTGTTGAGGAAGGTAGAGATTTTAAGCTCGTTGTTGAGATCTCATAGACGCCGCCGAGGAAAACTGAAGGCGATCCGCTGGGGACCTTGTATGTAGATCCCGCCGAGGAAATTTAAGAGGCGCCTACTAGGGATTCTCGAGTGTAGATCTCACTGAGAGCATTTGATGGTTGCCGAGAGACCGGCTAGAAGAGTCCGGAGTCCGTTGTAATCTCCGCTGGGGATAAAGGTGTATGTTTCTCCGATGCACTATCTCGACCAAGTCTTGTGTCCGGATACCGGGAGAAGGGGAGAATTGAGAAATATCCGCTGGGATGAAGTGTTACCGCTGAGACCGATGTAACGCTGTTTCGCTGAGTGGAATCAATGTGGATTAACATATACTCACTGGGAAGGTGTGTGAGTGACACCTTTATGCTCATGGGAATTATTTGGTGACTTTCGTCCATCCCAACCTCGAACTCAGTAAGTACTTTTGCATGTTCACTTTTCGTATGTTTGTGATTAGATTCTTATTGTCAAATGCGATAGTCATTCAAAGCAAACGTTGGACTTATTGCAAACGACAATAGCAAAAAATGTAAAGAGAAAGAAGCTATGCTTATTTGAAAGGTATGATGGCCAAGTAGTTTGTATACAAGAAAGGTAAAAGCTATGCGAAACAATCTCGTTAAGTTCCAACCATGCTAGTACATATATTTCAACTATCTCATCTCCTGTGTCAGAGAAAGCGAGTAGACCGATCTTTGCCATTTGAATCTTGAATGCCGATAGTAGTCCGAAGTAGGTGATCCGAAGAAACATAGTCGTACGCTTAAATCCCTAACTTTTGCCTAGACCGCCTTTCGGTTTTCACCAATGATACCTTTTGCCCAAGCCGCTTTTCGTGTTTTCGACTACGGTGTACATGTTTTGTATATATCCTTAATTTTTGCCCGAACCTTTGGTTCACCAAAGATGCCCTTATTTTTGCCTAGGTTCGCCGACCTAGCGGTCTCTTTATGCGTAGTATTTTTGACTATGTCTGCTCACTGTGGTGTGGGAAATCTTCACCATCCATGGTGCTAAGTATCATAGCTCCGCCAAAACACTGCCTTGACTACAAATGGTCCCTCATAGGTGGGAGTCCACTTGCCCCTCGATCACCTTGTGGAAGAATGATGCGCTGACTACTAGATCACCGACTTGGTAGACTCTTGTCGACTTTCTTGTTAAATGCTCGATCATTCGCTTCTAATAAATCTGTCCATGGCGATGGATGCGAGTCGCTTCTCATCAATCATTAATCCGGTCAAGGAAGTCCGACCCAATCGCCTTCGCCTTAACTCGCCTCCCGAGGACTCGTCGAGGGTATCTCGAACCTCGATGGGTAAGAGCTTCCATACCGTGACAAGAGAGAGGGGTTGCCTCGC
The DNA here is from genome assembly GCA_021764765.1 of Vicia sativa. Classification (NCBI taxonomy): domain Eukaryota; kingdom Viridiplantae; phylum Streptophyta; class Magnoliopsida; order Fabales; family Fabaceae; genus Vicia; species Vicia sativa. The sequence goes on along the minus strand of CM038793.1, from coordinate 166,232,453 downwards.
TGATGTCCCTATATGCGATAACCATGAAGAGCAAATGGTAACATCTCATGCCAATCTTTGTAAGTCACCGCCATCTTCAGATAATCTTCTTAATGTTCTTGTTGGCGGCTTCCATCGCGCCATTCATCTTAGGCCGATAAGGAGAAGAGTTGGATGCTTGATCTTGAACTGCGTGTAGTTCAAAGGATCATCTTGTTGTTGAGATTAGAACCGTTATCCGTGATAATCCTTTCGGAGTGCCATACCGACGATAAGATTATGCTTGATGAATCGAGCCACAACATTCTTGGTAATGATGCGAACGAGGTCGCTTCTACCCACTTGGTAAAGTAATCTATTGCCACAAGGATGAAACGATGTCCATTGGAAGTCGGGCTTAATTTCTCCAATCATGTCGATGCCCCACATTGCAAAAGGCCAAGGAGAAGTTAAACGCTCGTAGGTACCGGAGGTACGTACTTTGTCCGCATAACCGCATTTGTGACAAGATCGAGCGAAGGTGACAATCGCCCATGGTGGACCAATAGTAACTCGTTCTCAAAATCTTCTTAGCTATGGTGTGTCCATCGGAGGGTACCAAATGCGCCTCGTAACTCTTCCATGATACGCATTGCTTTTCGTCGTCTACACAATGAGTACGCACAAGTCGGGTTGCGCTTTGTATAAGATGCCGCTGTCGAGGAAGAATTTGATGCAAATCTTCTCATGAACTTTATCATTGATGATGCCTCATGGATATTCCCGAGTCTCAAGATACCTCTTCACGCCATAGTACCAAGGTTCTCTTCGCCAAGCAACAATACCGTTCAACCTCTCAATGATGATCCGGGAGCCTCGTTGTCCCATCTAACCTTGAACATAGACGCATAGTAGCTAATGCGCTCGCCAACCGATTCTCTTTGAATATGATTGAAAGTGATCTCTTCAAAGTAGGGAATCAAACTCAAAACATGCTCGATACGGAATGAGATTCGATGCTCGATCCCACTCGCCTTAATCTGACCGATCACTAAAGTCGAGTCTCCACACACTTGTAAGAACTTGATTCTAAGTCAATAGCAGCCTTTGAGACCCATGATGCACGCTCAGATTCGCCATTGTTAGTGCAATCGAAACATAATCTGCGTGAAAGGCGATCGCAGGGATGTAATGATGGCGCCAATGCCATTGCTGGCGCGTTGAGGCTCCATCAAAGACCATAGTCCATCGATCCTTGTTCGGGTCCTTCGTCCGGCCTGTTCTTCACAATCAGAATTAGTAAAACATCTTCATCGAAATTAACCGCATAGATCGATAGTTTGGCGAGCCAAATGATCGGCTACTACACTTCCTTTGATTTCGAGAAGTGTACCGATGTCATATTCGTCAAGATCATTTGCCATCTTGCTATTCTTGAGAGAGTGGTTTTCAAAGATGTATTTTATCGGATCCATCTTGGAAATCAACAAGGTAGTGTGAGTCAACATATACGCCTTAGTTTAGCAGGCAAGCTAAAGCGCTGTTTTTCTCAAGCCGTGAGTATCTTGTTTCACAATGGTAAACTTTTGCTAAGGTAGTATATTGCATGCTCTTTTCGACTGCACTGCCATGTTGCCCCAACACACACCCCATCGAGTTCTCTAACACCGTCATACATGATAAGAGGTCTTTAGGTGCATCGTGGATGGGAGGATTAGGTACCCTTGATTTTGTCAAAAGCGATCCGCAATCGCTGCTCCATTCCACTACTTGATCTTTCTTTAGCAACTTGAAGATTGGCTGTGCGCAGTGTGCAATGAATCGCAATGTAGTTCAATCGGCCCAAGAAAACTCTTTCTCAAGGGAGTTGGCATCTCTTGAATAGCTTTAACCTAGGGATCAACTTCAATACCTCTTCCATCGACTACAAATTTTGGTGTTTGGATTAAGTCAATAAGTCTAAAATCACGATGTTTTCGCAAATGGAAGATGGCTCATGTCGTCGCCGAGACCTCTATCTCGTGATGGATCATGTCATGAAATAATGTAACCATATCACTGCTGGGGCTTCATCCGAACGGCATAACCTTGTAACAGTAGTGCCCCAATGTAACAAAAGTAGTCTTCTCCATGTCTTCGTGGAGCCATTTTGATCCGATTGTAACCGGAGAAACCATCCATGAAGGAGAAAACCTTATGCCGAGTGTTGTCAACCGTAACATCAATATGAGGAAGTGGAAAATTGTTTTCTGATGCTTTGTTTAGATCTCAGAATCCACACACATTTTTTTACCATCCTTCGGGCACGGTACCACATTAGCAACCCACGGGGATAGGAGGTAACGGCTAAGAAACCCGCATTGAACGCGCATTATGCTTTGATTTTCTCCGACATCTCAGACGATGCGACGAGCCTTCTATTTCACCGAGAAAACCTTTTTTGTCGGCAAACGGTGTACCACAATATCAATGTCTAAACCCGACATGTCTTCGTATGACCAAGCAAAACCTCAATATAGTCTCGTAGCATCCGAACCAACCTTCTTTAACACTATTCTCAAGACCCGCTCCTATCTTGATCTCTTTTCTTTGCTTCACAAGACCCACAACCTCAACTTGTTTTGGTGGTGAGATAATTTCTTGTAGTAGGGCAAGTTCTCCGGCACTTCACAATCTTCCTCACTTTCATCTTCGGCTTGGTAGATCGGATTATCAAGTCATATTTAGCACTAGCATAGTCATATTAACTAGATTCGGATTCGCAGTTGTATCACGTGTGTAAGAAACACATAGCTTTTTGAAGGGTGATAAAGTAAAGAAAGAAAACAAACAATTGAATGCAAAAGTCCAACGAATTTATTGAATGAAAATACGCAAACGATAGATAATAACCTCGAACGAGCCATGATGCCCGCAAGGCACTAGGCCAAGTTTATTGTTCCAAACATAAAGATATAAGAAAAGCAAAACAAAACAAGAGCAATTACTTCGACTAAAGGAGATTGGTATGACATCTTCGGTCTTCCAATTGCCGAGCTCGTTGTTCTGAGTTGAAGATCCACTTGTTGGTCGGCCGTTGTCATCGCCTTCTATAGCATGAATTCCACTGGCCGATGAAAGGAAGTTGGCGGACGTTATGCGATCATCTTTCGATTTGATGGTGAAGCCTAAACCGCTTTGTCAAATTTGAAAGGAAGATTAGGAGTCGACTCCAAATAGAACTACCTTCTTCGACAAAGCTGAGGCCTTTTCAATGAGGCCATCCTAGGCGAACTTGAACAACTTCAGAGGACGAAGAGTCAACAGCATGACTGGGAATTGTTTCAAAAGCTTGACAGGAGTCTCAAGAATTCTCCTTCCATCTCGAGGTATCGGAATGACGAGATGACCCGACTATGTACTTTCTTCACCACACACTGTGACAACCTTCCCTTTCACCGGTACTTCAGCGTGCAAGGTAGGTACTGTCGCCCCATGTATCCAAGGGCGCCCAAGTAGGTAAGAGTAGGTCGGACGGATGTCCATGACAAAGAAAGTAGAGTCAAAAGTCCGGGAACCGACTTTAACAGTGTATGAGTTTCCAAGCACCGCTCGCTAACCATCAAAAGCTCTCACAATAATGTCACCTGGTCTCGTAACCAACCCTTCGACATCAAGTCGATCAAAAGGTCATCGGTAGGATATTTAGAGCGAACCGGATCAACCAAAACATGAGATAGGTAACGCCTTGCATTCAACAGTAGATGTGCAAGGCCTTATTGTGTTTCTTTCCCAAGGAGTCAAATCAAGATCGTAGAAGCTCAGGCCGTTGTTGGCAGCCAAAGCTAGCAATACAAACTTCGAATCGGTCAAGAGTAGTGTCTTACGGCACATGAGCATTCTTCGTAAACTTCACCAAGGCATTAGCATGAGCCTCGAGCACAAGAGCAAAGCGAGCATGGAAATCTTGGACGGAGTCCGCCCTAACTGCTCCATAACATTGTAGTCGCTCTTCTTGATAATCTTCTAATTTCCTCCATTTCGCTTGAGGTGTCTTCAAGAACTTCCTTTGGTACTTCCGCCGGTGATGAGTCATCGTTCTTCCTCTAGCCGGGATATTGATTGAGTAGACGGATGCGAAATGGAGTCGCAGTGTTTTTGGAGGAGAGATCTCGAGAGAATACCTTCCTGCTCCGTCACTTATCGATCCGTGATGTTGTCGATGTCGTGAATAAAAGCTCCAATGGTAAGATCTTCAATGGTCGAGGGTCTTGCTTGACGCCATGATAGTAAACATCACCCATAGTTCCAAGGGATAGCTTTGTCGAGGAATATGGAATCGTCTTGAGAAGTGATAATGAGAGGTGCCACTCTAGGCATGGATCGCAGAGGAAATCTTATTGTATTAACATCAAGATGGTCTTCTTGGAAATCGCACCCCATCCGTTGCCTTAACATCGCAATAGGAATCTTGTAACTATCGTGAACAAGGTACTTCACCATGTAATCATACTTTCCACTTGGCTGCCCCAAGGTATCCCACACGATGGTACGCTTCATTCGCATTGTCGATCTTCACTTAGACATTTCTTCACACACCGCACGTGAGGTTTCGTAAATAGTATCTCACGGTTGTCCATCATACACCGAACACGCCTTCTCAACCAAGCACAACCATCAGTGCATTAGCACCAACGACAATTCTCCGGGCATCCCGGATTGACACCGCTTGCAACAAGTTCTTCTTAATACCATCGTGGAATGGTCAAGTCATCTATGTTGAAAACATAAGTATTGCCGCCAACGGCATTGGAACTCTTGTCATGGTTAGGCATGGGAGCGTTGATCACATCTGAGTCTCAACAGAGGATCAAACTCAATTTTCTTAGCTTCAATCATATCTTGAATTTTGTTCTTTAGAGCCCAACAATCGCTGTTATGTCTGTGCTATTGGAGTGGTAAGCACACTTAGCATTAGGATTGTACTGAGAGGAAGTGTTGACATTCGAGGAGGATCCTCAAGGTTATCACTGCTCAACATGTGTTGCAAGGCTCATGACAAAGGCATGTTGATTCGTGAACGCCTCGGGCGCTGCTCGCCACGCGCGTTGTCTCACCGAGGTCAGGCCGATGTAGGATCGAGATCACAACTACCCCTACGCATTGAGCACGGTCGGTCTTGGCTTGGTTTTTCCGACCATACACAAGATTGGCTTTTCTTACCACCGAAAGATCTCTTCAAAGGCTTCGAGGATGTTCTCTACCGAATCTTTCCACTCTTGATACAACTTCAATACGCCGTCACAATATCAACTGGTGAATCCAGATGAAGAATTTCCAATCGATGATTGAAGAACGGGCTTGTCGTTGTTCCATAAACATATCAACCAGCTCCCTATTGGACAAGGATGGTTGAACTCTACCGCTAGATCTCTCCATTTCTCGAGCATACCTTGAACTTCTCGTCACGACCCATAGACATGCTTTGTAGTTGCATGCGAGTGGGTGTTAATTCAAAGATTGTACTCATTGTCTCAGAAAGCATCACCAAATCACCCAAGCACGGATACGGTCATTCTCTAGCCGATAGTACCATTCCAACTGGTTCCTGGACAAACTCTTGAAAATAGTGCATCCACAACTTTCTCACAAAGCAAGGGATTGATCTTTCGGACATAGGACTTCAAATGCAAATTAGGGCAAGACATGCCATCATACTTGGCAAAAGTTGAACTTTGAACTTGGGAGGAATCACAACACCAGAACAAGACTCAGATCATCAAAATTCAGCCCTGACATCTTCGTGTTTTCCACAAGATTTAGACGGTCTTCAAGTTGTTTGTACTTGTCATCTTCATCGAGTGTTGGCTATAATCGAGAGATCCTCCTCCTTTCTTTGGCTCACGCCGCTCACCTTCATCACCCTTGGTACTTCGTATGGACACTTCCTTCAGAGAGCTCAATACGGCCGACCACTTTGGACCCCTTTGAAACGCCTACCCATGTCGAGGAGACCAACAACCTTCTTCTTCTTGTTGATGAGCTTTTCAAATCTTCTTGGCCTTGGACCAAGTTGGTAAACATCAATAAACCGAGCATTCCGAGCTGAGATCTTTGACACTGCTCAAGAGCCATTTCGCTAAAATAAATAGCGAGCAAATGAGAAAACCAATCTCCAATGTACTGTGATGCAATGTTATGCTATGATATGTAATGTTTATAATGCAATGCAATGTTTTCAAGGACCTAAGAGATTTAAATTTGTTAAACAAGCAATGAGCAAACATTTATTAGTATTCTTTTTATTATTCTTTTCTTTTAAGTACAAGAGATAGTTCAAAACAATAAAAGAAAACATAAACATCCTAAAGCTCTAAGTCTCCCATGGCGCTCCTCTGGTGCCGATGTAGGCATTGATGTTTCGCCTCGTGAAGTAGCTTGGTCAACTCTAACACTTTCTTCTCGCTATGTAACATTGAGCTTCAAAGGTATCCCTTTCTTCCTTTAGTTGAATCAGTGATCTCTTCAAGTCTTCAAAATCAGAGGCATGTCAGATGGAGAATAAAGATAGGTACGCCACCTATAGCAACAGTTCCATAATTACGGTAAAACAGCGTGAATGGCGCATGAGGTTTTGAGCTCGAGCTCGCACCCATTTGAGGTAAGGTTCCCAAGGAATGGAGTTCGGTGCCCCAAAGTCTTGGTATCGCTTCTTTACCATGCCCCAAGCATGTATAAACCTTCGCTTGCATTCGAGATCGTGATTGTAATCGAACACAATATCTTGGAGAAGCATATCATGCGGACCATCTCTTCGAGCAAAACCAAACCGACGAGAGCTAAAGAAGGGTTGTAAGCAATACCTCCTTATACCAAGGAGTGGTACATTAGGAATTCTCCACAACGCTCAATGAAGGTGAAGTCCAACTGATATCGGAATGAGAGAGTGACATCAATCTTTGAGACCATCTCAACCTTTGTTCATTCTTCAAAATCGATGGAGGAAGGTGCAAATAAACCACCGGAAAGTAACGGTACACAACACATGAGAGTTCCTTGTCGCTAGTAGTACGAGTGTGGAGAGAATGTAGGATATCTCCAAGTAAGGTAGGCAGGATCGTAAGGAACAACTTGATGGCATTGACATCTATGAATTGATCCGAGTTAGGGAATAGAACCAAACCATAAATTAGCAAGGCCACAATGTTCTCAAATGCATGGAAACTCATAACTTTGAGGAATTCTCGCTTTCTTAATTAGAAACTTGGCAAGTAAACCCTTAACTCCGCTTCTTGTTTCCCAATTGGCTTCGATATCCGAACGCTTAAGGTGTAAGGTCGATGTAATGTCTTCGCACTTAGGAACCTTTTCCAAACCGTAAATGGCATTTGGTCAAGAATAGGTATCCCAAGTAGCTTAGAGAACTCTTCCAAGGTAGGAACCAACCGATAACTGAAATGTAAAGCAATGGTGTTTTGATCAAAGAATCGAATAGGACATGCATCATATCTTCTTCAAAACCGAGATAACCAAATCAAGCAGATAACCATGTCTTTTGACGAATCGAGCATGGTCGGAATTTCAAACCAATTCTTTGAGTTGAGAAGGATACCCATGAAGTTGATTCGATAGTCTTTCTAGAAGCCATAATCCCTACAAAACAGAGCAAAGATAAATCCCTAGGTCCTTGAAATAGTTAGAAATGATATGCAATGCGAATGATGTCATGATGTCATGTTTAGCACACACAAACAATTCACACAATGAGCCTAGGTTAAGGCTTGCAAGAGGTATAGGTGACTACCCCACCAAAAGTTTGAGTTGGTTCATCATGTCCTATAATAGTAATCGGGTTCTAGGAATCTCACATCACGATCTTTCTCAGAGGCGCTTATTTCAATACGACGCCAAGTGGTCGATCGAAAATGTCCCAAAAGTCTAATCTCAATGAGCGAGCATCGAGTATCAACCAACCTCGGTCTACACCAAAGCCGCCATCTCACTACCTTCTAATGGCCAAGATGGGTCAATTAAGGTTCTAAAAGTTTAGTTAGCTGATGACACCACGCAGAAGCCAAATACTTTCTTCAACTTGGGAATGAAGAGTATCGGACAACCAAAGTGTCACGCTAACGTAGCCATCATGTTGACCGCAGTAGTTATACTAGCGGTCGCGATGATCTAATGCTACTTACCTAAAAGGAAACCGGATCCGTGTAGGATCCCCAATAGTATAATACCCAAGCAACCCTTAAAGATAAAGCATTCAAGTCAAACAAAAAGCGATAAAAGTTATCTAGAAATCCCTTAAGGCAATTCTCTTTAGGTGTACTCCTCACAGAGTCGCCAGCTCAGTAATACTTGAACTCGACTTTGTAGGATTTTTGTATCCAAATGTGCGGATAGCAAGAGTCGCCACCGACTTTTATTTTTATCCAATTAGGGAAGGTAAAAGTAAAAAAGACCTTCGTTAGATTCTCGAGTTCGAGAATGGTTATGAAAAGGGAAGGTATTAGCACCCCTTCCATCCGTAGTTATTCACGGGCTCTTAGTTGCTCTAGATCACTTTTAAAATTGTCTGTGTTTGACAAAAATGTTTTGAAAAGGCATTTCGCTTTGACTTTGTAATGACTCATGTAGGAGTGTATACAAAGTGTTCTAAATGTTTCGCTTTTGAAAAGAGTTTGAACTTTGAAAAAGTGTGGTGTGAAAAGCATTTGATAGAGCGAGCAACTAGGAGACTTATTAGCCACCGTAATTTGGTCGCTTTGTTTTTTACGCCTTTAGAATAGCGCCAGCCATACCATTAGTTAGTAGGTAGCTCCATTCGCTGGATGTAAGCGGACATCTCGGGGACATCGGATGGTCATAGAAGGCAATCAGGAAGTATCCTAGCACATTCGAGGGACTATCATCATTTTCGAGGCGACAATCGAGGGTCAAGATCATGTATTCGGAGGCGACATCGTGGGTCTTATGATCTTTGTATCAAGGGGCTATGATGATTTGTTTGAAGGCAACGGCTAGAATACCTCTACGCTCGAGGATATGACCATTTTGAAATCGAAAGGCATCGAGAGAGAATTACCCTAAGGTGTGTGTGAAAGAAGTGTGTTGAATTCGTAATATATTATCTTGAAGATTAGTGGGCTATGTTCATTGTTATCTTTCCATACACGCCTAATTACTAGCAATTTTATAGGGTGCGGAAAGTAAAATGCGGAATGTAAAGCGGAAATGTAAAGGTGCGGAAAGATAAACCTACGCTATTACATGGCTTTGGGGCAGATACATAATTTGAAATGCGGAAAATAAAATCCTAATTAAAACTATTACAACCCATGAGCAATTACATTATTGGAAAAATAAAACGATAAAAAGAAAACGTCCGAATCGGAGCAACCTGTGAAAGAATAAGAAAATCGGGAAATATGATGAAAACGAAATAAGAGAAAATGTTAGAAAAAAATGCAAATTTTAATATGAGAAAATTAATATATGCTGGAAATAAGATAAATAAGTTAAAATAATTTTTGGGATTTTTGAAAAGATTTAATAATTAAAATGCAATTAAAAGTGAATTAAATGCAAAAATATGAATAAAAATAAATATGCATGCAAAATTATATTTTTTAATTTTAGAAATTAAATAAACATTTTATGAACATAATGCAAAAAGAAAATTAATTTTTGATAATTTTTTAATGCAGAAATAAAAATAATGAAAAGAAATTAAAATAATGCAAAATATTGAAAATAGAAAATAATAAGAAAACATGAGTTTTGTTAAAAAGTAAACCGTGCAAGGATTCGAATCGGGACATGAGAGAGCATCCCACAACAAAGGAACCTTACCCAATCGAGCCAAGTGTGCAAGCCTGCTTGGAAACGCAATGAGTGGGTTTTACACGCCACCTCCTGGTCCTCGCTACCATCCAATGCTCTTCGCTTTGAAAATTAAAATCCTGCCGGCCTTCCTTCGACGCTATGTCCCCGGCTAATATCAAAATGCAAAGACACATAATATAAATTACATTTGAAACCATGGCTCGATTCCTCAGGTCATCCCGAGTTTAATGGTATATATCTTGTTGGCCAATTTTTCCTGTATAGAGAAACCCTAATTCGATACCAGGAACCCTAATCATGGTAACATACGTTCCCGGCCATGGAAACTCAATTGTCTTGCCCAGAAAGTTTGAAAACTTGATTCTAAGCACAAACAAACAAACAAAACAAGTTAATAATGCATGAATATTGATAATCGAATTTGGAAAAATAAGAACAAACCGAAACTGGGATTGCTTGATTCTTGATGGTTTTGAACGATGTAAGAGTCTGGGTCGACTCTAAAGACCTCAAGGAATGTAATGGACGGCTTGGAATGGGTTGAATCGAAGCAAAACTAGGGTTATCAGTTGCTTCAAACACACGGATTTTTGAACTTTGGAATAGGGTTTGTAGAGCAATTTTTTCATTTTTTCTTGATAGGTATGCATCAAATATATATGCTGGATGGATTTGGGATTGAATTTGGAAAGAATTGATCAATATTCAATGGAAATCAATTTTGATATTTTCATGAAATCAAATTTTCAAACTTTTGTCCAATTTCAATCCAATCTTGCCAAATTTGATCTAATTTCGAAATTGCTGGCATTTATGGGTGGATTGGATCACAAGAAAGCAATAAAAATCAATCTTCCAATTAATTTTGATTTTATAATTTATTTTAAGATTTAATTTGCATTTAAATGAATAAATTACAAATTAAATAGAAAAATAAATCAAAAATTCGTGGCATTGGGCTTGGACATTCCTAATTGCATGAGGAACAAGTTAGAATGAAGAAAAAGTAGGCCCATTTGCAAAAGATTTGATTTTTGAAGCATCTCTTTGTGCATTCTTTCAAAATTGCCCAACTTGTGAATGGTGTATCTTGCTCAATTTTCCACATTTTTAGTGTTCTTGGACTTTTGAAAGCTCTAAGAATCCTCTAAACAATGTCTTTGGTTTCATCTCAATTTGAGTTACCATGCTCAATATATCTTCAAATCAAAAGTTGACTTTTGTTGACTTTGAAAATGACCTGAATGTTTCGAGCTATACCTCTCAAATGAAGCATTTTTGGACATTCTTGTGAGACATGAAGTTGTAGAGAATTGAATTTCCTTCAAAATTAGCTTTGTGGAAAATTTCGAGAAAGTATGAGAAATTTATGATCACCAAAGTTCATTGACTTTTCACCTAGAAACCCTAATTTAGAAAGTTTGACTTTGAGCAAATCTTGAGTTTTCTTGATGAATCATGATCAACCCTTGATCAAATGATGAATGTAACTTAAAATGAGGATGTTGACCAAAAATCGAAGTTTTGACCGTATGTTGACCACAGCTGACTTTTGTCCAATACAACCCGATTTTCAATCATCCGAGCAATTGTCCGAGGAAACTTGACTTGTGAGGCTTGAAACTTGACATGGAGAATCTTTGAAGCATATGAGGAGGCATGAAGACCATTGGAGATGTTGGAAATCCATCTTGACTTGAGAGATACCAAACCCTAGTTTGGGGTTGATTGTCTAGAGAGAGTTTGTCGATCAACTCTCGAGGAATCCTTGAGCATAGGTGTATGAAATCTTTGAGAAGATGGAGGACAAATTTTGGGGTATGATGATGACTGAACATGTATTCTTCTTCACACATCGTAACAACCTTCCCTTCACGGGTACTTCAACTCGATGCAAGGTGTAGGTAATAACGCCGCCCCATGTATCCAAGTGGCGCCCAAGTAGGTAAGAGTAAGCGGACGGATGTCCATGACAAAGAAAGTGGAATCAAAAGTCTGGGAACCCACTTTAACAGTGTGAATGAGTTTCCAAGTAGTGTTCGCTAGAACCATCAAAATCTCACAACTATATCATCGGGCTTCGTAACCAATCCTTCAACATCACTCTTCTTGATAATCTTCGAATTTCTTCCATTTCTTGTTTGGAGGTATCTTCAAGAACTTCCTTTGGTACTTCTAATGAAAGGTGATGAGTCACCGGTTCTTTCCTCTAGCTTGGAGGAGAGATCTCGAGAGAACACTCTTCTAGTTCGTCACCTTACTAGATCCGTGATGTTGTCAATGTCGAATGGTAGCTTCAATCGTAAGATCCTCAATGGTAAGAGGGTTTTGACGCCATGATAGTAAACCCACCCATAGTTTCAAGGTATAGCTCGAGGAGTATGGAATCGTCCGGGAGAAGTATGATGAGAGGTGCCACCTAGGCACCGGATCGCAGAGGAAATTGTGTTAACATCAAGATAGTCTTTCGAAATCGCCCCCATCCGTCGCTTTAACATCTTCAATAGGAATTTTGTAGCTCTCAGACCAAGATACTTCACCATGTAATCGAATTTCCACTTGGCTACCCTAAGGTGTCCCAAACTTATGGTAACCACATCTTCGATCTTCGATTCTTAGACATGTCTTCACACGATTCTCCATGTGATGGTTTCGTAAATAGCACTTCGTGGTTATCCATCATGCAATGAATACGCCTTCTAAACCAAGCACAACCTTCAGTGTATGGGCACCAACTACAATTCGGCATCCGGATTGACATCGCTTGCAACAAATTCTTCTTAGCACATGAGGAATAGTCAAGTCATCTATATTAAAACATATGAGTTCTTGTCAATAGCATTGGCACTCTTGCCATGATTAGGCACAAAGTGCTGATCACATTCGTAGTCTCACAGTGAGGATCAAACTCAATCTCTTTAGCTTCAATCATGTCTTGAATCTTGTTCTTCGAGCCCAACAATCAAGATTATATCCTCGGCTGTTGGAGTGGTAAGCACACTTAGCATTAGGATTGTGTCTCGGAGAGGAAGTGTTGATGTTCCGAGGAGGATCCTCAGTAATCACCCGCTTTCAACATGTGTTGCAAAGCATGGCATAAAGGCATGTTAATCTTTGTAAACGCCTTCGTGGCGCTGCTCGTTACGTGTTGTCTCGCCGAGGTTGTGCGATGTAGGATTGAGATCACGATCGCTTCTATTGAGCGTCATCTTGGCTCATCTTTTTCGACCATACACAACATTAGCTTCTTTCTTACCACCAAAAGATCTCTTCGCAGATTTGATGACGACTCTACATGAATCTTTCCACTTTGATACCGCCGATACACTCTCTCCGTCAATATCACCGTGAATCTGGTCAAGAGTTCCCAATCGATGATTGAAGAACGGGCCTGCTGTGTTATAAACATATCAACCAACTCCCTATTGGACAAGGGTGGTTGAACTCACCGCTAGATCTCCATTTCGAGCATATTCTTTGAACTTCTCATCGCGACCCATGGACATGCTTTGTAGTTGCATGCGAGTGGGCGCCAATTCAGCATTGTACTCATATTTCTTGTAGAAAGCATCTGCTAAGTCATTCCAAGTACAGATATGGTCACTCTCTAGCTGATAATACTACTCCAATTGAGTTCCGGCCAAACTCTCTTGGAAATAATGAATCCACAACTTTCTGTCATCAGTGTGTGGGTTAATATTCTGAACATAGGACTTCAAATGCAGCTTTGGACAAGAAATGCCATCATACTTGGAAAAAGTAGGAACCTTGAATTTGGGAGGAATCACCACACCAGGAACAAGACTCAGATCATCAAAATTCACCGACATCTTTAGATTTTGCACAAGATTCGCATTCAAGTTTCTTGTATTTTCATCCTCATAAGAGTATCGATCATTCTCATAATCTTCTTCCTTCTTCTCGTGCTCACGCTGGTCTTCTTCGCTTCCTTGACACTTCCCCGCTTTTGACACTTCCTTCCGAGAACTCTATCCTATGACCACGTTAGGACCACCTTTGTGACGTCTTCCCATGCTGAGAACACCAATGACCTTCTTCTTTTTGTTGATGAGCTTCTTCAAATCTTCTTGGCCTTGAACCAAGCTGGTGAACATCTCTTGGAACTGAGCATTCGAGCCTCAAGATCTTTGACACTGTTCAAGAGCCATTTCGCTAAAATAAATAGCAAGAAAATGAGAAAACCGATCTTCAATGTACCTATGAAATGTTATGCCATGATATGCAATGTTTATGCGATGCAATGCAATGTTTTCAAGGACCTTAGGAATTTAAATTTGTTAAACAAGCATGAACAAACATTTATTAGTTCTCCTTTATTCTTTTTTTTAAGTACAAAAGATAGTTCAAAAATAAAAGAACAACAATCTTAAAGCTCTAAGTCTCCCATGGTGCTTCCTCTTGGTGCCAAGGTAGGCTGATGTTCCGCCTCGTGAAGTAGCTTGGTCAACTCTAGTACCTTCTTCTCGCTTGCATAGCATTGAGCTTCAAATGTATCCCTTTTTCTTTTAGTTGAATCCGTGATCTCTTCAAGTCTTCAAAATCAATAGGCATGTCGGGATGGAGAACAAGATAGGATTTGTCACCTATAGCAATGTGTTCCATAATTACCGTAGAACGTGAATGGCATCATGAGGTTTTGATCTCGAGCTCGCTCCCATTTGAGGTAAGGTTCCCAAGGAATGGAGTTTTGGTGCCCCAAAGTCTTGGTATTAGTCTTCTTTACCATGCCCCAAGCGTGTATGAACCTTCGTCGGTAATTCTGGAGATCGTAGCTGTAGTCGAACACAATATCTTGGAGAAGCATATCATGAGGACCATCTCTTCGGGCATAACCAAACTGACGTAGAGCTAAAGAAGGGTTGTAAGTGATACCTCCCTTTATACCAAGGAGTGGTACATTATGGAATTCTCCGCAACGCCCAATGAATGTGAAGGCCTTTTGGGAGAAAATACTCCAACGGATATCTGAATGAGAGAGTGACATTAGTCTTTGAGACCACTTCAATCTTTGCACGTTCTTCAAAACTGATTGAGGAAGGTGCGAAATAAACCACCTGGAAAGTAACGGTATACAACACATGAGAGTTCTTTGTCTTTTAGTAGTACGAGTGTGGAGAGAATGTAAGATGTCTCCAAGTAAAGTAGGCACGGGATTACGAGTGAGGAATATCTTGATGGCGTTGACATCTATGAATTGATCCGAGTTAGGGAATAGAACCAAACCATAGATTAGCAAGGCCACAATGTCTTCAAATGCATGGAAACTCATAGCTTTGAGGAATTCTCGCTTTCTTCATTGGGAACTTGGCAAGTAAACCCTTAACTCAACTTCTTGTTTCCCAATTGGCTTCAATGTCCGAGCGCTTTAGATGTAATGTCGATGCGATGTCTTCGCATCTAGGAACCTTTTCTAAACCGTGAATGGCATTTGGTCAAGAATAGGTTTCCCAAGTAGCTTAGAGAACTCTTCAAGGTAAGAACTAACTAATAACTGGGAATGTAAAGCAATGGTGTTTTGATCAAGAATCGAATAGACGGCATCATATCTTCTTCAAACCGAAGATAACCAAGTCAAGTAGATAACCATGTCTTTTGATGAATCGAGCATGATCGTAAATCAAACCAATTCTTTGAGTTGAGAAGGTATACCCATGAAGTTGATTCGTATAGTCTTTCTAGAAGCCATAATCCCTACAAAACAGCAAAGATAAACCTTAGGTCCTTGAAATAGTTAGAAATGATATGCAATGCGATGATGTCATGATGTCATGTTTAGCAAGCACAAACAATTCACACAATAGCCCTAGGTTTAAGGTTTGCATGAGGTATAGGTGATTACCGTACTAAAAGTTTGAGTTGGTTCATCCTGTCCTATAATAGTAACCGGGTTCTAGGAATCCCATATCGTTGATCTTTCTCGTGGGCATTTATTTCAATACAACTACCAAGTGGTCGACCGAAAATATCCCAAAAGTCTGATCTTAATGAGCGTAGCATCGAGTATCAGCCAACCTTTGTCTGCACCAAAGCTAGCCATCTCACTACATTCTAATGGCTAAGATGGGTCAATTAGGTTCTAAAAGTTGTTAGTGCCGATGACACCACGCAAGCCAAATACTATCCTCAACTTGAAATGAAGAGTATCAGACATCCAAAGTGTCACACTAACGTAGCCATCATGTTGACCGCTTTGATATGCCTAACGGTCGCGACGATCTAATGCTACTTACCTAAAGGAAACCTCGATCCGGTGTAGGATCCCCACAAGTATAATACCCGAGCAACCCTTAAAGATAAAGCAAGCAAGTAAAATAGAAAATAGTAAAAATGATCTAGAAATCCCAAAAGGCATTCTCTCTTTAAGGCGTCTCCCCGGCAGAGTCGCCAGTTCTGTAATACGGTGAACTAACTTTGTGATTTTTGTTTTGCTTTTTATCGCAAATGTTGCGGATAGCAAGAGTCACCACCGACTTTTCTTTTATCCAATTAAGGGAAGGTGAAAAGAACAGGAAAAGACCTTCGTTAGATTCTCAGTAAGGGAGAAGGTTATGAAAATGGAAGGTATTAGCACCCCTTTCCATCCGTAGTTATCTACGGGCTCTTAGTTGCTTCTTGCTCATTTTTAAAAGTGCTTTCTGTGTGTTTGACAAAAATGTTTTGAAAAGGCATTTCTCTTTGACTCTGTAATGATTCATGTAGGAATGTATACAAAGTGTTCTAAATGTTTCGCTTTTTGAAAAGCGCTTGAACTTTGACAAAAGCGTGAGGTGCGAAAAGTATTTTGTTTGAGCAAGCAACTAAAAGTCTTATTACCTACTCGTAATGGTCGCTTTCGTGTTGTTTTACGCCTTTAGAATAGTGCTATCCATACCATTAGTTGGTAGGTAACCCTATCCGCTGGATGTAAGCGGACGCTCAAGGACATTGATGGTCATTAGGTTATGATCAATCAAGCCAAAAGACTTGATCAATCTCGAGAGAATAGCCAAGCCTATTCCCTACCATTGAACCCTTATGGAGATGAGAAGAGGATTGAAATAATTATACATAACAAATAAAATCGACAAAGCCCATATAAGGTGGCCAACCTAAGTATAAATCAATTAAATTACATGTGTACTAGCAAAGTGGGTTGTTCACTATAACGACTAATTGGAACAATTAATCGAAATAGGCTCACTCTAAGAAGGCCTAGGATCAAGCGTATATGTGTGCATGTGGTCATCGCGACGCTCGTAGCTTTGTCGACTTACGGGTTTAAAATGATTCACAATTATTAGTTTAAAAATGATATTTTGGTTTTGTGTAAGTGACAAGAAAAATAAAATAAATGTGAACTAAATTATTACAAGAATTGTTTTTGGGAGAGGGATACATGAATTATAAATGAGGATTAAACGGTAAAATAAGATAGAAAGCGTAAATTAATTACAACGCATCAAGGGATCGGTATACATTTTTCCGAATGGGGATAAAGATAAATTAAAGAGAAACTATAAATTAATTATGTTAAAAGCATACAAACAAACTAAAACGGTGAAACTTAAATATTAATTATTGTATTTTATTTTATTAATTAGAATAGATTATAGGAACTAATTCTAAGAAATTAGTATACTAAGAATGATTATTATAATGTAATTCAATCTATTTACGGAATGAATAGATAAAGTATAATAATAAGAGTAATATGTATATAGTATATATTTACAATACTAAATATAGTAATAAAAATAATATGTATAATTAAATTTACAGTATTAAATATAAAAATAAAAATACTAAGTATATTGTATGTACAATACTAAATATTAAATATAAATAGTAACATGAATATGCTAATGAACAAGAATAAATGCTAATTGAAAGTGATTGTTTCGAATAATCCTTGAATGTCTACATAAACAATAAAATCGTTAGTAGCATAAGTGGTATGAGAATCGAAATGAAATAAAATTAATGTACATGAACAAGTGAAGAAACAAACAATTGATTATAATTCAAGCATTTCGATTTACAAACGAACAAAAATCAAAGAGATTCAAGCTATACTTCAATTTGAGTTCAAAACAAAAGAAATCAATTAAGAAGTAAGTTACAAACAATGAAATTAAAAACCGGACAGCACTTATGCACATGAAATAAAGCTTGAAATCGGATTCGAAATTAATTGATTGAAGCAAATTCGGGAAGCCACAATATATACTTAATAATGCTCAAGAATTCATCTCAAAAAGTGTTCAAAACAAATTAAAATGCAACGATAGAAACAAACGGTTGCCCCATAGTTTCTCGTTAGATTTATTACACGAGTAACGCGGTTTTATCATTAAACCGTCATAGAAATTAATCTTGAATATTATTCAAAGACAAACTACAATTGAAATTAAAATGAAAACAAGATAATATAATGGTTTCTCGGTCAAATCATACGCGAGTAAACGCGACATCGATATCAAATCTTCATCGAAACTACACGAGTATTGCTTCACTCACAATTCCAATTGAAATGAAAGTAGCATAATAATACGGCATCCAAACGGTTTCTCAACTAGATTTGCACGCGAATTAACACGGCATCATCATTTAGCCTTCATCGAAACACTTTGAATTTAAGCTTAAATTGTATTATAATCCAAATCGAACAAAGTGAACAAAGCAACGATAGAAAAACAATCTATTTCAAGAAAGTTTTCGTTGGTTTCCACGCAAATACACGCGGAAACGACAAACCTTCATCGAAACACAACAAATTGACGCAAACTGATATGTTAATATAACCACAAACTCACATTATTCAGGAATCGACAACATAACAGTTAGGCTTGCTATTTCACAAATCTCCACATAAAATCATCTCAGAAAAATTAAACCAGAATGTAACATATTATACTACCAGACAACAATATCATACTAACCAATCAGAATCTAAACAATGTCAAACTATGTTTTTGCAGAAATCAAAAATCAGGAAAAAAACATGATAGTTCAATTGGAAACTCCAGATTCAACCAAAGAAATATTCATACCAGATTGATTCAAATGAACTTACCAAACATGTATGAGTATTTGAAGGAGACTGGGAGTACTAGCAGCAGATTTGCATTCCTCTTGGGCAAAAGCATAGGGTTAATGTTAAGAAGAACAACACCATGAGCGATACTAACACCATCCAAAGAACTTTCCAAGCTCTTGATCATTCCTCACACTAACAACAAATGCCTTGATCGACATTTTCCTCTTGTTGTCACGTGCTGCATTTCCACCAACTCAAGAACCTCAAAGAATAGATATTCAAGAACAAAGAACCAAGTAAATAGGAGCACCGTACCAACAAGTCGAGCATATCTTCCTTTCTTCAAGAAAGGACCAATTCTACCGACTGGAACCAAGACCGCTTTGACATATTCCGTCACGGACTCTTTCTTGGTCCTCATTCTTCCTACCTCCGCCCTTTCTTAGTATGCTTGCTTGCATCCATTGTGATGAGATTTTGTTGAGAATCTCGAATGAAATGATGAATTGAGAAGAGGGATGGTGGTTCAGGTACAGATAGAAGGTGTGAACAGAGGGAGGAAACAGGGAGAGGATACGGTGAAGAGGATTGTTTCGGTGAAAAGGGGTGTGGAAGAAACAGGGGGTTTCAGCGGTGAGGGAGTGAGATAGCGTGGAAGTAAGGGAGAAACAGAGGGTATGGCAGCAGGTACTATGGAATGGGGTTCTGTTTGGTGGTTCATAGAGGAAAGCTATGAGCAGAAGGTGAGGATGAACGGTGAAGGAGAAGAAACGGAAGCTGCAGTGAGGTTGAGGTACGGCGGCTGCGTTATGAGGAGAGACAGATGGGATGTGGAGTGAAGATTGAGTGGTGGATGAACGGGAGTTGAAGGAGCGATGAAAATGGAGTTTGGTAACAGCGAGAGAAACCAGGTTGAAGACGAAGGAATCTCTTTTTGTTTTCTATGATTGTTCCATTTTCTGCATTTCCCTAACCTCACTGTTTTGTTCAATTTTGGCCTCCTTAAACAACAATGCCCTTAAATGCCCTTAATCATAAAATGGGTTAATAAGCCCAATAGGCCAAAAATTAACCTATATGAAAATATTTTTATTTTGATTTTTTTGAAGATAAAATTGGACACCTAAAATTGTCAAAAACGGTAAAAGTTCGTATAATAAATTATCCGAAAAATAAAATGAGTACATTAAAATAAACTACTAATCTCAAAGATTAAAGAAAATTGTTAAATGGTTAAAATCAAAATAAAATGATAATAAAGAATATCCAGCTTTAAAAGCTCACAGCTAAAAACGACTTCAAATATACCAAAAATCGTGGAAAACACATTTTTATGATTTACGCGACACGTAAACTTATAAAACAATGAGTGAAAGATGAAAACTTGAAATATTTTCCTCACGACTTTCGACATTATCGAATTGCTTTTAACAGCTTGTTTATAAAACCGAAATATTAATATCATCGATATATAAATAATTTAAAACGATGCAATAAACAAGGTAAAGATAAAATAAAATGAAGTAAGATAATAGGTATTTTATAACTAAAATGATGCGAATATCGATTTAGACCGACTTTTGATCAGCTTTAAATACAACAAAATGATGCATATGCAATGGATGAATGACTGATTTTTTAGATATAAATACAATGCAAGTATAAAAATAGTGGTAAAATTTGGGTTGCAACAATAACTAATTCTCTTTTTCCATTCCGATCAACACCGTAGATTATAGAGGCAAACTTATTTCTTCTTTTAATTTCAAGTTATTTGATTTATAGATAGAATTTTCTTTTCTAACTCGTTGTATTCTACAATTCCAATTTTATGAACTTTTGAGGGTTCTATAATTTGTTTCAAGTTTTTGATACTTTCCTAGAGTTTTAGACAAACAAGATTCTAGTTAAATATGAGAGAAGTCAAAAATACCTCTTCGAGTCGACTCTATTTGATTAGAATTTGTTATACCCTAAAATTTTCCTCTTATATATCTAGTCAATCCACATCTCCATACTCGAGAATTCCTCAAGGGTTGACCAGATGAACCCACTCCTAAGCAATCAACCCATAATTAGGGTTATGATTTTCTCAAGTCAAGGATGAGTTCCATTGCCTCAAGTGATCATCATAACTCATCTTATGTCTCAAGGATCACCATGCAAGTTTCAAGCCTAATGTACCAAGTTTGCCTGCATAGCTGCTCGATGGTTGAAAATCGCTTGCATTGGACAAAAAATCAATTATGGTCTACATACAATCAAAATCAAGATTTTAGTCAAAATTAAGATTTTGAAGTCACATCCATCATTTGATCAAGGTTTGATCATGATTCATCAAGAAAACTCAAGATTTGATCAAAAGTCAAAGTTTCAAAATTAGGTTTCTTGATAAAAGTCAATAGAACTTTGACCAAGCATAACTTTCACATACTTTATCAAAAACATTTCCACCAAAGCTCATTTTGAAGAGAAGTCAATTTCTACAAATTTGTGTCTCACAAGCTTTGCCCAAAAAAGATTCATTTGGAAGTTATGGATCAAGACATTATAGGTCCTTCTAAAAGTCAATAAAAAGTCATCTTTTTCCAAAGAAGTGTACATGAACATGGAAGCTTCAATGAAGGTGAAACCAAAAGGAGCTCTTATGGGACATCTAAAGATTTCCAAAAAGTCCAATAACACTCCCAAATGATAAAATTTGAACAAGTTAGGGCTTGGGAAAAATCGAAAATTTTGAAGAAGTACATGAAGAAAATATTGACCAAACTTGGAAATATTCCAAATGGGCCTATATTTCTTTGATTCAAACTTGTTTTTAACATTTCCAAGAGCTTCTAAAGCCTATTTGCACTCCATGTATTCATTTATTTTATTGTTTTTGGATTAATTCAATTTAATTCAATTTTAATTAAAATAAAATGCAAAAAATCAAATCAATAAGTGCAAGGCTTAAATCCAAGCTTCGGGTCCAAGCAACTAATAGGTAGTGAAAATTGAAAATACTAGATTGCCAAGAGATTGAATGTGATTGAATCCAAAAAAGTCAATATTTGGTGCAAATTTCCAATTAAATATTTTTCCATTCAAAGCTTGATTCTTGATCAAATTTCTTAACCTAATTCCATCCTCTATATATACACAACAACCTCGGATCACAAAGAACGGTAATTCCTTGCCTCCAAGAACCCTATCAAAATTCAAAAACCGTGCTATTCAAGTAACTTGCATCCGTGGTTTTGGATCGATTCAGCCAAACAAAGCATTCCAACACATTCCTTAATCCTCTCGATTCATTCCGTATATTCTGCACCATCCATACATCCGTAAACGTAAAACACGATCACGGTTTATACACTCTTGTTTCAATTTTGATTTCATTTATTGATGCATATTTAATTGAATTTAACCACATATTTATGTTTGTGATGAAGTTTCAAGTTTTCGGATAGGTTAAGTGGACTCGTAAGTGGTGATGTAGGATCCACCATTGTTAAGGTTTGAGTTTCAAATTAGGGCTTCACGAAATAGCCAAAATTAGACAGAGCCAAGGGCATGGTTGTCTGTGAGATCAAACCCAATGATCCATGCTTTCCTAACAAATTTATGTTATGTATTGTTTGATTTTGAAAAGTTGCAAGGTTATAGTGACACACGAAATCGTCGGTATAGGCTTACCAACGGGGAAGCCGTGGGTAACGTCCGTGGGAAAATTCAAAACAAAGAAGAAGGCCCTGAGCGCGCTATTTCAAATTCTGGATATTTTAAATTTTTGTTTTTTTATTTAATAATTCCGTTTTGTTTACTAAATTGCTCCGCTTTTTCTAATTTATTTTCTTTCTAATATATTTTTTAAAATACACAAAATCAAAAAAAATATTTTTTTTATTTCAGATTTAGGACATGAAAATCTTTATTTTTTTTACATCAAAAATATTTTATTTTTATTTAAATTAAATTAATTGTTTAATTAAACATTAAATTAACTTTTAATTTGTTTTCTACATTAAAATCAATCCAAAAAATTCACAAAAAAATATTTTCTTTCTTTCAATTAAGTTTACTAACCCTAAAACATTTTTACTAACACAAAAACTTTTTTCCTAACGTAAAAACTTTTTTCTAACGTTATTTCTTCTTATTCCGATTTAACCCTTGTCTTGATATTTTTTCCGATTATTGTAATTGTTTCTAAGTTGTAATAGCGTAGATTTATAATTCCTCGCATTTTTCATCATTTTATATCGCTCATGGGATGTAATTGATAAATAGGACATTTACTTTCTGCACCTCTATTATGTAACTTCCCCAAAGCCATGTAATAGCGTAGGACCTTTACTTTTCTGTCTTTACTTTCCCGCAACTATTAATTGTTTAGATGTATGCTAATAGGATTGTATGGAAAGATTAATCAATCAATCTTAGATAACCCTAATCAAAGATGTAATATCTGAATTGAACACACTTCTCACACTTGCACCCCTTAGGTATCCTCTTTGTTGCCTTCGGATAAACATGGTCATGTCCTCGAATGTAGGGGTACCATTAGCAAAAATGCTTACAAATAACATCATTATAGTCCCTTCGATATAAAGATCATAGTCCCTCGATGACCTCGATGTTGCCTATGAATATATGATCTCGTCCCTCGATTGTTCCATACGAACAAGTGATGATCATCCCTATGAAATTTCTAAGGTATCCTTACAATGTTTCCTTCTATGACCACACGATGACCCTACAATTGTCCCTTCACATCCAACAAATAGAGTTACCTACCAACTAATGGTATGGATAGCTATCCTAATGGATAATGAAAATAACAAGAACGACCCTTCCCGAGTAGGTAATAAAGACTTTTAATTGCTTGCTCTAATCAAAATGCTTTTCACACCTCACACTCTCTTCAAAAATGTTTTCCAACAAACACTTTGTATACATTCCAACGAGAATCATTACAAAGTTACGCTTTTTCCAAACAAACATTTCCAAACACTTCAGATACATTTTTGAGGACCGATACAAGAATCATTACGAAGTCAAAGAGAAATACTTTTCAAATACTTTTCAAAATACTTTTCAAATCACACAAACACAGTAAAGAAAGTTTTCAAAAAGCTAGTTACAATTAAGAGCTCAGAGATAATTACGGATGGAAAGGGTGCTAACACCTTCCCTTTTCATAATTACCTCCCGTACTCAAAATCGATAAAAGGTTTTTTCGTTCTTTTCACCTTTCCTTTATTGGATAAAAGTAAAGTCAATGGAAAATCTTGCTACCCGTAACATTTGCAATAAAATACAAAACAAACAAGTCGCTTGTTCCACCGTGTTATAGAATTGGCGACTGCCAAGGACCACACCCAAAGAGAGGTTACCTTAGGGCTATAGATCACTTTATTGATTTCTATTTGCTTTGTATGCTTTATTTTTAAGGGTTGTTTGGGTATTATATATGTGGGGGATCCTACACCCGGTTCCAGGTTTCCTTAGGTAAGTAGCAATAGATCATTTGGTCCTCCAGAGACCGAAATCATAAAGTGATGGCTACGTTAGTGTGACACTTTGATGTCCCGATGTTCCTCATGTTCATTGAGGAAATATTTGGCATCCGTGGTGCTTTTAGAACCCTAATTGACCCATCTTAGCCATTAGAAGATAGTGAGATATTCGGCAAAGGCAAACCGAGGTTGGTGGATACTGATGCTATGCTTGTGATTCGATTTTCGGATGTTTCACGACCATTTGGTAGTTGTATTGAAATAAATCTCGAGAAAGATATGTGATATGAGATTCCTAGAACCTAGTTACTATTATAGATGTGTTGAACCAACGTAAACTCGTAGTAGACACTTGTGCCTCATGCAAGCCTTAAACCTAGGGTGATTGTGTGAATTGTTTGTGCTTTCTAGTTAAACATGACATCATGACATTATAACATCATATCATTTATAAACATCTCAAGGATCTCGGTTTACCTTTTTCTTTGTTATAGGTTTATGGCTTCTAGGAAGACCGTCCGAATCAACTTTGTGGGTATACCTTCTCAACTCAAGGAATTAGTCTCAAAAGTTCCCGATCAATCTCAGCTCATTAAGAGGCATGGTTATCTACTCAACCGAGTTGTTCTCGATTTTAAAGAAGATGTGATGAGTGTCATATTCCAGCTTTGATCCGAAACATCAACGCTTTATCTTCCTAGATTATCGCTTGGTACCTACAATGGAAGAATTTCTAAGCTACTTAGGATACCCATTCTTGATCAAATACTTTCACCGTTCGTAAAAGTTCCGAGATTTGAAGACATTGCAGCAGCCTTACATCTAAAGCGATCGTGCATCAAGATAATTGGGAAACAAGAAGTGGAGTTAAGGGTCCGCTTTCTAAGTTTCGATAAAGAAGGCTCGAGAATTCTTAAAGGCTATGAGTTGCCACGCTTTTGAAGACATTTTGGCTTTGCTAATCTATGGGTTGGTATTATTTCTTAATCCGAATCAATTCATAGACATGAACTCCATCAAGATATTCCTCGCCATAACCCCTGCCTACCTTACTCGGAGATATTCTCGCATTTTCTCCACACTGCATCGTGAAAAGAGAAGGGACTCTCATGTGTTGCATACCGTTATTATCCAAGTGACTTATTTCTCACCTTCCTTGATCAGTAATGAAGAATGAACAAGGTTTGAAATGGTCTCAGAGGTTGATGTCACTGCCTCATTTAGAAATTGCTGGTGCCTCTACTCTCAAAAAGACTTCACTTTCATTGAGTGTTGTGGATAATTCCCTAATGTACCACTACTTGGAATAAGGGAGGTATCACTTACAACCCTTCTCTAGCGCTACGACAATTTGGTTATGCTCGAAGAAATGGTCCTCATGATATACTTATCCAAGGCATTGTGTTTGACTACGACAGCGATCTCCAAGGTTACCGTCGAAGATCTGTGCACACTTGGGGCATGGTAAAGAAAACTGATACCAAGACCTTGGGACATAAAATTTCCATTCCTTGGGAACCTTACCTCAAATGGGTGCAAGCTTGCGCTCAAAACCTCATGATGCCATATTTTGCCATTCTACAAATAATTATGGAACCTGTTGCTGAAGGCGGTGAATCTTATACCATTCTCCATCCAAACATGTCTATTGATTTTGAAGAATTGAAGAGATCCTGAATTCAACTTAAAGAAGAAAGGGATACATTCGAAGCTCAATGCTACGTAAGTTAGAAAATAGTATTAGAGTCAAGAAGCAACTTCACGAGGAACAGAATTAAGACTTACGTCAACACAAAGAGGAAGCGTCCATAGGAGGCCTAAGCACTTGGAAATTTATTTTTGTACTTGAACTTTCTTTTTGTATTTCTAATCAGACTAATAAAAAGTTTGTTCTTGCTTGTTTACCAAATTTAAATTCCTAAGGTCCTTGAAAACATTGCATTGCATAACATTGCACATCATAGCATATCATTTCATAACAGGTACTCCGAAGACCGATTTTCTTATTCTCTCGCTGTTTATTTCACCAGGAATAGCTCTCGAACAAACTGTCAAAGATCTCTAGGATTAGAACGCTCAGTTCCAAGGGATGTTCACCAACTTGGCCCAAGGACAGAAAGATCTGAAAGAGCTCATCATCAAGAAGAAAAAGAAGAATACCATTGGTATTCTCAACATGGGGGAAAGGTACAAAGGTTTGGTCAAAGTAGTCAGGAAACTTGAATTCTAAGAAAAGAGCAAAGAAATCAAGGAAGTGACAAAGCCAATGAAGGAAGCCATCATAGGTCTAAATAAGAAGAGGAAGAAGACTATATGAGCGAGCAGCCTCCTAACAACGAGAAGTATAGGCAACTTGAAGACCGTCTCAATGCTATGGAAAATCTAAAATGTCGAATCGAATTTTGATGATTTAAGCCGTTCCCGGGTGGCAAATTCAAAGTTCCTACTTTTTCTAAGTATGATGGCATTTTGTCTCAAGCTTCATCCAAGTCCTATGTTCGTAAGATTTAACCCTACACTATGTGAAGTGTGGATTTTCAAGTGTGAGATCACGCTAGAATGGTATTATCACCAGAGAATACTCACATTGCACTGGAATAAGTTGGCGATGCTTTCTACAAACAATACTAGTATAATGCTAACTTGGCATCAACCCGTATGCAACTACAGATTATGTCTATGGGCCGTGACAAGAAATTCAAAGAGTACTTAAATGGAGAGATCTAGCAGAAGAATCTAGCCACCCTTGTCTAGTAGGGAGTTGGTTGACATGTTCATGGAATGTTGACAGCCCATTCTTCAATCATCCGATTGGAAACTTTTAGCCGGATTCATCGAGTTGATATTGACAGAAAACATGTTGAAGTTGGAATCAAGAGTGGAAACATCAAGTCGAAATATCTTCAAATGTTGCAAGAGATATTTTGTGGAAGAAAGAAGTCAATGTTGTGTATGGTCAAAATAACCTTGACAAAGGTGATCGCCATCAATATGTAGGGTAATCATGATCTCAAATACCACATGAGTGCAACCTCAACAAGACAACACGCGAGGCGTAACGCACTAAGAAGACATTTACTTAAGATCAACATGTCGTTGTCTCAAGCATTACAACACATGTTGAAAGTGAGCTATTTTTGAGGGATCCTCCTCAAGATGTCAACACTTCTTCTCCGGTACAATCCTAATACATGGTGCGCATACCACCTAATAGCCAGGCACGACACCAACAACTATTGGGCCCTCAAGAAGAATATCTAAGACATGATTGAAGCCCGGAAATTGAATACCCTCCTATCAAAACTCGAATGTGATCAACGCACCTATGCCCGATCATGGAAGGAGTACCAACGCCATTGATAACGACTCATATTTTGTTGTGAATGAGTTGACTACCCTCGTTAGAACATAGTTTGGTTCTAGTCATATCTTAGAGTTTTGATGATAACAAGTGGAATAAATATTGTATAATATATATGATACTCTGATGTATATTGTTTTAATTTCAGATGATGTTCTGACTCAAGCATTGAATAATATAGAGACATCAAAATTATGCTGGCTAAAACAAGAAGTAGAAGTTATAATGAGAATAGAACTTCTGGTCACGTACGCTAGAAGAAACTTTTGATAGAAGCATGCAAGCGCAAACCTCTGAATGAAGCACCAAAAGAATGTTATGATTAGAAGATGTTTTAACAAGGCTTACAGAAGATTATGATCTATGTGTATGTCATCTTCTAAGACAAGGTCTGCTATAATAACGTTACCCTACTAAGCTAAAACGGATGAAGTACTTGAGTGGCTCAACATTCTATGTTCATTGGATAAACAAAACACGTGAAACAAAACTATATTAATTACGCTTTCTAGTATCCAAGACACACAAGAGTTTCAACGAAAAGATGCTTAGAAGCTCTATAAATAGTGCTCAATTCAAAGAAGAAAATAACAATCATTCTTAGAAAACTTACACTGCTGAATTTAGAATTATCATCTTGTAAAGTTTATTTCTAAGTTCTTGAGCTAAATTACTTGTGTAAAAATCACTTTCAGTGATAAATATTTTTAGAAGCAATTGTAAACAGGGCAAGGATTAGTTGAGTCTTAGACGTGTTAGTCACTTGCAGTTCGCTTGTGCATTGTTGTTAGTCACAAAAATTGGTTGTGCAGTTGTAATCTTTTGATTATAGTGGATTAAGTCCTCGTTTGAGAGAGGCGAAATCACCTCGACGGGTGGACCAGAGTAGTTTGAGTTTCAAACGAACTAGGCTAAAAATCCTTGTGTGTTTAGTCTCGTTGTTAGTTAAAAGAAATATTTAAAAGGGAAAAACTTATGCAAACCCCCCCCCCTTCTAAGTGTTTTCTAAGCCTTCAATTGGCATCAGAGCGCTTGGTTCTGGGTGCCAACACTTAACAGTGTCAGATAAAGATCCAGAAGGAAAACAGAAATGGCAACAGATCATTACAACAATAACACTAAACCTCATATGTTTTATGTAAAGGATTTTGAATGTTGGAAGGATAGATTGGAATGCTTTATTTCAGGCTATGATCTTGATTTGGCACATGATATCTTTGAGTCACCAAATGTCACATGAAGGAAATGCTCAAGTTAAGGAAACTAAAGCTCTGGTACTTATCCATAAGTATGAGGCATTCAAGATGGAGGAAAATGAATCTATTGAGGAAATATTCTCAAGGTTTCGAACCTTAATTGTTCCCATACTCATAATTGATAAAAGGTATTTCATGTTCTTTTCATCTTTCCTTTATTGGATAAAATAAAAGTTGGTGGAGACTTGCTATCCTCAACATTTGTGATAAAACACAAAACAAACAAGTTAGTTATCCCACCGTGTTACAAAGTTCTTCAGAAGTGTTGGCCATGAGTGCCAGATTTGTATGATTATCTTCTAACTCGAAATTCTATGAGTCTGAATCATCTCATGTTTCCATGAGACCCTTCCTATTGCTTTTGAATTAATTCTTCTTAAAAATATCTCTTTGTAATTTTCTTTGTTTAATCGACAAGTGTTTCTTGTGTCTGTGTTCATTCCATTCATAGCAAGTTACTTCTTTGTTGCTTTTTATTCTAGATAATGAATTTGGATGGTCATCATGTTTTCTCAATCTTCGATATTTATTTTTCTTTTCCTCTAAATTTGTTTGATTCTTCTAGATATTAGAGAGAGTTCACTCTCATTATTAGAGTCCTCATCATTTGACTCTTTTGTAACTTCTTCTTCAGCTTGGAGTGCCTTGTTCTTAGATGGTTTTGTTCTTTCTCATCTGGATTTGAGTGCAATTGTTTTACCTCGCTCCTGAGACCCATCTTCTTCCAGCTCTATTTCCTGGCTTCTAAGGGAGATGATTAATTCTTTAGGACTGATATTATCCAGATCCTTAGCAAGTTATAGAGTTGTGACCATAGGTTCCATTTCTTTGGAAGGCTTCTAACAATTTTCTTAGCATTATCAGATGTTGTGTATCCCTTGTTCAGAACCTTCAATCCAGCCTACAAGAGTCTCGAAACTGAGAGCATGATTTCTATTTTTTTATCATCTTCCATCTTGAAGGCTTCATACTTCTGGATTAACTCCAAGGCCTTTGTTTCTTTTACTTTTGAATTCCCTTCGTGCGTAATTTTGAGGGAATAAAAAATGTCCTTTGATGTTTCTCTATTTATGATCTTCTCATATTCATTGTATGATATAGCGCTTAGTAGAATGGTTCTGGCTTTGTGGTGATTCTTAAACATTTACTTCTGATCATCTTTCATTTCACTTCTAGGAATAGGATTTCCTTCATCTGTCATTGGTGGTGTGTACCCATCTATGACAAGATCCCAGAGATCGATATCATAGCTCAGGATGAAGCTTTCTAGCCTATCTTTCCAATAGTCAAATCTTTCACCATCAAAAACTGGTGGTTTTGCATTATAACTATCCTTCTCATTTGTGCTAGTAGATGCCATTAAAAAAATTCTCTATTTCCATGAATCTCTTTACACGGTTAAGTATTTGATTTAAAAATCAATAACAGAGCCTAAGCTCTGATACCAATTGAAGGTAGAGAAAATAGAAGAAAGGGGGTTTGAATTGTGTTTTTGTAAATAAATAAAAAGTTTTCTAACTAGCACACAATAAAATTAAAATGAAAATAAATAAGGATAACACAGTTATTTTTATACAAGTTCACCTTAAACTAAGGTTACCTCTTGTCCACCCACCAGGGTGATTTTTCCTTAGAAAAGGACTTAATTCACTAATCTCAAAAGATTACAACCTCTAAGAGTATAGAAAGACCTCTTAGCCCTCTCAAGTATACAGACTACAAAGTCACTTAAGGAAATCTACAAAATTTCAAGCAGTACACTATTTTTTTGTTTACAAAAGTATGCTTCTATAAAGCATATAAACACTCTAACATATTGTAAAAATAATTACACTTTTTGAACAACAACTCAGTGTAACTAACATACCCCTTTTTGTTGGAGATATGTATGCATGTATAGGAATGTTAGAGTTGTTTGTTGTCTCTAATCAAATAGTGTAGTGATCATTTTATAGACTTATGTAAATATTACCATTTGATCAAGCATTTAATGTAGATATATGTTTCCAATGCAAATCTCTCTCAAAGACTGTGATGATTAATGTGTGGAGGCGCAGTAAACTACTTTGCTTAATTTCGATATACTTTCTGTTAATTTAACCTTGTTGTGTCTTCTTGTTAGATATCATTGATCAAAAATATCAATAAGCAATAGTGTTACTCTTTGATAGAGTTTGAACTTCGTTTCTCTAGTTATACTTCTTTACTTCTGATCTCTGATCATCTTTGGTCATATTATGTCTATAAGATTTGCCTGCATGCTACAATACTTGGCACACATATAATTTTACATTTATTTTCGTTATCATCAAAATAAAGAATTTATTAGAAGCTTTCTTGACTAACAATTATATCATCTATTATCTACGGTTTCCCTGTGTCTATCATTGTGTTTATCATAGCTTAAGCCATTGAGTGTCCTCAGAAGAGCATCACCATCAGTCATGATTCCATTAGATGCACTCCTGATGCTAAAATGGTTTCTCTCTTTAATCCTCACTCTGTTTTTAAACCCACGAACCCAGAAAAACTTCGGCCTGTAGCAAAAGGTTAGCTTCATTTCATCTTGTCAAACCTTCGTCCTCGAGGTGTCAACAAACACTTTCTATTTCCTAATGACAAGCTCATAATTATGTTCTTGATAAATTGCACCTAGTGAAATCTTCCTCAAGTCATTTTTAATTATCTAAAAGACTCCATCATCATCTCAAGAGATATGAAAAAATCTTTCATTCCTTGTGGAAGATTTATTTTAGAAGTTCTCTTCTAGGCGAAGATTGTGGATATTATTTGTAGGATCCGTGTTGGTCCTGTTATTGTTGTAAAATATGCTGACTATGATTGCTTTGATGAACAGCGGTTCAAATAAGTATTATTTTGTTGTGTATGTCTGATGTTAATTGTCTTTTTTAGTGTTATTTTCTAGTTCATGTCTTGTATTTTCTTGTTGTTATATGTTCTGATTATTATGATTTGTTTGTATTCTATATGTTTCTAATGAAATCAAGTTTTTGATTATGCTTAATTTTAACTTAACTTTTTGATTATGACCAAATTGGGAGAAAGAGTAATGTTTTTGATTAATAACAATTCCCTAAGCCCTATGATTTACATGACATTCTAACATGATATAATTATCAAGTTACTTAGAATGTGCATGACTGATATAAGAACATTGCGAATGAAACATTATATTCACTCTAATATATCAAGTTCTGATAAAGAGCGACCATTTCTTCTAATGTTCTAAGAAAGCATGAATAATCTGATAAGCGTAAAGGGTAAATCAATAATGTTGATCAGATTGAGAAAGCATAACATTGCTCCTAAACTCTGAAAGATCATAAGTTTATGATTCAGGGGGGATTATTTATCCTAGGGGGAGTTTACAATACAAGGGGAGTTTTCCAAACTTTGACTTTAATTTTTTATGATTTAACCATGTAAAATTGTTCCATCAAAATACTTGGTTTTGTCATCATCAAAAAGGGGGAGATTGTTATAATAAGATTTGAATTTGTTGTGTTCAATCTATGGGTTTTGATGATAACAAGCATATATTTTATGAGAAATTTTTTTAGTACTAATGGTTTTATTTAGTGTGTAGATACATTATTAGAATTTCGATAGTCTTGATCATGATATCATCATAATCACTTTACCACCGTAAGAATAACCATTGAGTTTTGTTTCTAATGTAACATCAATAGATCTATGGAATGTTGAATGTTCAATAAGAAAATAACTTAAATGAATGTTCAACAAGAAAAGAACTTAAATGAATGTACAAGAAGAAAGAATTTATGATAAGTTATTGCTTCAATATCATAAATCAAAGGATACAAGAAACAAGCTTCAAATGCCAAGATCACAAGTCAAGACGGTTCATTAGAAGACTTTTTGCTTATGATTCTAAAGACAAAGTCAAGATTCTAAACATATATAGAGAAAGATACTACTACAAGATCAAAAGTCAATATTTGTTCATCAGAAGTGTTTTTGCTCACATTTATGAAGAAGTCAAGATTCTGAAGACTTGAAGAATTCATGGAATACGCACCTTCATTCAACATAAAAAATATTACATCAGAATAAATGATCAAAGAAATAAAGATCTTATGGACTCACATCTAATCATTATCATAAAGTTCATCAGAAGATAAGATCAAGGGATGGTATCTTCTCAAGCCTGTTTACTCAACAAAAGTAATAGTCATCACAAGACTACTATCATCAGAAGTATCACTCCACTCAACAGAAGAAATATTATGACCATTTCTAATTAAACATTAGTTATTCTGAGTAATGTTGAATGTTCATCAGAAAAGGAATCAATCCAAAGATCAAGAGATGAAAAAGAAACTCAACATCAAAATTAGATGTACTGATATAAGTCGTTGCTTCAGAAATCAGGCATCAGATATGCAGCACAGAAAGCTAATTCTCAAGGAATCAATACAAGTTCAAGATGAAGTAGATCAAAAGAGATTTCACTCAAAGAAGTTGTTCATTAGATAATGCTGGTGCTTGTATTCTGAACACAATGTTCAAACATCTGAAAGACTATGGCTCTACAACAAAGAAGAATCTTCAGAATCATTATCAGAACCAATCCAGCAAAATGAAAAGAATAAAAGCTCAAGAATTCAAAGACTTGATAATAAAATAGGTTGCTATAATAATATATGATTTCAAGGTCTATCATTAACAAAGCTTTTGATATCATTAGAAAAACTTTCACGATCAACTACAAGAATTATTTCTTAGATAGTCTATTGTCAATCATTTTGAAAACTAGAAATCACTTTTGAAAGTATATGAAACAAAACATCTTCTTAACATAATCTTTATCTCTCAGATCATAAAATAAATATGCGTTCAAGAGTAGTTCTAGATCAGAAGAAAAGCTTTGTGTTTCAGATTGACTATTGCGCATAATTCTGAAGACAAGATTTGGTTCTGACCACTCTGGTGTTCCTGTGCTACAACAACAAAGTAGTTTCTAAACTACTCATCAGTTAGTCATCAGAATAACGAATACTAGTGATTAATCTCTTCCAAGCTTATTACTTCAGAATCAGAAGTTCATCATCAGAAGATAAAGATCAAGAAGCATAGTCAAGAAGAATACAATACACCATGAATTCCACTATCATGTTATTGGTTATACTATTCATAGAATTTGTTCTCCCACAATCGTACGCTATCTACTGCAAGCAACATGTATAGGAAAGTGACGTTTCATACTATATAAGAAGAATCAAGCTTCAAATTCAAATTGACAAACATTCCACTATCTCAAGATGTAAAAGATACAGAGTTGCTGTTTATGATGAACACAACTGTAGCTGTGAAAATCTTCAAGACTAAGCCATTGGATTTACTTAACTCGTAATTAGTGAAATTCGCCACCAGGCTTTATTGTTTCCAAAGGAATGGAAAAAGAATGAGTAAAACCCAAAGAAGCTTTTAAACTAAAAAAAATAATAAACTAAGGTCTAGGTACGGTGGTTAGTTATGTAAACGGAGGTTATTAGCACCCTAAGAATCATGGATT
Organism: Vicia sativa; assembly: GCA_021764765.1. Classification (NCBI taxonomy): domain Eukaryota; kingdom Viridiplantae; phylum Streptophyta; class Magnoliopsida; order Fabales; family Fabaceae; genus Vicia; species Vicia sativa. The sequence goes on along the minus strand of CM038793.1, from coordinate 166,197,955 downwards.
CGCAGAACCTCTTTGAAAACTTGTATATCTCTATAAAAAATATTTGTGTAAAATAGATGGTAGAGATGAGAAAAGAAGTATTTTTTTTACAATTTTTGATTTGATAGAACTTCCAATGAGTTCTAGGCCTACATACCAACAACGTGCAATGTTGAAATCAAAACCCATGTAGTTAGGATAAAAAAGACTGAAGTTTGTGTATTGGTTGATTTTAAAAAGAAGAAACATCTCGTCATATCTGAGTTTAAGGGTCTTAGAATGTATTTAGAACATTGTTGGAAAAGGTATATATAATGCTTTAAAAATAAGTTTTTACATGAAAAACAAGCCTATATGTCGACACCTATCATGTATGATTCAACATATATGGATCAATAATAAAGCATGTAGCCTCTGTAACTATGTGTTGGCACATCCATCGTTTCAGATCGACACATACTAAAAATTTGGATTTATGTGTCGATACATACAAATTTCAAGTTGACACATGTACCTCATATTTAAGGTTTATATCTTATGTTTCTTTGTTTCGAAACGTGATCTTGAACAAGTCGGCACATGTCATTAAATGTGTCAACACATGACTTATATGTATCGACACATACTGTTGTTTTTCGCAAAAATTGCATTTCTTTTCAAATTCTATGTCTCTCTTTTTCCTCCAACTTACACACATATAAATACTTCATACATACATCATTTTCAACTTGATAAAACTATAAACACATAATAAAATTGCTCATCATCTTAAACATCTCATTTATTCATACACACAAAAATATTACACATAATCATTCTTTGTTTAGGTGTCATCTAGACTTGTATTGATAACGTTTAATTTAGGTTGGTGTAACTTATGTTTGGGTTGAGAGTTTTTGGGGGTTTCATTGGTAAAAACCTTAGGGTTTGACATTCAATATCATAGTGTTGATATAGGGGTTTATATGAGATTTCACAAATATTGGGTTCTATCATGAAAGCTTTGAAGAACGGGGTTCTTGCAAATGAGTAACATGGGACGTTGAATCTTTGGAAATCTTAGGACACGATAATATGCAATTGGATTCGATCGAGTGAAAGCTTTTAAGAACGGGGATTCTTGCTAAAAAATAGAGTCAAATGCTTAATCAATTAGTGTTAACATGATACTTGGTCGAGCTCAAGATCAAGGGAAGAAAAAGGGTTATAATCAACATTAAATATTGGGTTTGTAGTATTGAATAGCTAAATTTCTCTTGTAATCAACTTTTTGCAAAGTAAGAATTTGATATCTCAATTCCAAACAGAATTAGGGGCATATGTATCCATAGCGAGGACGATTAGTGAACTTCCTAAATAAATCATTGTGTCCTCTCTCTTTCTCTCTCAGTTACTTCTATATACATTCAAAGCAAATTATTAAATTCATTGAGTGCGTAATCGATGCATATAGACCAATTCTTTGACAGATATATTTGAAATTGCTTTGTTGATTTCATTACAATCAATTAGATTGTAAGTGGTATTTTATATAAACAATGTTCAAAGGAAAATCTGAAAAAATCGATTGCACACCAAGTGTTCGATAATTTGCTAGTTTTCGTTTTATCAATAATTTCATTTGAAATAAGTTTACATAGTGTTCATAATAAAATGATTAATGAGAATCTATTGTATTAATAGCTTATGATTGTTTGCAATCCATTTGGTTTCAAACACATATCTGAGTTTCTAATAGTCGACTATGTTTAAATGACTTATTTGATCTAGGCTAAAACTTCTGCTTGCCATAGTTTTTCATTCATTTTTTAAAACAAAGTTTTAAAAGGTAATTTTTACTTTGGGGATCTATTCACCCCCTACGTATGTTTTTCGTTCTCTAACACCTTTGAAAAGTGGAACTCATGATAAATGTAGTTGAAAATAGAAGGATAGACATATTCACTAGATTAGTCACTTTAGGCTTAAAGATTTACAACCATGAGGGAACTAAGAAGTTATACAAGAGGCGCATTAATTTTATTATAAAACTTAGAGATTTATTTCTTAACTTAATGCATATGCTTTGATATTGTAGTCTTGTAGACATACACCACTAGATCAATTTTTGACCTCATCTATCATGATAGATCTCATCATTCATACACAAAAGATGAAATCCATTAAATTAATCATTGTCCAACATGCCTATCACTGTTGATTTAACTTCTTTATTGTTACTCATTAGTGCTCAATATGAATCTATGACAACCTCAATCATTATTATTATCATTTTTTTCTCGTGACTATTCATAAAGTTATATCTTGAAAATTAATTTAAATTAATACAATTTATGTGGAATGGAATTCTTACTTGGTTACTTGATTCTAAAATCCAAAGTCCAGCACTCATGCAACCAACCAAAATATACACAAAAGTGTGTAAACACCAAAACTCCATTACATAAAACTCAAACCAAAAGTTAGTACCTATATTTATATAAGCCTAAACATGCTGACCATTTCTATTTGTTCCATTTGTTTCAATTAGAAAAGGCTTATTAAGTTAGAATAATATATTTAAATGAGTTGGTGTTTGTATCCTTACTTAGAACTACTTCAAAATGTTTCAGAAATATTTTCTACAATTTTTTGGAAATTTCTTTACCAGCAACTGGTTTTCTCCCACTTCCTTGAAAAATAAAAAATATCATTTACGAATTCACCTTCTAAGATATTTCGTAAGTGTACTTACGAATTCACCTTAATTTGTACGTTTTATTCTTTTAAACATTGAATTTTTTTTAAAAAAGGTGAATTTGTAAGTGCACTTACGAAATACCCTGAAAGGTGAATTCGTAAGTGCACTACAAAACTTTTCCTAATGTGTTTAAAGATATTTAAAACTACAATGATTTTCAATATATGTCGCATTATATTTTCATTTTCAGAAATTCAAATAAGTCGCATTCGATTTTCACAAACCAACTAATATATTACTATGTAATGAGATTAAATTGTCACAAATATCAAATTACATAAATTGTTCTGAAAGTAAGCACGATCAAATTATTACAAAATTAAAGAACAAAACATAAGACTATTGAGTATGGCTAATCATAATCCCCCGCGTCCTCCTTTGCCTGTGGTACTCCACTGCACCGTCTGCCTCAATGACGATCCTCTCCATCACGGAAACCGCTTGGGGACCGCCTGCATCAATAATCCTTGCATCCAACGCCTCCCATCCAAGTTGGCAGATACGCTGACAGATGGGCACTAGATTAATCGCATGGTCATCCCAGGCCTGCTCGTTCTCTAGGAGCTCCTCATGTGCTGGCCTCGGTGGACGTCCAGGAGCATCCGATGTCATGATAGAGTGTGATACTCTAAAGAACCATGTCACGTAACCCTCTATACATTGCCACATCTAGGATGCCCGCATCATCCGATACTCCTCTGGCACCACATGATTCTCTCAATCCTGGAAGACGACATCGAGCTCCGACCGTGTGTCATACCCCAAAATTTGCCCTCCATATTCTCAAGATATTTCATACATCCCTACTCAAGGATTCCTCAAGGGTTGATCAGACAAACCCTCTCCTAGACAATCAACCCAAACTAGGGTTTGGCTATTCTCGTATCCGTATGGACTTCCAACATCTCCAATGGTCATCATGCCTCCTCATATGCTTCAAAGATTCTCCATATCAAGTTTCAAGCCTCAGAAGTCAAGTTTCCTCAGACAATTGCTCAGATGGTTGAAAATCAGTTGTATTGGGCAAAAAGTCAACTATAGTCAACAAAAAGTCAACATTTTGTTTTGAAGATATATTGAGCATGGTAACTCCAATTGAGATGAAACCAAAGAGGTTGGTTATAGGACTCTTAGAGCTTTTCAAAAATTCCAAGAACACTACAAAATGTGGAAAATTGAGCAAAATACACCTTGTGCAAGTTGGGCAATTTTGAAGAAGTGCACAAAGAGAAATGCTTCTAAAAATAAAATTTTTTGCAAATGGGCTTACTTTTTCTTCATCCAAACTTGTTCCTTATGCAATTAGGAATATCCAAGCCCAATGCCACGAATTTTTATTTTATTTTTCTATTTAATTTGGAAGTTATTCATTTAAATACAAATTAAATTCAAAAATAAGGTATAAAATCAAAATTAATTGCAAAATTGATTTTTCTCTCATCCTTGAGATCCAAGCAACCCAAGAAAGCTGGCAAATTTCGAAATTTGATTTGAATTGGCAAGGAATTGGTGAAATTTGATCAAAAAAGATAAGATTTGATTTTGTACCAAATCAAATAATCTTTGCATTGATTGATGATTATTTCTTCCTCAAATCAGCTCAAATTCCATCCAATATAAATATACAAGGCATAGCACATGAATTAGAATAAAATTGCTTGGAGAAACCCTAACCTAACTCAAAAAAGCCGTGTATTACAAGTCACTTGCAGCCACAGTTCTAGCCTGTTTCAATCAATTTTGAGCATTCCATCGTGTTCCTTGGGTTGTTTAGAATCGATCTAGACCTTTACAAGTTGCAAAACCATCAAGAATCACGAAATCCGAATTTGGTTTGTTCATATATTTTTCAAAATCGAATTCTGTTTATCATGCACTTTTAACATGTTTTGATGTTTGATTTGTGTTTAGTTTGAAGTTTGCAAGCTATCTAGACAATCGAATTGCATTTCCATGGCCTGAATCGAAATATGCCATTGTTAGGGTTTTCTGAACCGAATTAGGGCTTCCTTAAAACGGAAAAATTGGACCAAAAGACCACCACCATCGTGTTTAGAATGTGATTTCCAATTGATTCATGTACGCACAATTCATTTATATTATGTATATGAGATTTTAGAAATTACAGGGGCCTTAGCGTCAAGAAAGACCGACGCAAAATTCAAACGAGAACGATGAAGTTCTTGGCGCGTGATTTGGTGCAATCGTGGAGTGCCACTTGCTTACAATCCGTCGCCTGCTTCCATGACACGCGCACTCCATTTCGCTTGGTCAAGGCGTGGGGATGTAAAGCCAAGGTCACCGGTTCGATTCCTGCAAGGACCATTTATTTTTGCTTTTTTACAAACTAACATGTTTTTTTATATTTTCATATTTTCTGTTTGATATTTTCCATGCATTTTATTTTAGCTTTAAATATTTTTATCATGCATTTAAAAACACCAAAAAATATTTTTATTTTTTGCATTATTTTCAGAAAATGTTTATCTAATTTATAAAATTAAAAATATTATTTTTGCATGCATATTTAATTTAATTGTTAATTTATCATTTAAATCACCTTTAATTGATTTTTAATTATTAAATTAACTCCAAAAAATCCCAAAAAATTATTTTAGCATATTAATGTTATTTCCAGCATGAAACATTTTTCTCATTCAAAAATTATTATTTTTACTAACATTTTCCTCTTATTTGATTTCCTCGTATTTCCAATTTTTCATCTTTTCAAAAGTTATTCCGCTTTGATTTTTTTTATCGCTTTCTTTTCATATTTTGTAATTGCCTATGGATGTAATAGTTTAATTAGGACTTTTATTTTCCGATTTTGAATTATGTATCTCGCCCCAAAGCCATGTAATAGCGTAGGGTTTATCTTTCCGCACTTTTACTTTCCGCATTTAATTTCCGCACCTATAAACGCTAGTAATTAGGTGTGTATGGCAAGACTAAAATTGGACATAGATCTCTCATAATTTTCAAAGATAACATATCTGAATTGACACACTCTTTCACACATGCACCCTTTAGGGTAATTCTCTCGTTGCCTTTACGAATACAAATGGTCATGTCCTCGAACGTAGAGGTATTCTAGCACCGCTGCTTCAAAACAAATCATCATAGTCCTTCGATACAAAGATCATAGACCCACGCCGCCACGAATACATGATCTTGACCCTCGATTGTCGCCTACGAAAAATGATGATAGTCCCTTCGAATGTGCTACGATACTTCCTACAAGTTGCCTTCTATGACCATACGATGTCCCTTCGAATGTCCCGCTTACATCCAACGAATAGGGCTACCTACCAACTAATGGTATGGATAGCACTATTCTAAAGGAACGTAAAACAACACGAAAACGACCAATTCTGAGTAGGTAATAAGACTTTTAGTTGCTTGCTCTATCAAAATACTTTTCACACCTCACACTTTTGTCAAAGTTCAAACTCTTTTCAAAACGAAACATTTCCGAACACGTTGTATACATTCCTACATGAATCATTACAAAGTCAAAGCGAAATGCCTTTTTCAAAACATTTTTGTCAAACACACAGAAAGAACAATTTTAAAGTGATCTAAGAGCAACTAAGAGCCCGTAGATAACTACGGATGAAAAGGGGTGCTAATACCTTCCTTTTTCATAACCTTCTCCCTTACTCAGAATCTAACGAAGGTATTTTTCTGTACTTTTTACCTTCCATTAATTGCATAAAAGAAAAGTCGGTGGCGACTCTTGCTATCTGCACATTTGCGATACAAAAACCTACAAAGTCAGTTCACCGTGTTACACCGTGTCATGGCATCGGGAGCAGCCTGAAAAAGAGATCTAGGTATGATCTCCACAAAGCCAAACGGCGGATACACCGCTCGAGCAGATACATGACCATTATATTCGACCCACAAGCTACCCATCCAGAGTATAATGAAATGGGATCGAATGCCACAACCTCCCTGTAGTACGCAAATGGAGTCCAATTAATGTCGTAATGCGCAGACGACCAAGGAATGCCCAATAAGGAAGCACATTTTGTTGCCTCTGTTGAGAATAAAATTGGCAGCCCTTGGTATGGTGGCCTCGTAGTTGGGATCTTCTATGTAACCATGGATGCGGTGAAAGTATGATATTATCCACCGCATCAACAAAAACATAATGTGTAGGTACAAATATATTAAAACTAATTAAAGTTTATTGTTACAATAAAAAGATATGTGAGGAGTGCACGAGCCTGAGCACCCTCTCCCTTCATCCGAAGCTTCACTCAACTTTTGGTAGAGGTAGGTCGTACAAGGCACCCTAGTTCCACTCACGAGCTGTAGTCGTGTCCATAAAATACCTCGTATGCCACATCGGTGGTATCTTGTCCGCAAAGACGGACATGCCTACCAAGTACATCAAAAAAACACCGGACAACACTGCCACAGTGAAACATATCAAAAACATTCTCGCCTCAGGCACCCCAACTGTATTTGCAGTTATTTTTGCAGATACTTCTACACTTAGGTGCTCCTCATATAGCTCCTTTAGGTAGGATAACCTTACGTGTGTTTGGAGTCGCCGATGTAGCCCTGTCCGGATCAGCTCTGATATACTCACACATCCACTACCTCAGCTCTGGATATCTTTATATGGTTCAGTAACCTACCTCTGATAAGTATTTTCGGCAAGCAGGCAACATCATCAAGCGTGATGGTCAACTCCCCAGCTGAAAAGTGGAAAGATGTCGTCTCCTTATGCCACCTCTCAGCAAAAGCATCCTGAATACCGATACTTATGGTATTATAACCCTTACCACATAATCTTAAAAGACTGGATTAGATGACAGCATTATGGAACCACCGAGCCTTGGGAATACAAAGAATGTAAATCTTGCGGGAGCGATTTACATGCTTTAAAGCCTTCCTTTACTGAAACAAATGAATCCAACGAAAATAACTCAATATGAACCGTATTTTGGAATAAAATTTATAGTATGAAATAACTATATTATGAAATAACTCAAGTGGAACAACAAAATATTTGCCCATCCCAAACATAACGAGCAGCCAGATCCTTATATGAATGAGGAGAGATGTGTCATATGGCCCTCCTGGATAGCCATCCTCCGTTGTTGTAGGTTCCTCAGCAACGTCGTTTTGAACCTCAACATTTTCAGCATCCTCCGCCTGATCATCCCGGGCCTCCTTCGATACTTGCTCCTCTAGTACCTACTCCTCCTGTACCTGGTCATCAGGTACCTCCTCATGTGTAGTAGAGGTAGACGCCTCATGTAGACGACTCATGTGTGATGGTGCAGAACGTGAAGTTATATCTAGTTGCTACCTTTGTACCCGACCTCGTCCACGAGGCCGGTTAACCTGTTGTTGTTGTCACTCTCGACGAGACGAGGCAGTCTGGCTTGGCCTGTGTTGTCTCAAAGGCGCCATCTGATCTTAGTTCTCTACTATTTTCCTGAAATAAACCATTATAATTGTTAGGTTACTAATTTAAAACAAGTATGGCAAAACTTCTTAAGTGCACTTATGAATTCACCCATCCTGCGTGAATTTGCAAGTGCAATTACGAAGTCCCTCCAGGGTCACTTCGTAGATGTACTTGTGAAATCCCTTCGTCCAAAAATTTCCAAAACCAGAAAACTCAGTCCCTAAACACCCAAAATTCCATTATTTTTATCCAATACAACTACATTTACCTATTCTTATTTAATTTCTACAACCTAACATAATAATCTTATAAAAATTTATATTTTTGAATAAAAAAAGTGAAGAAAACTTACACCAACTTAAATTCGTAGATGAGTTTGGAGATGAATTTTGAAAGAGTTTGGAATTGAAATGCTAAGATGAACTTGAATGAAGTGAGATTGAATTAGTATAAATGTTAGGTTTTTGTGAGTTTGATAGTTGGGTGTTGGGTGTTTTGAAATGAAATGGGCTTGGGGGTTATTCTATGTGTTTTGTTAAAACAAAACACAGATTTTGTAAGTGTACTTACGAACTACCCAAAATCAGGTGAATTCGTAAGTGCACTTGCGAATTCACCTAATTTTTTTTAAAATAAGGTGAATTCGCGGGTGTACTTGCAAAATCACTTTATTTTTAAAAAGTTATCGGTTATTTTGTAAGTTTACTTGTGAAGTCCACCTCTGAAGTGAATTCATAAGTGCACTTACAAAACAGGGGGTATTTTTGGGTTTCCACCAGAGATGGAGAAGAACCCCGCTAGGTGGGTGATAAAATTCCCTAATTTTTTATATAAAACTAAATTGCATCAACTAATAGGTTCACTAAGAAGGCACAGGATGTGCAACCAATTCCCCAAATATCAACATACGTAAACTAATTCAAAAAAAACTAACCATATTATTCCAACATCAGTTACAAGCAAATTCGCAAAATAACGCACTAACAGAAAGAAAAGTTTACTATCACCTTCTATTACATACTTGAGATAAATAAAACGGCATTGAATAGTCAATCACCTCTATCAACACTACAAAGATGAAAAAGGATACACTATAAAACCTTCAGATCATGCAGAATTTTCTATGAATCATCAGATTCAACAAATCTTGCCACAAAACAAGTCACTGCCTATTGCCAATAAAAAACATGCCACGGCATCCCAGACAAATCGTCAAATTTCCCGTAATTTTTTTTGAAAGAAATTCATTTAATTATAAGAGAGCTAAGTGTTCTCCAACTTGTTTACAAAAAACAGAACAGAATACCGAACCGTAAAAAACGGAGAGATTATTGACCAATTAAAACTAACAAAGATGTAGAAAAGGATCTTTGATAAACTCATAGAACCTTAAATTGGGGTTAATAATTTCTCATATCCCTAACCATCTCCAAACCAAAAAATTTATACACCATCACTTATTCGCAGGCTTCAAGAATTATTGAAACAAACTCCTACAGGTCTTAGGAGCGCGATGCAATGCTTGGAATCGATTGGATGTGGCTAGGAATTGAAACTCGATGGGGCAAGTTTGTTTATATTTTTGAGAAAAAATCCTAGCTTTATGGTTGCAAGAACTCGTCCCCTTGATGTCTGAAGGTGTTTTGTATTTATAGGGCAAGATAATTAGGTTAAACTTGAGAGAAAATATTTGGCATTCATTGAGAAATATTTGATTTCGAAATCAAATGTAATATTTCCAAACTTGGCCAATATTCATGCAATTATTCCTTGTATTCTTCTTGTCAGCTTGCAATGTATTTCTTGGACCTCAAGATATCTAAATAATAAAGCCCACACGCCTTGGCCTCTTGTCTTGTATTTTATTTTATTTAAAATTGAATTTTAATGGAATAATTCAAAAATAAATTAAATAAATGATGGAAGGGCGTGTACTTGAACTTAGAGGTCATGGTCCATCTTAGAAACAAGTTCATATCATAAAAACCTAAGCCCATTTGAAAAAATTTCAAGTTTGATCAATATTTCCTTCATGCATTTCTTCGAAAATTCCAAACTTTCTCTAACCATAAATTGCTTAATTTTCACCATTTGAGAGTGTTCTTGGACTATTTATAAATCTCAAGATGCCCTCTAAATTCTCCTTTTTGTTTCATCTTCATTGAAGATTTCATGTTCATGTACACTTCTTTTGAAAAAGATGATTTTTTGTTGACTTTTAGAAGGACCTATAATGTCTTGACACATAACTCTCAAATGAAGCATTTTTTGCACAAGCTTGTGAGACACAAATTTGTAGATAATTGAATTTCCAACAGATTGAGCTTTGGTGGAAAAATTTTTGATGAAGTATGTGAAAGTTATGCCTAGTCAAAGTTCTGTTGACTTTTGATCAAAAACCCTAATTTATAAACTTTGACTTTTGATCAAATCTATGACTTTCTTGATGAATCATGATCAACCCTTTATCAAATGATGAATGTGACTTCAAAATCTTGGTGTTAACCAAAAATGATGAAGTTTGACTGTATGTTGACCATAGTTGATTTTTGTCCAATACAACTGATTTTTAACCATTTGAGCAATTGACTAAGCACACTTGAAATGTGAGGCTTGAAACTTGACATGGTGATACATTGAGACATACGAGGAGGCATGATTCTCACTTGAGGCAATAGGAATCATCTTTGACTTGAGAGAATCAAAACCCTAGTATGGGTTGATTACTTAGGAGTGGGTGCATCTGGTCAATCCTTGAGGAATTCTTGAGTATGGAGATGTGTATTCACTGGAAAAATTGGAAGGCAAATTTTAGGGTACAACAATTTCCCCTGTTCAATATTCTTGTACCTGAAGGGTTAGATTGTTATGTTTGCCTTTCGTGACCTAAAGGTAGAAGATGATTGAACACTTGAGTGCCCTTGAAATTTGTGTTTGTTGGTGTATGGAATGAGATCGTCAGCTAAAGATGTCCTAGAATGGTCTTATAAATGGCATTTGGAGAAGCTGATGCTGGAGAGTGAGTCGTATGTTAGACTGTATTGCAGTCTTAAAATGAAGTTATTAGTACACATTGATTTTTAACTAGATATGCAGCATTTTGCGGGTGGAGAGATGACAATGTGTAGTCATAGTTGGGCTTAAAGATGCCATTTGGAGATACTGATGATAGGAGAGTCAGAATAAACTTCGTATCGGTTTTATCTGGGATAAGCATTCATCAAGATATAGATAGTTTCCCCCTCTTGTTTTGGCTATTAATGCGTAGCCTATTGTTCGTTGGTAAACCCGTCTGGTTTCGGGACTTCATACCATTTGATTGTGTAGATTAGTCGCCTCGTCTTGTTTCAGGCATTGATCTACAAGTTTCTTTGTTTAGTATATCCGTCTGGTCTTGGGCCTACAAGATATAGATGTGAATTCCTCTGATACACTATCTGACCAAGTTTTGGGTTGGGATATTAATGCTATTGGGGAATTATAATCCTTATGACACTAAGTTGGGGATAAATATCTTATATATAACACTTGTTAGGGAATGATCTACAAGTTTCTTTGTTTGGTATATCCGTCTGGTCTCGGATCTATAAGATATAGATGTGAATTCCTCTGATGCACTATCTGACCAAGTTTTGGGTTGGGATATTAATGTTGTTGGGGAATTATAATATTTGTGATACTAAGCTGGGGATAAATATCTTGTATATAACCCTTGTTGGGGAATGATGTAGTTTTGAATAGCTTATTACTGCTTGCAGACTTATATAATAAGTTGATGATAGCTTGTTACTGGTCAGAGACCAACGTAAAAAAGTTGACGTTCACTGTGCGGGGACTAACGTGACAATGTAGATGATCACTGCTCGGGGACTAACATGATAAGTTGAAAGTTGATCTGCTACTGCTCTGGGACTAATGTAACAAGAATAGATGTAGACGCTCACTACTCGGGGACTAACGTGAAAATATAGACAATCACTTCTCGGGGGGGACTGACGTGACAAATATAGACGATCACTGGTCGGGGACTAACGTGATGGGTTGAGACGATCACTGCTCGGGGACTAATGTGATGAGTTGATGATCACTGTTTGGGGACTAACGTGATGGGTTAGGACGATCACTGCTCGGGGGCTAACGTGATGAGTTGACGATCACTGCTCAGGGACTAACGTGATGGGTTGAGACGAACAGTGCTTGGGGACTAACGTGTTTAACAGAAGTGTTGGAAATTGTTGAAAATAGATGATATAGTAGTAATCTTGTTGGGAAATCCGTCTCTATCGAAGGAGCGATGGCTCTGTGGGGATTGTAGAGATTATTCTGTGCGAATATTTATGTGAAACTGATTCTGCCAAGGATGCGTTGGTGACTTTGGTTGTCATCTTCATTCCTAGAGCCTATAGTAATTGCATGTTTCTATTCGCTTTTTGTGTATTTGTGAACAGGTATTTATTGTCAGATGCATATAACCATTCAGAACAATCATTGGACTTTATGCAAACAAAACAGATAAAAGTAAAAAAAAAAATTTAGAAGAGAAATTATATTGATTTTGAAAAGTGGGCCTATAAACAGGCAGTTTGTGTACCAAGAGACAGATATCCTAGTAAGAGGGAATCGTCAAAAACATTAAAAAGTGATAAAAGCTGTGTGGAAACAATCTCATCAAGTTTCGACTCTGTTATTGCTCATATATTCTCGACTACCTCATCTCCTTGTTGCGAAAAGAAAATGATTGGATTGATCTGCGCCATTTGAATCTTGAAGTTGGTAGTAGTGTAAGTGGATGATCTTTGACGAGACATAATCGTACACTTTAATCCCTAACTTTTTCCTTGACCGCCCTTTCGGGTTTTCAATCTACCGGAATACCCTTTTTTGCCCAAGCCGCCTTTGCAGGTTTTCGACTTGCCGGTTGTACACTTTTTCACATATGGTCCCTAATTTTTTACCGAACCCTTTTGGTTCGCCAGGACACCTTTATTTTTTCCTAGGCCAATCGACCTAGCGGTTCTCGTTTATGCGTAGTATTTTTAACTATTTCTGCATTCTCAGGGTGCGGAAGTCTTCCCCATCCATAGTGCTCAATATCATGGCTCCGCCAGAAAATATTGTCTTTACTACAAATGGTCCCTCATAGGTGGGAGTCCATTTTCCCCTGCGATCACCTTGTGGTAGGATGATGTGCTTGACTACTAGATCGCTAACATGGTATACTCGGTGCTTGACTTTCTTAATGAAGGCTTTGATCATGCGTTTTTGATAAATCTGTTCGTGGCAGATGGCTGTGAGTCATTTCTCATCAATCAAGTTTATCTGGTCAAGTCGAGTCTGGACCCATTCGTCTTCGTCTAACACGCATTTTTCAATACTGGTGAAAGAAACGGACCTCAATGGGTAGAACCGCTTATATACCATATAGAGAGAAAGGGTTGCCCTCAGATGTTCATCTTGAAGTGCGATAACCGTGGAGAAAAGAAACATCTCATGCCGCCCTTATATGTAATGCATCTTTATATGATCTTCTTAAGATTCATATTGGCGGCTTCCACTGTGCCATTCATCTTCAGCCGATGTGGAGAAGAGTTGTGATGCTTTACCTTGAACTACATGTAGAGTTTGGTGATCATCTTGTTATTGAGATTGGTTTCATTGTCTATGATAGTCCTTTCGGGGATGTTGTATCGACAGATGAGATTATGTTTGATGAATCGTACCACGACATTCTTGGTAATAGATGCAAACGAGGCTACCTCTACCCACTTGGTAAAGTAGTCGATAGCAACAAGGAGGAAATGGTGTTTATTAGAAGTGGAAGGTTTGATTTCTCCAATCATATCAATGCCCCACATCACGAAAGGCCACAGAGCAGTCAGAACATTCAACGGAACTGGAGGCAAATGCACTTTATTTGTGTATATCTGGAATTTGTGACAAGACCCGGAATAGCGATAGCAATCAGCTTCTATAGTGGACTAGTAGTATCCTGCTCTTAGAATCTTCTTAGCCATTGTATTTCCACTAGAATGAGTACCAAATGTGCCTTCATGTAACTCTTCCATAGTTTATTCAGCCGTCTCCTGATCTACACATCGAAGTAAGGCAAATTCATGGTTGCATTTGTATAGAATGTCGTTACTGAGAAAGAATTTGGAAGCAAATCTTCTTAGAAACTTCTTATCAATTAATGATGCCCCTTCATGGTATTTTTGAGTCTTGAGATACCTCTTCACTTCGTAGAGCCAAGGTTTCTCCTCTACTCCTTCAATATCAAATTCACAATAGTATGTTGGTTCGTCTAGTCTTTTAATAGTAATCTGAGGAGCCTTTTTGTCCCATCTGACTTTGAACATAGATGACATGGTAGCTAATGTGTATGCAAACTAATTATCTTCTCGTGGAATATGCTCAAAATTGATTTCCTAAAAGTAGGGGATTAGATTCAACACATGTTCTCGATACAGAATGATATTCGGATGCTTCGTGTCCCACTCGCCTTTAATTTGAATAGTCACTAAAGCTGAGTCTCTGTATACTTGCAAGAATTTTATCCTCAAGTCAATAGCAGCTTTGATCCCCATGATGCATGCTTCATACTCAGCCAAATTGTTGGTGCAATCAAAACATAATTTGGTGGTGAAAGGTGTATGGCCGCCTTTAGGAGATCTAATCACAGCGCCAATACCATTACCAAGTGCGTTAGAAGCTCCATCAAAGACCATAGTCCATCGGGATCCTAGCTCAGGTCCTTCATCCGGTCCAGGCTCTTTGTAATCGGTGAATAACATAATATCCTCGTCTGGGAACTCGAAATGCATAGACTGGTAGTCATCTACGGCTTTACGAGCCAAATGGTCAGCTACTATACTTCCTTTGATCGCTTTCTAGGTAGTATACTGAATGTCATACTTGATCAAGATCATTTTCCATCTCGCTATTCTTCTGGAGATAGCAGGTTTCTCGAATATGTATTTTATCGGATCCATCTTAGAGATCAACAAGGTAGTGTGAGTCAACATATACTGTCTTAGTCAACGAGCAACCCAAGCCAAAGTGCTTCAAGTTTTCTCGAGCTGTGATTATCTTGTTTCACAGTCGGTAAACTTTTTGCTAAGGTAGAATATTGCATACTCTTTTCACTGCACTCGCTATGTTGCCCCAACACACACCCATTGAATTTCTAATATCATATACATGATCAGAGGTCTTCCTTCAACTGGTGGCATTAGGATAAGAAGTTTTTGTAGGTACTCCATGATTTTGTCAAAAGCTGTATGGAAATCGTCTTTGCATTTTACTACTTGATCATTCTTCAATAGTTTGAAGATTGGCTCACAAGTAGCGGTTAGATGTGCAATGAATCTTGAAATGTAATTTAGTCATCCTAAGAAACCACTTACTTCCTTCTCGCTACGGGGAGATGATATTTCTTGAATAGATTAACCTTAGCAGGGTCAACTTCGATACCTTTACCACTGACTACAAATCCCAAGAGTTTGCCGAATCTGACTCCAAAGGTGCATTTGCTCGGATTCAGCCTCAACCTGTATTTCTTTGGCCTATCAAACAGCTTACGCAAATGATCAAGATGTTCTTCTTCGGTTTGTGATCGAGCTATCATGTTGTCGACGTAGACCTCTATATCGTGATGGATCATATCATGGAATAAAGCTACCATAGCATGGTGATATGTTACGCCAACATTCTATAACCCAAATAGCATGACCTTGTATCAGAAAGTGCCCCATTGTGTAACGAAAGTGGTTTTTTCCATTTCTTCGGGAGCCATCTTGATATGATTGTAACCAGAGAAACCATCTATAAAAGAGAAGACCTTGTGCTGAGAGGTGTTATCAACTAGGACATCAATATGTGGAATTGGGAAATCATCTTTCGGGCTCGCCTTATTCAGATCTCGGTAGTACATATATATACGCACCTTGCCATCCTTCTTAGATACGGGCCCCACGTTCGCAACCCACTGTGGATAGGAAGTAACGGCTAAGAAACCAGCATTGAACTGTATCATAACTTCGGCTTTAATTTTCTAAGACATCTTAGGACGTATACGGCGAACCTTCTACTTCATAGGGAGAAAACCTTCTTTTGTTGGTAGTCGGTGTACCACAATGTCGATATCTAAACCGGACATGTCTTCGTAAGACCAAGCAAAAATCTCAATATAATCTTGCATCATCTAGATCAATCTTTCCTTAACACTGTTCTCAAGACCCGCTCCTATCTTGATTTCTTTTATGTCTTTGTCAGTACCTAGATTCACAACTTCGACTAGTTCTTCGTGTGGTCAGATATCCCTTCTCTTGTCAGTAGTAGTCTGGCAAGTTCTCCTGGCACTTCACAATCTTTCTTACCTTCGTCTTCGGCTTGGTAGATCAGATTATCGAAGTCATATTTAACAATCGTATAGTCATTATCAATGGGATCCTTAGTGAATGTGGATCTGCAGTTTATTATGTGGGTGTGTGTAAGAACACATAGCTTTTGAAAAGGTGATAAAGTAAAAAGAAAGACAAAGAGAACAATATTTGAATGCAAAATTCCAATGATTTATTGAATAAAAATATGTGAATGACAAATAACAACCCTCACAAATGAGTCATGGTGCCCTGGGCAAGGCACTAGGCTTAAACTTTTATTGTTCGAAACTATAAAGCATAAAAGCATAAAATAGAAGAAAAAAAACAACTACTCCTATCTAAAGGAAATTGGCATAACATCCTTAGCCGTCCAATTGTTGAGTCCATTGTCGAGAGTTGAGAAGATCCAATCTTTAATGTCGATGTCACCATCATCGTCTTCTATAGCATGAACTTCATTCTTGTTGATGTGGAATGGAGGTCCACCAGCACGTTCACCGCGTATCATCTTCTGACCTTGGAAGTGAAGCCTAAACCATTCTTGTCATATTAGAATGGAAACTCGGGTAGCTGACCCCAAATGGTACAACCTCCTTTTTCAACTACAGCTCTAGCGTCCTTCAACGAGTCCATCTTCGGTGGAACTCTAGTAATCTTAGGAGTGACAAGACAATCAGAGGCATGACTCGTAGAACCACTTCAAAAGCTTGATAGGGAGTCTCGATAAATTTTCCTTCCATTTCAACGTCGAGAGACTTCGGGATGGCTTACCATATATTATTCTTCTCCATATACTATAACGATCTTCCCTTCACTAGATACTTCAACTTCGATGCAAGGTAGAGGTAACAACGCCCTCTATATATCCAAGGCGCCCGAGGAGAAAGAATAAGCTAGACGAATGTCCATCACAAAGAAAGTAGAATCAAAAGTTTAGAACCTACTTTGAAAGGTCGAGCTCTCCAATCGTTCTCTTCGAACCATCAAAAGCTCTTACGATTATGTCACTGGGTTTCATGACCACTTCTTCAGCATCAAGTCGGTCAAGAGCACTCTTCGGGAGGACATTCAGAGTAGAGCCAGTATCCACCAACACATGGGACAATGTAGTTCCCTTACACCCTATATAAATGTGTAAAGCTTTGTTGTGTTTCCTTCTTGCCGGAGTTATATCAGCTTTAGAAAATCCCAAACCATTGTCTACGGTCAGGCTAGCAATATAACTTTCGAATTGGTCAGCAAAAGTGTCTTGCGTTATATGAGCATTCTTCTGAAACTTCACCAAGGCATTAGCATGAGCCTCAGAGCACAACAACAGAGCAAATATGGAAATCTTGGATGGAGTTTGTCCCAATTTCTCTATAACATTATGATCGCTCTTCTTAATCATCTTCAGAATTTCCTCCATCTCTTGCCTGGAGGTATCTTCAGCAACTTCCTTTGGTACTTCAGCCTGAGCAGGTTGAATCACTCTCTCTTTTCCTCGAGCCTCGAGAATTGGCTCTACAGCAGGAATGCGGACTGGTGCAGTAGTGTCTTTTGGAGGAGAGGTATCTGGTGAAAATACTCTTCCATTTGTTACTTTGCTTGATCTCGGTGATATTGTCGTATCAGACTGTAGCTTTAACTACATTGTCCTTGATGTCTAATGGCTCTTACTTGATGCCATAGTAGTAAACTTCCGCCACATAATTCCAAGGTAGCGCTTCGCAGGAATATGGAATTAGTCCGTGAGGTAATAACTGAGGTGCCACTCTAGGTGTAGGATCCATGAGGTGATCCTTATTGTGTTCACATTAGCATATTCTTCGTGATAGTCGCTATCTTCCTCATCCGTTGCCTTGATGTCTTCAATTGCAACCATGGAGATTTCGGGGGCAGTATATCTCACCATGAAATTAAACTTCCCACTTGGCTGACCCAAGGTATCCAGACTTCTGGTATGGCTTCGCTTACGCCTTCGATCTTGAAGCTTTGGAAACATCTTTGTATAAACTCTACACTAGAGTTTTCATGAATAACACTTCCGGTTGTCTATCGTGTGTCGACACCTCTTTAACCATGCACATCTATTAGTCTTGGACGCCAAAGAATCATACAATGGTCAAAACATCCTTGAAACAGACGGCTTTGTAGAAGATTCTTTTAATAGTCATCAAAGGAGTGGTTAACTCATTCACAACAAAGATATGAGTCGTTATCAATGGCATTGGCACTCTTTTCCATGATCAGCATGGTGCATTGATCACATTCGGTTTTGATAGGAGGGTCAATTCAATTTCCTAAGCTTCAATCATGTCTTGGATCTTGTTCTTCGTGGCCCAACAGCTGTTGGTTTTGTTCCTGTGGCTATTGGAGTTGTATGCACACCTTGTTGGGATTGTACTTCTGCAGGAAGAAGTGTTGATACGCCGAGGAGGATCTCTCAAAGTGATCAACCGCTTTCAACATGTGTTGTAGTGCTTGAGACAATGGCATGTTGATCTTCGAACCTGCCTTTCTTGGTGTAACGCCCGCTTGATTTAATATTTTCAAGTTACCGTTAGACGATTATTTTGCAAACGAGAATATTTACATTAATCGATATATCTCGTTAATATATTCGGCGACGTTTTGCTCGGGTCCAGTTTTTATTCCGCTCGTTTGTAAATATTATTCGGACCGATATTTAATTTCAAGTTATTTTAATTAATTGCTAATAAATGATATTAGATATTATTAGTGTTATAATTAATAGTAAGACAAGTCAGTGTGAGTACTAATTAGAGAGAATTGGTACACCCTACGTGGCTTGTAGTAGAAATCAACAAAACCACCATTTCCTCATTTTCTTCCATTACAACACCAAAACATACTTAGGAGAAAGCTAGAGAGATTTTTGAGGAAGAGCAAGAGCAAGAGCAAAACTAGGGGTTTGAGTTGGTTGGAGCATCTAGGATCATCCAAGCATTTAAGGTAAGGGTTTGATTTTCCACTTCCTATAGTTAGGTTTGATTGATATGTTGTGGATTTAGGATAAAATTGATGTTATGGTTTATGAGTTTTGTGTGTGATTGTTGGAATAAATTAGGAAAGTTGAGTTAGAGTATTGATGCTGGTGATTTATTATGGCAGAATTAGAAGTAGAAAATGGAAAATGCGTAAACCAGAAACATAAAAAACTATTCTAATGAAAACCGCCGAACAAGAAGAAGATGGAGGACGATGTAAAGGGAGGCGCCTACCTCACTATGGAGGGTGACCGCCCTCTCCTCGCGCCCGCTTCTTCCTTAGGGCTCGGACGTCTCGCTTTTATGCTAGGAAGGGAAAGCGATTTTGCCATTTTTCTTGCTTTTCATCGTTCCAGTCATACCGCATAATTTTGTATTTAGCTTCGCTTTTTCTTTTTCCTAATTTCACATACTAATAGTTTATATTAATAAAATATAATTATGACATAAGTTATCCGATTAAATTTGAACCGATTATGTTCGACATTTCGAATTTTCCAGATGAGCAAGTTGTCTCAATTTAAAAAATTGACGACTAGCTAAGTTCGACGCCAGAATGTAGTGGTGAGGTTAGTTTTTCAAAATTTCAGTTTTTACGAAACCATTCAAATAGGCCAAATTACTGTTAAATTGTATCAAGGTTGCTTTTTAGTCAATTTAAGTCAGTATGGACAATCTGATTGTGATGTTGACGATTATGATTAATGCCGGTTATTAGGAACGACTTTTGCGACAATTATTGATGTTTATTTATTTTCCCGCGTTTGGAATTTAGTGAACTATTTGATAATGATGTGGTGTGATTAAACATGATGTTTGCGATTGCGGTTTACTTATAATGAATAATTGATGATACGCGATGATGATATGTTTATCTCGATGTGGATAAATATGGCGACATGGACTTTATGTCAATTTTGATGTTCGATGATGATGTTTTTGTTGTGTCGTGTTTGTGATGTCGTGGTTGTTGTCACATACATTGTGTTGGCGTATTTAGGCGTTTATGCTAAGCGACGATGGCTTTATGCCAATGTCCCTAATTATGGACAAAGCGACGGGTACCACATGCATAATATAGTCTCTCATGGAGTCGGTTATGTTTATTTTGAGTCTTTTGAATTGGGTTTTAATTGATGGCTTATGTTGAATTGCGATGTTATATGATACTTTGTTTTGATATCGATTATAATGATTACGTGATTTAAATTAAAGTGTTGATTTTATACACTAAATGCTAATTTAAAGTATGTAAGATTTTGATATATGTTGACATACTCTTACTAACTTATATCATTTATGATTCTAAAACTATTTATATATTTTATCATGCCTTTAATTATATATTTTGGAATATCTCACCCTTTACTTGTTTCGTCGTTGCCTTTATATTGGTAACGTGCAGGTGATCCACGAGGATGATGAGGATTAGCTCGAGTCTCTTTATTTTGAGTCACTCTGCTCTGATCGTAGTAACACTAGGGTTTTGGGCGACGTTATTATTTTGGATAGGATAGTTTATGTATATTATCTTATGATGTTATAACTTTATGTGTCGATGATAACATGATGATATGTATATTTTGTGAACACATCCGCTAGCCGTGAATAGTCATATGTTTATTTGATGATTTATGATATGAATCAGATATCCGACTTTGATTTTTGTGATGTGTATTATAATGGAAAGTGATGAAAACACTAATATGTGATACCTCAATTTATGTTTGGATGAAATTTTGAAACTCTAATTTTACTATTAAATACGAGGGTAGAATCGGGTGTTACACTTGGTGTGTTCTCGCCACGCATGCTTGTCTTGTCGAGGTCAGACCGTGTTGGATCGAGATCGTGATCACATCTACGCTGCATTGATCAGGGATCGCCTTTATCACCTCTTCCTTACCATACACAACATTGGCTTCTTTCAACCTACCATAATATCTCTTTGCAACATTTGTAGATGTCTCGACTTGAATCTTTCCACTTTGATTCTAGCTTCCAATACGCTCGCCATCAATATCAACTCGTGAATCTCACCAAGAGTTTCCAATTAGATGATGAAGAACGGGCGTGTCAAGATTCTACAAACATGTCAACCAACTCCCTATTAGATAAAGGTATCGAACTCCGTCTCGCTAGATCTCTCCATTTCCGGGCGATTTATGAACTTCCCATCG